>BSBK01000519.1:3462500-3491840 GCA_027943335.1 Chamaecyparis obtusa | reverse complement strand
TACAACATACAATGCAAATTTTATTGATCAAGGAAATAGTTACAAATTATAGAACTCTACTAAGTTCACTACAAATCACAAATCCCCTTTGTTTTATTCAATCTCTGTCATTCCAATGAGTTGTAGCTTAGATGTATTTATAAGGTAAGTCACTTGCAACAGTCAGTGAAGAGAAGGAGATGGAGAGACTTGAAAGACACGGCAAGTAAAGACATCATCCGATTTCCAAAATCAGATTTCCTAGAGAGCAGTACAAGATAAACACAAATTTGATTTTCTTTGTTAACGGGTGATATTGGTAATTATAAAACTTGCAATACATGACAAGTTACAATCAGATTCTTTGTAGACAAAGAAAGATGACTACAAATCAGATTTTCTCCCAAATATGTCAGGATAAGAACAAAGAAGATTTTATGTAGTGGCGGTGACAGATGAGTCAGCACAAGGAAGAGAAATTAGGACTAGTTTTAATACTCCCCCATAATTTTGATGATATATTCTTAAGTAGAACTGATATTACATCATACAAACACCAATATTTTCTCTATGAATTTCAAACAGCTCCTTTTCCAAGGTCTTTGTAAATATATCTGCAAATTGATCTTCTGTTCTATAAAACTCCATACAAATTGATTTCTATTTACCAATTCTTGAATGAAATGAAACCTTGTATCAATATGCTTACTTTTCTTATGAAAAACATGATTCTTTGCTAATGCAATTGTAGATATGTTGTCACAATAAATCTGAGTCGGTTCTTCTTGTTCACGTTGTAACTCAGTCAAAATCCTTCTCATCCAGATAGTCTGACAAGCTGTTGCTGTCACAGCAACATATTCTACCTCAGCCAATTATAAAGTCACAATAGGCTGCTTCTTTGATGCCCATGCTACTGCACCCGATCCAAAACAAAACACATATCCAAATGTGCTTTTCCTATCATCAAAACTACTTGCAAAATCACTTTCAGAATATTCAGTCAATTTAAAATCTGAAACTGATGTATACAAAATACCAAAATTTGTTGTTCCGGCAATATATTTTAAGATTCTTTTTCCAGCCTGCCAGTGAGTACTCATAGGAGACTCCATAAACCTGGATATTAAACTTATAGAAAACATTATATCAGGTCTTGATGTTGTGAAATACATGAGACTTCCAACCAATCTCTTATATAAAATCGGATCAAAATTTGACCCTTGATCATTCTTACTAAGTTTTGTACCAATTACCATTGGTGTTGTAGCTAGCTTACAGTTCAACATCTTAAACCTTCTCAAAACATCTTTAGCATACTTAGTTTGACATATAAAAATACCATCTTCAGATTGAGTAACTTCAATGCCAAGAAAATACTTCATCAATCCTAAATTAGTCATATCAAACTCTATTTTCATGGAAGTCTTAAAGTCATCTATAGAGAGATCTACGGAAAAAATCAAATCATCAACATACAGGCAAACTATCAAAAATTTTCCTTCTTTATTTACCTTTGTATACAAGGTTGGCTCACTTGGACTCCTATTGAATCCTCTGCTATTCAAGTATTCATCAATCCTAGTATACCACGCTCTGGGAGCTTGTTTCAATCCATATAACGCCTTATTTAACTTATAGATCTTATCTTCTTTTCCTTTAATCTCATATCCTGGAGGTTGTTTAACATAAACCTCTTCTTCCAAAAATCCATTTAAAAATGCAGACTTTACATCCATTTGATGCATTTTCCATTTATTTTGTGATGCAATAGCCAAGACCATTCTCACTGTGTCAAGTCTAGCTATAGGTGCAAAATTTTCATTATAATCAATACTAGGATGCTGACTAAATCCCTGAGCTACAAGTCATGCTTTGTGTTTTTCAACCTCACCTTTAGCATTTAACTTAGTCTTATAAATCCATTTAACACCTATACTATTTTTATCTTTAGGTAAATCTACAAGATTCCATGTGTTATTTCTCTCTATGGCATCAATCTCTTCATTCATGGCTTTTATCCAAACCTATTCTTTTATAGCTTCATCAAAGTTAACAGGATCATATGCAATCAATACAAGATTTGAAACTTGATCTAATTCTTCATTCTAATCATATAGCTCTCTTAAACTTCTAGTCTTCTGACCTTTGATTCTATTTCTTAATGAAGCTAATGTGGGATTTGATTCATTACTAACCTTTGATTTTGTTGTTTGTTGTCCACCATGACTGGATGGTTCACCATGCTCTTGAGTTCTAGGCGTTCTGAACTGTAATGGGCCAGCACTTGGAGGTTGTCTTTCTGGAGTACTTATTGGAGGTGTATGTTCTTGTGGAATCATTTGTCCATCTTGTATGGCTTTCTCATTTGCATCATCATCTCCATGAGATAAAACAACTCCCTCTGCAATAGATTTATCTATGCTTCCATCCCATGACTCTTTTTCCATGAACTCAACATCTCTACTTATAACAGACTTCTTGGCGATGGGATTATAGAGTCTATATGCCTTAGACTCTTCACTGTATCCAATAAAAATACACTTCTCACTACTATCATCTAACTTCCTTCTCATCTCTTTGGGTACATGCGCATAAGCCACACACCCAAAAATCCTCAAATGTGATATGCTACAATACTTACCACTCCAAGCTTCTTGAGGAAAATGGTTTTTCACACTCTTAGTGGGACTCCTATTTAGGATATAGACTGAACAAATAACTGCTTCTCCCCAGTATTCATTTGATAGATTCTTCTCCTTTAGCATACTTCAAGCCATGTTCATAATGGTTTGATTCTTCCTTTCAGCTACTCCATTCCGTTGTGGAGTAAAGTGAGCAGTAAGTTGTCTCTTGATTCCATGATTTTGACAAAACTCATTGAAATCATTTAGCATATATTCACCTCCTCTATCTGATCTTATAATTTTAATATATTTTCCACTCTCCTTTTCAACCATAATTTTAAACCTTTTGAATATACCAAAAACTTCAGACTTTTGCTTCAAAAGATAAACACAAATCTTTCAACTATAATCATCTATAAAGGTTAAAAAAATAACTCATACCAGTCAAAGATGGTGTTTGCACCGGTCCACACAAATCTATGTGTACAATCTCTAATGGGGATTTTTCTCTATATGAAAATTCCAGAAACAAATTTCTCTCTGTGATATTTTGCAAGTATGCAACTTTCACATGAGTTTGTCGGTTGCTGAATACTGGGCAACCCTTTCACCATCTTCTTTTTCTGCAACAAATCTAGACCACCAAAGTGTAAATGACCATATCTTAAATGCCATAACCATGATTCATCTAATCTCTTAACTTTATAAGCATTCAAGGAGTTATAAATTTCATTTCTTATAGTGAGTGGAAACATTCTATTCTTAGTCATCTCTACTCTTGCTATTAGCTGCTTGCTTGGATACTTATCAATGATTGTATGTACCTCATTTTTGAAGAATGCTCTGTACCTTTTCTCTATTAGTTGTCCAATGCTCAAAAAATTGCATTTTAAACTAGGTACATAATACACATCATCTATTGTTCTTCTTTCACCACTCTTAGTATACACAAAAATCGCTCATTTACCATTAACACTCACCTTGTTATCATTTCCCAACTTTACCTCAAACTGAATACCAGTGTCTAAAGTGGCAAACAACTCTCTGTTTCCAGTCATATGATTGCTACAACCTCCATCCAAAAACCAAACATCATTTGAACTTTCTTGGGTTACATTACAGGTTAGAAACACAGGTTTCTAATTATCTTCATATTCCTCTATAATATGTGCAGACTGCTTACTGGCATCTGCTTGCTTCTTCCAACACTTATTAGCAAAATGACCATATTTTTTGCAATAAAAACATTGTACTTTTGACTTATCATACCTCTAGTTTCCTTGTTGCTAGTTTCTATTGTTACTTCCCCTCAAGTTAGAAGGACTCCTTTGAAATTTCTCTTTAGATTCTGAATTTTGTTCTATTGTCCCTTTGAATAATAGTTGTGCCTCTTCTTCCATTGTTACTAAATCTTCTTCGGCCTCTGCCTCTACCTCTGGTAATTTGTAGTTGAGTTTTGAAACCATTCTCCAATGGATTATCATCATACCTTGTCATCCTAGATTCATGTGCAATCAATGACCCAGTCAGTTCATCTATATGCATTTTGCTTATGTCCTTAAACTCTTCTATGGGCACAACTACAGTCTCAAACTTCTTTGGTAAACATCTAAGAACTTTCTCAATCACTCTCTTGTCTGAGAGGTCATCACCATATTGTCTTAATTGATTGACAATATTCATGACCTGTGTCATGAAAGCATCCACAGTCTCATTGTCTTTCATCTTCAAGTTCTCAAAATCTCTCCTCAAGTTTTGCAACTTAACATTATTTACCTTGGTAATAGGTTTCAAGCGTGTCCCAAGCCTTCTTCGAAGACTCTACACTAGACACCTTTGGGAATATAGTCTCATTTAAGCCTTGGTGAATAAGACCAAGATCTTTATTATCCTTCTTTTGATTCTCCTTCAATAGATTTTGATCAGCATTTGATATAGCCAACTCTGCTGCTTGATTAGGAGGCTCTAGATATCCATCAGTCATAAATCCCCAAAGACCATCAACACAAAGCAATGTTCTCATTCTAATAGACCAGGAATCATAGTTTTTATCAGTCAAAATAGGGACTTGAGATTGGACTGAACTACTTGAAGCTATCTAAGTTCAGATTTTAGATAAGCTAGCTCTTCCCACAACAATAATATTTCACACTGAATCCTTTAGCTATGATACCAATCTGAAAGAAGCAAGGGAAAAATAGAGCAACTAAAATAAATGAAAAACATAGCATATAAATTCAACAAGAACAAAGTATATGAGTAACTGTATGCTACAACATACAATGCAAAATCTATTGATCAAGGCAATAATTACAAATTATAGAACTCTACTGAGTTCATACAAATCACAAATCTCCTTTGTTTTATTCAATCTATGTCATTCCAATGAGTTGCAGCTCAGATGTATTTATAAGGTAAGTCACTTGCAGCGGTGAGTGAAGATAAGGAGATGGAGAGACTTGAAAGACACGGCAAGTAAAGACATCATCTGATTTCCAAAATCAGATTTCCTAGAGAGCAGTACAAGATAAACACAAATTTGATTTTCTTTGTTATGGGTGATATTGGTAATTATAAGACTTGCAATACACAACAAGTTACAATCAGATTCTCTACAGATAAAGAAAGATGACTACAAATCAGATTTTCTCCCAAATATGTCAAGATAAGAACTAAGAAGATTTTATGTAGTGGCGGTGACAGATGAGTCAGCACAAGGAAGATAAATTAGGACTAGTTTTAACATTGTGTTCCCCAATTGCCCAGGGAAATCATTGGTGGAAAGGATCAGAGTTTAGTGGTTTGAACTATGCCCAACAGGAACAGAGTATGCATCTATAGACGAAACAGAGTATGCAGAGATTGCAAATGAAACATTGGAATGGAGATTATAAATTACATAAAGAGATATATATTCTTAAGAATCACAGTTTTCATAGCCATACATAAAGGGGAACAAGTATGTATTGAGAAAATAAAATATATGTAAATTAAAAATTTGGAGATAATGAAAAATATGTGTTATAATTTCTAATACACTTGAGCTATACGAAAGCTACTCTGAAGCTGATAGAAATCTTTATAAAACAAGAGTTGTGTTACAACACAAGTCCCGCCCAATGAAAAAAAAAAAAAACTAAAATTGAGAGAAAATTTGCTTTGGAGGAGATTCAAGTAACTCACCCATTTACCTACTTCACAATGTTTTGTTGAGTTAAGGAATAAGTATAATTTTAATTTGCTGAGTTTTAAAACTTTGGCATAAGCCACCGGTTAAAGGTTAAAGTAATATATGTGATGGTTAAAGAGAAACAATGATGCGTCTTTCTTGGGGAAATCATTCCAACATTGTTTCATATGCATTTTTGACAAGTGTCAGAATTGTTTACACCCATTCAAAGATGTGTAAGTTGAGTTTTAAATTATATTATAAATATTGTAATATTATGTGAGTATCAAATATAACAAGAGACGCAAAGC
The DNA here is from genome assembly GCA_027943335.1 of Chamaecyparis obtusa. Classification (NCBI taxonomy): domain Eukaryota; kingdom Viridiplantae; phylum Streptophyta; class Pinopsida; order Cupressales; family Cupressaceae; genus Chamaecyparis; species Chamaecyparis obtusa. Next base: position 3,485,754 of record BSBK01000519.1, on the reverse strand, counting down.
GTCAAAGTTCTTGTCAATAGTGGTGTAATGCATTAAGATTTATGACTTGGCGCAATGAGTGGATCAATGCATTATCAATCAAATAAAGTGTGGAATCACAAGAAAGCCATACAATAGTTAAAGGTACAAAGATTACAATGCAAGAGAAATGGTAGAAGGCATAGTCTCCATAAATAAATTGGCACTTCCTAGACATATACAAATTAGGGTGAGTTTTAAAAATAAGTAATATTATATAGGAAAAATTTGCAAGGATGCATACATAGACATGTTTGCAACTCTAATCACTAACCATAATCATCTTTGGAAATTAGCAAACTCTAACAGGAAAGAGAAATTTGAAAGTCTTGTAAAAAAAGTACATAATTCCAAAAGATATGTTTTACAAGGCAATATCCAAAAAATGAAATGTATAGAAAACCTTTTTTAAAGCTACAATCTAATTCCTTATTGAACAATTCAACCTTTTTAAGGCAACACTAATTCAAGGAAGCTAATGTGGTACAACTTTGTAAAGGGACTCTTCCACAATATTCAAATTGCGAATAGGTCACATGGTTAATGCATATTTATTGTTCAATAATGTATGGATGGAGGTAGACGTTCTATTGAAAATGTGTGGTTTAATATTGAGTATGCTATTTGTTAGTTTGATGTCTATTATTTTTAATAATATTATATGAATAGTTATGATTTTAAAATTGTTATTATTGATAATGAGCATTTTGAATTGTATTGTTTTGATGTAAAAAATAATAAATCTCATATTCCAACTAACTTTATAACCTAACATACACCTATATAACAAATTACTATAGATAATATTTATAAACATTGAAAGACATTTACATGTTATGGCATGCTTGAAAATCTTAAATTCAAGTCATAAATCACTCAAATCATGTTTATAAATGAAATTGCGCCCAACCAGGGTGTGATTTTTGACTTAGGAAGGCTGCAACAAACAAATGACAATGTATCACGCCCAACGAGCATGGAATTTCTGACCTAAAGTGTGATATCCTGCCCGACATGAGGTTGATTTTTGCTCCAAAATGCAACATAAAGTACCCAGCAAGCACATTCACACAATTTAATTACAACAAGCTTGATTATAAATTTCTTGAGAATTTTGTATAAAAAATTTGAATTTAGTAGCCTTTGTACCGTTAATAGTCTTGCAGCATGTTGTGGCCATTTCCATGCCAATAGAATCCACTTCCTAATTACATATGCCAACACTGCATTTTCTGCCTTATAAAATAAAACAAGCTGATACATATTAAAGATATTTCAGTTTCTTTGCATGGGCATGTAAAGGCCGATGGCTGGAAATTTTAAGTACCAAGATAAAGTGTACACCTGTCTATTCAAACCCTCTGTAGTAAGTAACCCCTCTTGCATAATAACACCCATTGGCTTTTTCCATATAAACGAGAGCTAGGACATCAAATTTGTTTTAGAATGAATTTTTTTACAGAGGTTTTTTAATTCATTCAATGATTGCAAATGTCTCTTGATGTAAAAATCAATTTAATGCAATACTGACCAACTGCCTCTAACAAGCTTTGTGTAGTTGTATGCTTCATGCACATCTATCTCACATTCGTTGTATTGCATGGACTCCAAGTGTTCTACCAGGTTGGAGGACGTGGCAGCCAGCAATGTTTTGGTGACATGAACACACCACATATGGCAACAACTCTGGAAGGTGGATTGCATCAACGTGGAGCATCTAAGAGCTGGATAATCAGCACCTTTTGTTCTGCTAATCGATCTGTAGCGGCACCTAATCCTAACTATTATTTCCCCAAGACCATGCGATAGAAAATCATTGCTCTAGGGACTAACGAAAGAAAGCTCCAAGCAAGATCCAATGACATGAACTACTATGGAAAGATGGGCAGAGCAAGCGACGAAAGGGAAGCATCTCCAAGAAGATCTGGGTTTTGCACGAACAGTCATCCCGATCCTTTCAATCAATATTCATTCCTGGGTGGAATAGGGTTTGCAATGCTGTGCAGAAGGTAGTTTTGTCATTCATTTTTGTGAAGTATCTTATTCTTTGTTTGCTTTTGCACATTGTTTGTGGATATGTCTGCAAGCCATGCCCATTTTTCCCTTCACATTCCCGATTTAGGTTTTGGGATTTGTGTCTCACATACAGCTTTTGCCTAATAACCGTTACTCACAATTGACAGGTCTATTGTGGATGTGATTGCTCTAGTCTGTGACACAATCTTCTGTGGAGGATCTCAGCCTTTCAGTAAGGAGACAGGGATGAACAAAAATAAAAGTCCAGACATATTATCATTCTACTGAAGGGCTAGTTATTTTCTACGCACACATTGGCCTTGTCAAAGACCATATACAGACCGTAAAAGCAAGTAATAATACATTTCTTTTCAGATCTTATGCCATGGTTGGATGGACAACTCTTCTACACAGAATTCTTGACCCAAGCCTTTCCTCTCTACTAATTTGTTATACAGCAGCAAAGTCAACTCTGCTGCCAAAGAACTTGGCCAGGTTTTCAGAATAGTACCTTTTTAAGTTTTTATTTAACTTCTAGATTTTGATCAATTTAAAATTTGAATAACTAGTAGCTATGATAATGGTATTGTCTGTTGTTCATCCTGTATTTTAGTTTAGTAGCATTTATTTTCATCATCTGAAGGTGAATGCCACATCATTGCTACTCCCCTACCCAAGGCAGGTGCGCGTAGCCCTTGTTAATTGATGTTCGCTACAATCAAGATGATATTGAACAACATATATATCTGCAACTATTTTTGAAAAAAACCCTAACCACTATTCACGGGAAGGCTTGGAGAATAAAAATCCATAAAAAACCACTATTCACGGGAAGCTTCCAGAATAAAAAATCTATAAAAATAAAAAATATTTACTGTGGCTTATTGTTTGGGCATTCGCTTTTTTATTAGTGATTGGACAATTTTTGTTGAATTTATGAAAAGAAAAATAATTAAACCCCCAGTGAAATTCTATACAGCCAATTAGAAAAAAGATATTTTTTTAAGAAAATCAAAATTAAAAACAAAGGGCTGCCAAACATTAGAATTCATGCTTAATTTTTGACAACGCATGGTTCCCGAGGCAAACTAATAGCAAGATAATTGAGTGAAAACATAAGTCTCCACCTTAATAGGCGGGACTAATAAAAAGAAACATCATAAAAATAAAAATAAGCATTTTTCATAACCTATGCATCACTCATGTATTTAATAGACTCAACATTACTCCTCGTATTTAATTGGTTTATGACTAATTAGCAAGTAGAAACTTCCAAATTTCAAGGATTGCTTACTGATATAATTTGCTACAAAATGGAACTGAAGTTATGATCAAAGGTGAACTGGACTGTATATACCACATCTTTAAAGTACGCATGTCAGAACCATTAAAGTTAAAGAACTGAAATTGTATGAAATAGACTCTTTTTCAGATGTTAAATTTAAGTCCTAAATCCTTAGCTTTTCAATCTGTGAGTTTTGGGGTGTGAAGCTTTCGCCGATATTCCACAGAAAAGAAAATGCAGTCTGATGTGAAGTCAAAAAGGTGTATCTTTTCCGGATACAAAGATGAGACAGGTCGTGGGATCCCAGTTTGAAATAAAGATGGCATGTCTGACCGAACAGCAGATGTCAACTAAAGAATTTAGATAAAAATCTATTGCTCAAGAATCCAAGGGCGGTCATCTTTGACAGGACAACGCAAGCCTTGGAAAACATCTTCGGTAATTTTCATCAGCCTACCAATTGCTCTTCCGCAGTTATCACGTGATACTTTTTCCTTGAAAGTCTTTGCATCTACTCAACAAAGAATAAGAATGCCTGAAGATTATTCAACGAAGGTTAAAAAGTCCGAAGGATATGAATGCGATCGGAAGAGGGAAGAAGCCGAAAACAATTTACTGTATACTCACCTACTCCCAAAGGATACTCCATTAATCGGGTTTTTAAAAATGAGGCATTCGATAGAGCGTGTATTGTCGGGTTTCACCAAACTGAAGGTGTCGTTTCTGAAAGACCTTATATTGGGTGAATTTGAGTTTTTTTGGTATTTGCTCTGCTCCAAGGGGTGTGTCCCTCAGATTACAATCTTCTTTGATATTTGTATTCTTAGTGTCTCTGCCTAGCACAGGATTACATTATAAAAGACGTGTTCCTACCGCCACTGCCATGCCATTGGGGAGGGCCTTCTGGAACTGTTAGATATCCTCATGGGGTTCACGGTGGCTTAGATATTGTCATTAAGTTGCTTGAGGCTATTGGGGCACAGCTCCCCTTATTCATTCCACCCTGGCAGACAAGACAAGCCATAAGAGGGACATGTTACAAAGGGTAATTTGAAATGAATGAATAAAAGATTTTAATAACATTCATAAGGGAAAATAGCTTATAAAATCTTTAAATAGTTGTAAGGCCCACAAGCTAGTTGTTAAAGATAAGGTGGGTTCTTCAAAAGCAATTTGCGTGCTAAGATAAGAGATCTATATAAGAATGTGTAAGGAGCTATAACATTTTTAGCTAAGAGATCTTTCATCGCAGGAAAGAATTGCAAGGCAACGATGGGACAAGCGAAGACAAAATTGTGTTGCTGGTCCCTTTTGGCATTCCCTGCGCCGGAATTTGGTAAGAAAATTTTTCAGTTGGTCTTTGGTATACATCTCTTCATATTTTAGCATCCTACTTCGCAGGTGTTTCAGTGGTTGGCTACGAGAATATGTCATTACCCGGGTGGATAAAGTGGTGAAGGACATTCTAGTTATAAGGGATCCCCAAATCCACGACTTCCTCCCTCATTTTGCGCTCCTGTTCTTCAACCGACGGAAGCGAATAAAGGGCCTATGCCACCTCCAAATGGATAGCATTCTCCCGCTCATAACTGAGATCAGTTGCTCTTGAAAGATTCAGGTATTGCTAATGGACAAGGAACTCATGACGCTCTATTTTAGGTATTACCCTATTTGAAGTTTATTTTACTCTCTTGATTTGGGGATGCAAACAACCTCTAGGTGAGGGTTTGGAAACCTGGCGTGTGTTTCATCATAGTATCAAGCTAACTTAGATGGGTCAATTGCCGGTCTATTTTTTTAGGTGCATATTATGCCAGAGGTGACATCTAGTTGTGAACAGAGCCATAATGGGGCAGACGGTGAAGCTTTATAGAGATATAGATTTGGGGAGAAGGCTTCCCATTCATGATGGGTGGAAGAGTATTTATTTTTCTGGTTTGAAGCCCTTCAAGTCTAAATTTATTGTAACTCTTGCAGACAAGGATGCTGGAATGTGTACTACCGGGTAAATTTTGTATCCTTCTTGGAACTCCCAGATTAATGGGTATACAATATACACTCAAAATAGACCTCCAATATATCTGTAGTTTTGAAATGTCAAATTCTTTTATTCGAACACTAAACATTTTGAACTCAACCAACTAATCATTAAGCTGCATTAGGGGATTTATTTCACCAGAATGCATTTGCATCTAATAGTCTACTGGATTAGTATATCATGATCACCCGTTTGATTCTCATAAATAACAAAGTTGCTACTAAATATTTTTTTTGCAAATAAACGTCTACTTTGTTGATATTTTAACATCTTGAAAAGTAGTTCTACTATATCTGTTAAGCTGCGATTCATTGAGAAGCTGCATTTACCAGTAATGCTTGTTCTAGGAAAGATGGAATTTTAGGTCCTTTGATCTGCATATTCATTTAAAGAATGGAGTAATATCGCTGGGGCATGACTTTTTTGGCCACTAAAATTTGTGTCTAGATCATAACATATGTTTGTGTTCAATCCTATGTGGTTGAGTTCTCAAGCTAGGTTTCTTTCGATCAAATAATATACTAATCAAGTTTTTTTTTTTCCTTTTGTTCAATAACAAAGAAAGAGCATCTAAGAAAAAATAATTCAAGGTGGTTATAAAGTTTGCACCTTTGAGAAAATTTGCACCATTTAGGGTAGTTTGTAGCTAGTAGACAAGAAGACGCTTCTCAGGAAGCTCTGCAGGTGCTTGATATCATATTGAGGGAATTGTCAATTCGCAAGTAGGCATATCTTTTGGTTTTCATTGAGCGTTTATTTGAATTTTTTTTGCTTATAATGCGAACATTCATTCATTTCAGCAATACAAACTATTATACACTATGTGTAGGCTATATACTTGTACATGTATATCTGTGTTTTCATATGACTGGAGGCTATGTGCCTAAATTGATGAATATATGTGATAGCCTGAATGTTGGTGTGGATGTGAAATTTTAGGTATTGTTCTATTGGAAGGTCATTTTACTCTCTTGATTTGGGGAGATGGTAACCCCTAGGTAAGGATTTGGAAACTTGCGCTCAAAAACCTTAATATTTCATAGAGATAAAAGATAAGGTTTGATTTGATTGTGGTGATCAGTCAGAGTCGAGAAACAAAAATTTTAAATGCCATGCTTGACACATTTTTCTAAACACCAAACAGTTTCCCTACATGGATGATATCCATACTACAAATTTCCTTGCCAGTTCCACAATCTCGTCTTCTTTTCCAATGAGTTTTATGATCTACACCACCACATATAAATGGTGGTTAGTAGGCAGGTTGTGGTGAGTTGTATGATCCATGAGCACTGCATGTAGACTCCTAGCATTTTGAGTTGCTTCACTCTGAAGGTCTGCCCACATAGAGTCTAGCTCCAACGCGCTGCTCATTCCCAGCTAAAATTGTAGGGACAAGATCAAATGATTTTTGAAAATAATGTGAACAAGATCAAATCTTTTTTGAGTAGAATGGCATAAATGTTTCCAAGATCTAGTATTTTTCAAGCAGAAGGGTAGAAATGTTTCCAAGATCAATGTTTTTAAAGAAGAATAGAAGAGAACAGTATATATGTTTTCAAAATCGAATCCTTTTCAAACAGACTAGTAGAGAACAGTATAAATATTTTCAAAATTGAATCTTTTTCAAACATAGTAGCATAAATATTTTCAAGATTGAATGCTTCTTTGAGAAAAATGGTAGAAATATTTTCAAGATCAAAGTTTCTCAAGTAGAATAGTAGAAATACATACACTCCTCAAGTATGGGATGGATCCATGAGTTTAATTGAAAGCTATTTTGTTAAGTTAAATCTCGATAGCAGTAGCAGTACACAGTTGAATCTTGATAGTGAATTTTGCCTCTTTAAATCACGAATAACCTATAAATATACCTAATCTTGCAAACCCATTTCGTTCACAGAATAGAAAAGAAGAGAAGCAAGCATTTGAGATTTTCGAAGGTAGCTACTTATTCTAATCAAAGATAACACATTTTCCTTCTCTTTCTTCTGGAAGGCAATAACAGTAAAAATGATCATTTGGGGGGTGTTGTTGCTGCCCATTATTTGTTGGTCTGTGTGTTTGGAAGAGGAAAGAATCTCTCTCCTCAAATTCAAGCGAGGCATTAACTTCTCCTATTCTATAGAATTTTATTATTGTATTCTATGACTTTCCAATATTGTTAAAACCTTGAAGATGATGCTCAATTTGAATGAGTTCATGGAATCTTGATATTACATAGACATCATATCATCTCAAGAATCCAGAATGTATGATCATGTTATTTTAGAATTTTAAGAAAATGACACTGCCATTCAATCAATCATTTTTCAATTTAAAACTGACTGGGCCTAACTCTTTGTAAAAAAATATTTATTGTATGAAGTTGTTTTAGTGACCCTTTAATGATTGATCATGAATACAATGTCTGCCATTGACTATTTCATATAACCATTATAATATTGTCGGGTAGGACTCTCACATGTCAATCCATGGAAAGCTACCTACATCTCTGATGTCAAGCCTTGATTTGATTATTTGTTAGTTAACATGGTTCAATTACTTTAAAGTTACTAAATATTGTGGATAGAATTTATGTTAATGAGAAAAATGGAATATTACAAATGAATCAAAGACAAGTTTTAAACCAATACAATAACTGATAGATGCGAAGTGTAGAAAAAGATGCTTATATAGTTGGTTCCCCAAGTAAACATACTAAGTGTAGAGTTAATTATAATAGAATGTTACGAAAAATGTTAAATTTAATAATCTATATTTTTAGAAAGGGTATGTTTTCTTCAAAGAAACATTCCATGTTTGGAGTCACAATAAACATAAATCAAGGCTATAATTAAATAATTGTTTTGATATTTCAAAATAGTTAAGCTTCCTAACGGGCTTGGAAGTCAACAAGCTTCCCTCTCAAAGAGTCCATGACATCCAATTCCTATAAGGTGCAGTTGGGGCACTGTTAGTATGTTCCAAAACTTGATACATAAACTTTTATGTAGTTTAATCATGCATTAAAGCATAAATGATATAAAATCTAATGCTTTACTAGACCTTACCTTAGGCACTTGAAGCTTCATGGATTCTTTGAATCAAATATTTACTTCCATTACTTTCTAATCAATACTTTATCTCTTCTACCCTCAATAAATGCATATTACATTTTTTTTAAGCTATTCCAATAGAATGTAACAAAACACATGCAATATGCTTACCATATTGCTCATTTGAAATTTATATAAGTATTCCCAATGTAGTGACAAGTACAATTCTTTTGTTTATATTCAATGATCCTTAATCATGTCTTACAAAATACACTACAATAAGAAAGGTTATCTCCCACTACACCCCCTAATTCATATATGTATAGCAGATATCAATGCACATTGCAATCTAAATCTATCCATATGGATATCAATGAACTGTTTGATTATTGGTTTTCTCATATGCGCAATTTATTCAAAATACTTATAATATGAATACCTTTGATGATGGAGGTACAGACTCTCTTTGATGCATTGGAAGCAAATTTTCATGTTTTCTTTGTTAAATTTTGAACCAGAATGAATGGTAGAGCAAAGAATTGAAATTCAAAAACACAAATAACAACAAGAGCACAAAAAACTTATCCTGGGAAAACCCTCCTCTTAAGGGTGAAAAACCCAGCCCACAAAATGACAATCTTTTATTGAGCTCTCAAAACAAAACTACAAGCATTTGCTTATGATTGATGATCTCAATCAGTCAATCAATAAGCTTATTCCAGATACATAACTTAATGTCTAACTGAGATAAACAATCAAAACCTACATTACGATCTTGCACAAATCAAATAGTCCATAATCAAATGTAACATGAATATAACTTTCTATCTCTGTCTCACATTCAGACAACAGAATTATCCAGAGTAATATTATTCTTACTTTCTGAGAATACAGCAATCTTGTATATAAAACTCAATACACATGCACATAGGCAACACTCGATAAAACAAAAGAACTTTTCTTTTATTACTTCACGGAAACTTGGGAGAATGAAGAGACTCCCGTAGCAAAAATATCATGCAGTGGAATTCCAACAGTCTCCCGTTACAATAATAAACATGGCTATGAGAACATCAACTGATGGCGCCTTCAACACATGAACCGTCGCATAACATAAACAATCTTACGATGCCTGCCATCATATTCACAGGGCCAAGGCATAACCACAATCCTACTCAGTACACTCCGAGCACGATGAATGGATAACGACACAACTCATGAGATGAACCATAACAAAATACTTGAACCTAACATTCAAACATAATAAAGGAGAATCTCCAAGGAATAATAAGTCCATAAATTCACACATTAAAGAAGTCTTAGAATAGATACTGAGTAGCTCTTTTAGAGTCTATTTGGTGCATGGAATTAATTTATCCACAATAGATCTATTCTAGAATAAAGACCTATTCTCGGATTAAATAATCTTCAAAATGAAAGTTGAAATAATCTATTCTGCGTTAAATTGGAATAAGGATTATTTTATAATTTTATAATTATAATTTTTAATTTTTAATTTTTGAACTTATTATTTTTGTTGTTGGTTTTTTAATTAAAATATATATCTATTTTCAACTTATATTTTTAAATTAAAATATGTATTATTAACTTAAAAAATAAGATTATAAAAAAATTATTAAAAAAAAATTATTAAAAGAAAAATTATAAAAAAAAAATTATAAAAAAAAATTGTAAAAAAAATAAGATTATAATTTCTTAACCGTTCACGCACGAACCCGAAAAACTTATACATTTTGTTGTAATTTCGAATCCATGAAAAGTTTATTCCTGGAATAAAATGAATTCCAAGTTTTTTTTGGAATTAATTAATGCAAGCATTGGGCTGAAAATGGAAATTAGTTTTCCAATTCAAAAATTCAAAAAATGCCACAAACAACGAATTATTTTATTCTCGCATTAAATAATTCATATTCTAGGTTAATTCCAGGCGCCAAACGGGCCCTTAGGTTCATGACAGAGAACCAATAAAACATGCTTTCAAGTGCTTGAACAAAGAAATGAAAGATATAGGTATGAAGGAACTCTATTGCAGCAACTACCTTATTTTTAACTTTCTTTACTTTTTGTTTGTTCTATTGCCATCATTAAACAATTTATCTTTTCTATTTAAAAAGATCCCTGTTAAAGAAACTAAATAATGCTTTTATTTGTGTATAAATTTTTAAATATGAAGATTTTTAATTTTGTGCTTTGAAATGTTTTATGGAACCAACCAGCCAACCAACTTATGGTTTTTGTAACTGTGTGAACATTGTTAAAAAGATTTAAAAGTCATTGTGAGGTGTAAAATTATAACTTAGAAGTGGCACAAGGTAAATGCATGTCACCATTGTTTATAATTTAATACTTTGTCTTTGGATTATGGTAATTATATGTTGTTTCATATGTGTACTGCAGATGGGTGAAAGAAACATTGTACTTTTAAATGCTCTCATCTCAAGGATACCTCTAGTAAGTGATATGCCAACCATAATTTTTGGGGCATATGTTACGTATCCAAAGAATGCAGAGGAATCTAGTCCTTTCACATAAGTTGTAAATCTAATAATTCTTCTACATTGTTTGCTATTTTGAGGCCAAAATTCTACAAATACAATTTCTATATTGTCTTGCTACAATAATAATTGCTATATTTACTAGTTTTTGAATTTTTTCCCTTAAGTTGTCAGTATTTTTCAGCATTTGAATCATTTATTTGTTAGCATTGGTTTCAACTGCATTTTATGCCTTTTTATTGTGTGTCTAGGATCATTCATCACATGTTTTCTCCACTAGGAGGTGCATTCTTATACTAGTAGGTGTGATTATCTATTGTTGCCAAGGTGTTCTACCATTCTCATAAGGGCGTTGTCATTTATTTCAAGTCACTACTACAAGAGTTAGTTCTAGCACTTTTCTAATGCCTTTCTTGTTACAATAATTTTGGTGGGTGTAGTTTTCTTCAATATAGACTAGAAAAGATACAATACTATTGCTTCAAAGTTACCCCTAAAATGTATTCATACAAATGATTTAATTCTGAGTATATTCCTCATTTATACCTAGTTGTAAGTCTCCATGTTATGCTATATGGTAATGAAGGCCACCCTCCAATGTGCTAATATGTATAATTATTTTATTGAATGCCTAGGGAGGCTCTAGTCTAATGGTTTATATAGAAGTATATCCTTAACATTTGATGAACACACCTTCACTTGAATTTTATCCTTTCCAACTATTAATCTTAGAGGGCTACTTCTATTCAAGAGTATAGGAAGAAAAGTGGCAAGGAGAAAGTAATTATTTTTTGAGTTGTGGTTATTGTTGTTGTAACTCTAGTTGTATCTAAATTTTTATTCTACTACACGTATTGGGGATTTTAAAAAAATGAGTGTATATTCAAAGGGAACCCTAGATTAGAGAGGGATTTTGAATTCAAGTGTTAGTGAAGGGTAGTATTTCTCATTGGGTTAAATGCTGATTTATGCATTGGGTTAAATGCTTCAGGTAATTTGAACATACTAATTTTTAAGGATTTTATAGCATTCTTGGTTTGTATTTTTTTTAACCAAAATAAATATTATCTTCTGTTTTCATTTATTTTCACCCAGAAGACCAACACAAAGATGTGCCTTTTCATTTTTCAACATGCCAATCTCTTCTCTAATACTTTCTACGCCTTTCGAGCATTGCCTTCTGCAATATCTTGCTCCAACATCATAATAATTCTTTCAATGCTTTTGATCTTTTTGTGAGGTCATCGACGCAAATCTCATTCCTTTTGCATATCTTTTTCAAGACTGGGGGGAAATTGTCAATTCCTTAGCGATCACATTGATAGGGAGGTGGAAGTATGCTTTGCTATATCACATATCTTTAACTTCATTGTTCTTTCTCTCTTTAAATCTAAATTTCTCTTTAGGGATTTCATACAAGGGGTATTGTCTCTTTGATCAACCCTATTTGGAGCATACCTTATGTCCATCTAGAATTGACATGTACGTTTTTATCCTAAAATAAATCCATTGCTTGGAGCCTACAATTAAGAAGTTAGCTCATAAGGATTCAAATATGGTTGTTGCAATGACTAATTGTAAAATCCTAAAGTAGTATTGGTTGAAATACATTTCCATGTCATTCATTGAATCATGGTAGAGTCATAGAGAATCATAATTAAGAATAAATCCTTCTCTCCTTCTAAAAAGGTTGTGTTGGAATATAAACTATTTCAAATAATTTGTATTTTCCCTTGCAAATGTTACTTGACAAAATCCTCTACAAACAATTAACAAACAATCAATGATGATTTTGCTATTACTAGAAAATAACATTAAGTATAGAGATGAAGAAAGGAAAGACATATCGGCATAGACACTATCAGAAAGTGTTATCAGCATAAAGGAGGGGTTATTGGAAAAGTTTCTCAAAAAGCACTAGTGGTGAAAATAAAAGAAAAGGTTACAGACAAGGACAACATCTAATTAGCAAAATAGTTTATGGAAGTTTGAGAAACCCTAAACAGGGAAAGCAACTATAAGAGGAGATCAAAGACAAAGGTAAAAGATACAGATGAGAGGATGAGGATAGAAGTTAAGAGTGATGTAGACTGATGTTATTGAAAAAGATCAAAGGATTAGAGATCAAAAGTAGATTAAAGAAGAAGAAGAGCAAAACGGGATCTGACAAGATTTTGGAGAAAGCATCTACAGATCAAATTTCTTGTTGATTTATTCCTAATAGTTTAACAACAAGATTGTGAAATCCCTTAACCGGGTAGTCTCTAACCGGACTTAGAATTTCTATTTAGGAACTTATTGTAAATACTTTAACAGGATGAACATTGTATAAGTGGGATACAATATCTTAACAGAGTAGTCTTTAATAAGACTTTCAATACTCCTAACAGGGTATTAGACACTCCTAACAGGGTGAAGTCATTTAGAAGATGACATTTATGTAAGTTCCTAACCGGGCACTTTATTACTGCAATGATGAGTTGTGGGTACCATCTCCACCATAATTTTTTCCCTCTAAACAAGGGTTTTCTGCGACACTAAAATATTGTGTTAAGTGTTTGAATGTTTATGTGTTATATGTTTAATTTTTATATTATCAGTTATTGGTTAAACATTACAATAGCTATCAGTAAAAGACAAAATAGTTATTGGTATAAGTAATTTACTAGCTATCAGTTTATGTTTAGAAAGTTGAATAAGTGTAAAATCTTTGTGGTAGTGATTCACCCCCCCCCCCCCCCCCCTCTCTTAGTACCCTACATAAATATTTCCAACAATTGGTATCAGAGCTTTGGTTCTCTAGAGGAAAGTTTAATAGCTTAAGAGTAGATCTAGAATGATGGGAAGTTATAGGTATCATAGAGAGTTGGAGGAAGCCCTAGAAGATGCTAATGAACAGATCCATGATCTAAAGAGTAAGCTAAAGACATCATTTGCAAAAAAAAGGAACTGACATAAATACTACAAATGAGCCTTGATGACTTTAACAGACTATCGGAAGACAATATCAATTCTAAGCAAGATGATGCAACTCTACAAGATCTATTGAAAAAGAACAATGAATTACTTGAAGAAATCAATCAAATAAAAAAGGAACATGAAATTCAAGCCTTGAGAATGATAGAAGTACTGGAAAGAATGAGGAATACTGAAAGTGCCAAAGAAATTCTAGAAACCGAAAAGGGAAATGCTAAAGAAACAATTAGAGACAAAGACTCACTCCCACAGATACAAATAGAAGAAGTATAAGAAATAACTGAAATGATAGAAGGTATCAATGATGGGAACCTAAAAATGCAAGAAGGAAATCAGAAGTTGAAGAAAGAAAATGAATATTTGAAAAATAACCTGAAATTTGAAAAAGAAATCAATGCTAGACTCACAAAGTTCGAACAAAGCATGTAGAAAATTGATGAACAACTGAAAGATCAGAGGAGACTAGGTGGCATTACCGGACTAGGGTATATCAAAAACAACACAATGGAGATTGAAGAATCATCAAGATCCAAAAAACAAACCTATGAAGAATCCAGTCATACACAAGGTAAGAAACCCTACAAGCCTACCTGCTACCATTTTGGAAAATATGGTCATACTGCAAATATTTGTAGAAGAAAACAAGTGAACATTCCTAAAAGCACATTCTTTAATGGTTACTACTATAATTACAACAAGTTTGGTCATAAATCCGTTGAGTGTAGATCTGAAACTGTTAGTAGAACATCTGAGAAAAAATTCTATGGATATTGCTACAAATGTAATCACTATGGACACAAAGTTGAAGAATCTAGAACTAAGGCACCGGCAATAAGGAAATCAGTTTATTTTTAGAGAAGAGAAACAAACAATTCGAGTACATGTTTTAATTGTGGAAAACATGGACATCTAGCATCAGAATGCAGAAAAGAAAATAAGGAAGTAAGAACTAAACCGTGGAGATCATTTGCACTACCATGTTATAATTACTCGAAGTTTGGTCATGTCGCCTACAACTACAGATATCGATACACTATTGTACACTCAAAATGTGCACTTCTCTAAGTCATTACTTCCAAGAGAATCCATGGATTGGAAACCTTGAGAAAGCGACCTAGAGCTCCCTAGGCATGCAGTCACAAGAGTGTTTAGAATGCTCTCAACTAGAGCTATTAAGCCTATAACCTTGCTAGTAAACCATGCAATGGGAGATTCAAAGAGACAAGGGCAAGAATGCCAATATCCTCAAGAATCAAAATGGAAATGCAATGCAATGCTATGCTAGAAATGAAGATGCAAAAAATGCAACTAAGCTATGAAAATGAAAGTATTACAAGCCTTTGCTAATCAAACTAGGTGAGTTAAGCTAGAAACATGAAAGGAAAGTAAACTAAAATGCCATGAAAGCTAAGATAAATGCAAGAATGAAAGCTAGAATGTAAGAAGATCTTCAAAGCTCCAAAATCACCAAGAAATCCTACAACATAAGATTAGTATGAAAGAACGGATCCTAGAATGAGAAGAGAGCTCTTCTTTTATAGAAAGTGAGAATCAACAGATGATGGAGATTAAGAGGCAAAATATTTGATCAAGGGTGGAGTTTGAAAGTGGGAGCAATCCATATGCACAAGTTTCCTCCAATGAGAAAGAAGTGTTGACTTTTGAGCCTCATGTGAGACAAAAGACCTTTTCTCCTTTTTATAAAATAAGAATAATGCTTTATTTGTACAACTTAGGATAAGAGGTAAGTGGGGGCTTTTTATTTAATAAAAGGGGAGGAAATTCCTTTTAATTAAATAAAGACTTAGGATAAAATGGTTAGCCCATAGAATATAATCGAATAAATGATATAATTAGGATTTGATCAAGGAAATTGATTTAATTTTGAAAATATTTGCGAAGCATTGATTCAGGGATTTGATAAATTGAAGAATGGGGCCCAAAGTCTAGGCAACCATTTTAGGGTGCATACATTAGCCCCTCTTTGGCTAATGTGAGATCGATTTGGGATCACATGTAGTCAAAGAATGAAGTTGAAATGTGAGATCGATTTTGGATCACAAAACAACCTAGACGTGTGTTCAATGGATGGGAACACATCAGGACAAAGATAAGCTAATTGAAAAAGACAAGGCCGACACCCCTGTGAATAGGTAATTGTCAAGTCTAAGATAAGAGATAAGAATCTCGAGCAAGGTTTGATAAAACTGAATCAAGGATTGAAGTTTGATAGGTACCGCCCCCTCAGAACCGAAATTGAAATTAGGTAGAGGAGAAACAGTAACTTGATAAATTTGATCAAATCACTAGAAATCATAATCGAAGATGAATGATGATAGAATAACCATCAAGCAGTGAAGATATGCCCCAATTTGAGTAGGTTTGACTGAGAAAGATATAGGATAAAGATGAAGTCAAACCTCAGAAAGATAAAGTGAATGAAATATGAGAAGGTTGAGAGAGATTGGGATGAAGAGATGAAGATGCCCCAGCAAAGATCGAAGGATCAGGCCTTAAACAGTTAGCCAACTGCGTAGAAGAAGGAGAAAATTTGAAACATGATTTTGACTATCAAGATGAACTCAAATTTTGATTTCAATCCCAAAAATGGATCCAGGATGTCGACATTAGCCAAGGGTGCAATTTTCATGAAATTTTGAGATGTTTTGAAAATTGGTCAAAAAGTCAAAATGCTATATAAGGGGTAAAAATGTCATTTTCAAATTCATTTGTCTTATTGTGATTTTGAGAACTTTGAGAGCTCATAGAGAAATTATGGCTTAACAAGCAGTGATTCCCGTCCACACATCGATTCGAGCACGGTCGATTGCACAATCGGCGTCCTCACTATGGTGCCCCGGTAAGTTTTTAGAAAAACTAGCCTTTTGAGTTATTTAATGCATTTAAAACACATTTTTTAATATTTCCAATTATATGTATGTGAAACATCATACGACACTTAGAAATTATCACACATGTACTATATTCTATATCGTGTGATAGTTCGTGGGTCCACAAAGTGTTGCACGACTATTCCAGAAAGTATCGCACGATACTTGATGAAACATCATGTGACCTTGTGTGAACTATCATACAAGGCAAGAGTATCACACTGCTATTGAAGCAAGTAGCGCACGATACTATATCAAAAAATAGTATTGTAGCAGTATAATGAAGAGTATCGTATGGTTTTAATTTGAACAATATAACATGGGTACAGACAATTTTTGTGTTTGATATTACTTGTACTATTTTTAGACATCCATCATGATATGTTCTGACATCTGGTTTGCGGGTTTATGGTTTGCAGGAGACTTTTTCAGCGCTCACCATTAGAGCACCGAGGGTAGTTAGTTTACGTTGCCTCAGGGATTTAGATACTCCTGGCAGAGATGATCTGATCAGCATGGGATTCAGGTACCTATTGGATATGCCCCATATACGAGCAAACCATGGGTTGCTAATGGCTTTGGCTGAGAGATGGCATAGTGAACACAATACCTTCCATCTACCGATTGGGGAGGCACCGATCACATTAGAGGACGCCTACCGGATCCTACGGATACCCAACCATGGAGATTCGGTGAGTACAATCATGTTTGTAGATGTTCATAAATGTAATGTTTCCATATGATGAAAACTAACATGATTTTCTGTTGGCACGAGTATACTACGATCAGATTCCTATAGATGGGAATAGGCCATCCAGGACCTCTTTCAGGATGTGACTATCATAAACAAACATCTTAGCTGGGATTGCCTTATTGAGGAGTATGGTCAAGACTACCCAGTGGCATGCATCATGTGCTCAATAGTAGCACAGGCCTTGATCACTGACAGGAGCCAGAGAGGGTTCCCACTAGGCTGGGGTAGGTTGGTAGCGAATTTGGTAGCACACCCTAGATGGATGGCATGGGGCCCAGCCATCCTAGCAGACATGTACCATGAGCTACATGAGATTGTATATAGGGAGGGTAGATCTTGGGCATGCGGAGCTATCCTGGCTCAGTTATGGGCGTGGGAGCACATAGCCATTGTGCGACCACATGTACAACCTCGGGAGCGGAGATGCCCCTACATATACAAGTACATGGGATTTATTTCACAGCCCCATAGCGGAGATCTAAAATACTATAGGAGGCTACTGGATGAGCTCACAACCTTCGAGTGGAGGCCATACAGGTAGTGTGAGCAGTGGACTGACAGGGATCGCGAGCTCAGATATATGTTGTACAACTGACCACTACTAGGTCGACAATCAAAGATTGTTGAGCGCTTTGTTATCTCTTGGGTATGGAGGCAATTTGGTGGTCAACAGAGGGTACCTGTGGAGACCACTACATACACCAGGTGCAGGGAGGATGAGGGATTGGGGTGGTTACCAATGCTAGACTACCAGCAGGCAGCATAGTAGACAACAGGGTTACGCAAAGAGCCATGGGATTATCTACCTGACATGGTGGATGCAGGAGTTGATGCAACTTATAGGGTAGAGCATCGGAGACAACCTTTTCCTATATTCATAGTTCTAGATGCAAACCCACAGGTACAGGGTGGAGATGATGATGATGTGGGAGACGGAGGAGGGAGGAGAGGACAGGGATCTAGATCAGGTGGTCGGAGATGGTCACGGAGATAGGTATCTGATGATGATGATGATGAGGAGGAGGATGCGGCAAGACTAGTTCACTGACGGGTGGATGCAGGACAGGATTAGCCTACAGATAGGGGAGGAGCAGATCTCTATGTTAGGATTCAGGTTTTAGAGACTGAGGTACAGCAGCTGAGGACTACTATTGCTATACACAATCAGTAGTGTATAAGTCAAAAGTGACCACACTTCTATGAACCATTACATGCAAGGTTTCTCAACAATGAGGCCTCACAAAGCGGCTCATAGCTCTCTATCCATGGAGTTGCAAGGGACTTTGATAAATTTTCTCTTAGCTAGAGCTACAAACTTGTGACCTTGCTAGTCAACCACACAATGAAAGATTTAAATCCAAAGACAAGGGCAAGAATACCAATATCCCCAAATTGAATCAAAGTATGCAAATGCAATGCAAACTGATATGAATATGCAAGATTAATCTACCAAAATGAAAGTACAATGCAACTATGAAAGGAAATAGCAATCGATTACAAATCCCCTAATTAAGCTATGTGAAGCTAATCTATTGCATAAAAGGAAACTAAGCTAATATGCCATGATTATGCAACTAAAGAAAAGAAATATGCAACTAAATGAGATGCAACAATGAAAAACAAGTCTTCAAAGCTTGATGTAGAATTTCTTCAATAAGCTCCAAATAACCTAGAAAACCTGCAGCATAACATTAGCATAAAAGAGATGGATGCAAAATGAGGAAGAGAGCTCTCCTTTTATAAGAAGTGAGGTGAAATGGACCATTGAGATTAAGAGACAAAAGACTTAATCAATGGTGGAGAAAAATGGAAGCTTGATCCTTGTGCACAAATATCCTCCAATGAGAAAATAGGAGTTGACTTTTGTGTCCATATGAGACAAAAAGTGCTTTTTCCCTTTTCATAAAATAAGAATAATGCTTTATTT
The DNA here is from genome assembly GCA_027943335.1 of Chamaecyparis obtusa. Taxonomy (NCBI): domain Eukaryota; kingdom Viridiplantae; phylum Streptophyta; class Pinopsida; order Cupressales; family Cupressaceae; genus Chamaecyparis; species Chamaecyparis obtusa. The sequence continues at coordinate 3,466,295 of BSBK01000519.1, read as the reverse complement.
GTGCAACTTAGGATAAGAAGAAAAGTGGGGATCTTTTATTTAAATAAAAGGGGAGGAAATTCCTTTTAAATAAATAAAGACGTTAGGATAAAATGGTTAGCCCAAGGATAAAAATCCAATATATGATCAAAATTAAGATTTAATCAAGAAATTGATAATGTTGAAAATATTGATTATTGATAAAATTGATTCAGGATTGATAAATCAAATAAATGGGACCCAAAGTCTAGGAGACCATTTTTGGGTGCATACATTTGCCCCTCTTTGACTAATGTGTGATGGATCTAGGAACACATGTAGTCAAAGAATGAAGTTGCAATGTGAGATCGATTTGGGATCACAAAACAACTCAGATATGAGGTCGATCCGGGATCACATCCGGACAAAGCATAAACAAAGGCCTTTGAACATGAGGTCGATTTGGGATCACATTCAAAGTAAGAGATAAGAATTTCAAATTTGAGCAAAAGCTCACAAAAGATGTCTGAATCAGGAAAATCAAGGAATCAGGGATGAGAATCCCATAAATACTGCCCCCTCGGAATCAAAATTGAAATCAGATAGAGGAGAACAACAAATCGATAAAAATTTGATCAAATCGAAATGAAATCATAATCGAAGATAAATGATAATAGGATAACCATTAGGCCATGAAAACATGCCCCAATGAGAAGACTAGAAATAAAGCGAATGAAAGACTAGAAAATTTGAGAGGCATGGAAGGAAGAAAGTCCATCGAAAATCAAATTATGCCTCAAAAAGTCAATCAACTACATAGAAGAAGGGAAGATTTTGAAATGAGATTTTGACTAGCAAGATGACCTCAGATTTCAATTTCAAGTCCGAAAATAGATCTAGGACGTCGAAATTAGCTAGGGGTGCAATTTTCGCGCAATTTTGAGGAGTTTTGAAAATTGGTCAAAAAGTCAAAATGCTATAGGAATAGAAAAGGATGTGATATGAAAGACAAGTGAAAGACATGATTGAGAGGAATCAGAAGATGAACACAGTTGACCGACTAGTCTGTAAATGATGAAAAGGACCGCTCTCTCCCTATGCAAAATGCAAAGAACTAATCTAATCGTGAACCTAAGAATGCAAGCTACTATGAAAAGTGGTTGACTTGCAAGGTCATAATGCTTATAGACATCTAATTATCATCATCAAGTGTTAGGTAGCGCCATAAGATCATACAATGCACACTAGCATAACTATGTGGATATGAATATGATCTTTATCAGATAGAAATGTGGAAATCCCACCTAGGCATCAAAGACATGGAGGTCAAGATGACTAATGCAGTGAGATTACCTAAGTTTGATATGGTGAGATTATGCTTGTATCAAGACACATGAAAGTCAGGATAGCTAGAAGCATGCACTCGCATAAAACAGTCAAGGATAATACCTTGTCAATCTGTAGTGTCAAGTAAGACCAGCATAAATGCTCATGACAGTTAGGATCAACGAAATAAACCCACAAGCAGATAAAGAAATAAAACATGTTCTCATACCCTCAGTCTTCTAGCTATGCATCATTGAAAACTGCTCAGGGTGAGACCACTCATCAAAGAAATCCTCATAGATAGCACACAAAGAAAAATAAAGTCAACATATCTCAATTGAGTTGATTGTTTAAGTGCATGTGTGTTGGTCATGGAGTCAAACTTTGGTCATCACATCTGCAAATGAGAAATATCACATCACACTTAGACTATTGGGTAAGACATCTGATAAGTGTTAAGGAACACTCGACGCAAGGGTAGTGTTGAAAAACACTGTTTGGGGTGGTGTTGAAAAACACTGTTTGGGGTGGTGTTGAAAAACACCTGTTGTGAAATGCCCCAAGAGACACGCGCACCTAAAAGACCAATGCTAACAGTTATGCCCCCTAGACAAAGATAAAGACCAATTCCAGACTACACCAAATAAGGTCAAGACATGATGGAGAAAGGCTCAATGTCGAGGACGCATGCTAACAAATAGGAGTGTAAAGGCCTCAAGTAGTGCCTATTTCCAAGTTTTCACCACTTGGAGATTTTATTGTAATTTTTCTCTTTTTTTTCATTTTTTTGAATTTTTGCTACCAAGGCACCTATTTCCAAGTTTTCACCAAGGCACTTTTTCTATTTTTTTTATTTTTTATTTTTTATTTTTGTATTTTTTTAGGACTTTTTATGCTTTTTAGGATTTTTTTAGCATCATATATCAATTTTTTTGGTATTTTTTCAAGATCATAAAATATGTACAAAGGATGCCCCCAGACAGAACGGGCATCAAACTCTTTAAGCAAGATCACATTGTGTAGTCCCAATATCTAGCAATGTGGAGGACAAGAGGGATTAGCAAGCTGGTGAATGAGATAGAGGAAAGGAGAATGAAGGCAAATGGAGGGAAGAAATCCTCAAGGTCAAACTCCTCAAGAGTACCCAAGCTAGGGAAAAATTATCATGCAAAGCACATTTGGACAAGCAATGAAAGGCTAGCATAGGACAAGCCTCAAAAGTGTAATGAAAAGGAAGGAAAGGATGCAGTCCAAAGGAGTAGACATGTCAAGAGACTTTATAACATCGTGTTTTACCCTTTTTTATTAGATCAAGACCAAAGGGGAAAAGGATAGCGAAAGGCTAGAATGAATGAAGGAAAATAAATATGAAGGCTAAACATGAATGGAATGAAAGTAAGATCATCTGAAGATAGCTCACAAGATAGCCAAATGTTCATGTAAAGACCAACATTGTCAAGATCAAAGAGAGAAGATGAAATAGATGAAATATGTAGAAGAACTACGCATGATGCCTGATTGCCAGGTTTTCATCATGGTACTTATCCAAGGCGCCATAAGGGAGTGGTTTTCACCATAGAATGAATTTATTTCTCTTTACTTTTGCTATCAAAGTGCCTGTTTCTAGGTTTTCACCATGGCACATTTTTAATTTTTTTAATTTTTTTTTGTTCTTTTTGAATTTTTCTATTTTTTAAACTTTTAATTTTTTTTGGAAGAAAGCAAGCTTTTTAGATAATGCTCCTTGAAAGGATAAACCATGACATGCCAAAGATTCAAAATGATATGCTCAAAGATGCTGATAGGGAAAGGAAAATGGAAGAGAAAAATGGAGGATAAGGTTTTATGTAAAGAGAGTGAGGTTGGAAGATATGAGGAATAGACAAATGAGGAAAAAGGATAGAAGGTAGAAGGATAATAAATGGAAGGATTGTGAAAAGGTAGATAGAAAGGAAGGAAAGATCAACGCCAACACACACCTTGAAGGGTGGTGAGAGGGTGGAGGAAACTTGAATGAAGGAATTCGTGAAGGAATATGGTGAATATTTAGCAGAGGTTGCCGTTCAGGCACATGGAATCGAAAAATATTTTTGGAAGAAGATGAAGGGGAAGCCATGTACATATTGTTATTAAAAAATAGTACATATTGTTATCAAAAAATGAAATGATCACAAATTGTAGATTGATAATGAGTTCAACAAAACATGTTGTCTTAATATTTAAACACATGTCCAAAGGAGTGAGGAAGGATTATAGCTATACATGCATGGTCAAATGATAGTAACAGTAAATTCATACAAAACAACACTGAAAATATCCCAAAGTATCAATAATAACCTATCAAGCATATAATGAAGTTCAATATCATAGGTGTCATGATTTCCATGTAGCTTCTTAAGGATAGAAGGAGCCCTTGGTGAGATTCAAACCATAAGAGAAAAGGGACCTATAAGGTGAGTGAACCTGAAACTCTTGTTGTAATGGTGTCAGGTAAATCTTGGTTACAATGTT
>BSBK01000519.1:2955000-3457500 GCA_027943335.1 Chamaecyparis obtusa | reverse complement strand
TCATGGAATTAAAAACATATGCTGGAAATAAACCAGCAACTTGTGACCCATGTGGGGATGACATGGTTGGCAGTCTTTCCATCATGGTAAAAATGTTGCTTGTTTGAGCTCAGTAAAATCAACTTAGGTATTATCTCCTAGTAGACAGTGTCGTTAAAAAAGTCTTTGAGTGACCTACCTCCTTGACGACTACATGAGGCCGGTACTGCTAGTCAGTGACGGTGCATGTCTAAAAAGGAGCTTTTAACTCTATTATCTCTTAGAGTATGGCATATCATTTGTGCTACGTATCTCTAGAAATAGTGTAGTTGAAGAAATTGGGGTATGCTTGGGAACCCTAGAATCATGCATCAGTGGGGGGTCCCACTTAAGTTTCATGGGATTCGTACTCTATAATAATAGGATTTGTAGGAAATATTCAATGGATGGAAGAGTAATTGTTCTTATAAATAAGACATTTACCTAATGATCATTGTCCCTAGAAGCCATGACGGCATACATTCCATGAAGGGATGGAACAAAGTTGGGATGAATGGTATCCTAACATAATAACATTAATGAGGCCTCTCAGACATCCAATATCTCACACATGTAGTTTGGATAATGAGGCGCATGACCTAACCATTTTAGTATGGGGTGAAAAATTGTTCTATACCCTCGCAGGATGTACATTATTAAGTTATAGTGGGGCCCATGCCATGATGTAAATATTTTTGTATATATATGATGGAAACACTCCAGGATCATCGAAAATTTCTCCTTGTATAGACTAGGACCTTCTCGAAGCATTGGGAACTTATGATACAACTTGGGAAGGCTAATTAGTCATAAGAGATGGACGATGGTAACCTATGTTATGAAAAGCATTGTAGTATTGGAGTAAGGTAAAGGAGATTCATTTATTTATTGCTTCAGACAATGAAAGTATGGTGCCCCTAGTCGAGGTATAGATTGAATCACCTATGGGTATGTAAGTTATAGGTTGAAAATTCCTCAGTATTCTATGGTGGGTACTCCTTCTTTTGGATTGATGTCAGTTGTTTCATTTTACTTATGGTCTTCCTAAGTTGTTGATCTTCTTGGTGGAACTTTCCACGTATTGGACTGGTACCTTTTTATTTTTTTTCTTTGATTGGGTTTTGTCACCAACTGTATAGTTCTTATCTTAGCGATTGCCACTGTTGATTTTTTTTATTTTTTTTCTTTCTTTTCTTTTCGATTGAAATGAGCTCACTTTTTATTTTGTATTCGAAGTTGAAGCAAACAGATTTCCTTTTTGAGAATTACTTGTATCTATTTTGGATGACTATTATGAACATTCTCTTTTGCTGCCAGTCCTATGTCATTTGAACCCATTTTGTTTTAAAGAGTCCCACCAATCATGTGTATATGAGGTAGCACCTAGAAAGAGATATTGTCCCATGTCAGAAGGTACTATAGGATCAATAGATTAGATCCATGCTCTACTATGATGAATAACAGAAATGATTGGTTTCCTTGTAGTTGGAGAAGGTGAAAGTTGGTGATTTGGCAAACCATGGTGGTGTAAATTATTTTTTAAGTCATACAGTTTTGTAAGTGGCCTTGCACGGGTGTTAGTATTATGAAATTCATCCTTTGGGTAATCATGTACCCTAATAGGAAAGATCTATGATGTTATGATTGACCTTAAGAGATCAATGATTATTGAATGTTCTAAACTAACCTAGTAGGGGAATTGATTAGGACGGATAAGAAAGGGCTAGATGGAGTGAAATGCATTAGTGTTATATTTAGAAAGGGACAAGTGTAGGAATCATGTAATACTCATATGATGCATTCTGATAAGGATTTGTATTTGCCCCATAAGTTAGTTGTGAAAGAAAGTTCATCCTTTCCCTAGCTTTGTTGAGAAGTGAAAAGTCAAAAACAATTGGGTGGTTCATTAGTTGGAGACTCCATGTTGCAGATCTTAATGATCTAGTGAAAATGTGATGACAACACCTCTTCGAAATATTACTGTGATGAAATTTGGGAGAAGATATTTCTCGACAGAACCCTAGGTCTTGAAAATTGAGGGTTCAGAAGGATAGGTTAGAAGTGTAAAACTTGCCTAAAGAACTATGGAACAAAAATTATAAAGTATGTACCACCCAGAGGGGGTGTTGCTGCAAGAAGAGTATGATTCCTTATATGTTCGTGATCAACCTCAAAAAAGAAGACTGTAGCCTATCAAGTACGTGACCCTAAAACCCAGAAATGGTCACACTCTCGACACCTATGTTCCTAACCCTCTTACGATCGAAAATACAATGATGCTTTTATTAGACTATCAAAAGGGAGTTTCCTTATGAATGAAAAGTTTCGACGAAAGAGCCCCCATACCCTCTAATGGGAATTGTGTTCTAGTAATAGTCCTATTAAATGAATAGATCCAATGATAAAATGTGGTAGTAACCCACTAGGATTGGAGTGAATTTTTGTTGAAATAGGAACTGGTAACTCCAAGTTTCTTATAGAAAGGACTTAGAGGTTTTCTTCATCATTTGATGCCTTGTGGTAAATAAAAGGTTTACATTATGCCTGCGGTAGTAGAAACCCTTATGGATTATGTTGTAACCACACTAGATCCTTGAAGACCCTAATATACATTATAAATTTTTGGTGTTGTGATAACCATCCTAAAGGAGAAAAGACTCCTTCAACCCCTATCTAGTTGGGGGGAATAGAATTATATATATGAGAATTATCTAGATAAGGAGACCCTATAGGTATACTTGATTTGGAATACGTAGTTTTCTTTTGTAAGATTGCTACATATTGATAGTCGTGTCGACTTCCAGGAGTAAGCCTATTCCTTGGGGGGGATGATGTAAGGCCCACCCCATTTCCACCCTTTCCTCGACACTTCGATGTCGGAGGATTAAGGGGTTTTGTAGTATCTGGATGATTGGTAAATCCTTAACGGAATTATACCTCGGGATAGACCTATATATTATACCTTCATATCAGTACCTATCAACTAAGTGTCGCAATGACAGAGGTGATATCTCTAGGTTATTAATTGTGAAAGTGAATCTTGGATGCAGTATGTTACCCTGTGGATCATAGATTTCGCTAGACTATTAAGGTTCCATTGAGTACTTTTGTCGAAAGGATTTGATTCGAGAAGTCGAGATGTAAATGCCAAATTAGTTATGTGTTAAGTCTTAAGTTTATCTTGGATTTAATTAATAGTTGATGTGATGATTCTAGTAACTCCTACGAGAAGGATGAGTAATGTTTTGATGATGTATTATATGATTATACCATAGTGATGTTTTGGTGATATTATTAGAACCCTGAACAAGGATTTGTTAGATCCTAGACTAATAGGATTATTCTGCATTTTGTTTTCCTAGATTAGGAAATTTAATCATACTTGTGATAAGAATTTTATAGGACCCGACTGTTATGGTTACCCCTTACCGATGTTGAACCATCGATTTATTTAAAATATTATGCTAAGGAAAATTGAGATACTTGGACTCATTTGATTTACTGTTATGTTATGATGGACATGTTAGACTATGCATTTTGTTGACTCTGTATGTGGATCCATGATTAGTGGATTTGGATTTGATCATGTTAGACTTTATTATTATCTTCATGTTTTGAGAACCTGATGATTATCTTATGATGATGATAGATTATGGATGATCTTGATTTCAATTGAACTATGAATTGAATTATGCAAATTAAATTATGAATTATATATGCAATTGAAGTATGAATTGAGTTATGCAAATTGAATTTATTTGATGTGATTATTGAATCCTATATGATTACATGCAGACAATTGAATTATGACATTTCATTCTATGTGATTGAATGTTCAATTGAATTGTGTAAGATCATTATTTGTTGTGTGATTTCATGTATGCAATTGAGTTATGAATAATGTGTGGATATTACATCTTATATGTTTATATGTGATGGTTTTCTTCCTTGAATTACTGATACTGCATTAAGGTTTTGTAGGTGAAAGGACCATGGAAATATTCGGGGAAACCACATTGAATGCATGTGCTAACAGTAAAGCCAAGGCCCCGTCTATTGAAGAGACCAGGGCCTCGTTGTGAAGTGTTTTATTTGTAACCGTAATGTGAATGTATGTGTAGGAATGTTAAGTGTTGTAATATTATGGACATACCTTAATTGTGATGTTAATTATGTGAGTGTCACTTGACACTAGAGTTATATGTTAACTAAGGTATGTCATGTGGTTGGAATGTGAGAGCAAGTTCTAGAAGCTTCCTCAGGGGGGAATTCAAAGTGCATCCACTTGTCATAAGACCCCAAAGTGAAGTCATATCTTACTTTTTCGTGCATACACTGAACCATGGTTTTTGGAGGGTTAAATGGGACCCTAGGGGGAGGTTTCATGCATTTTGAGGTAGCCCATTCCTTGTACCCATGGGTTAGGGGTATTTTTAGCATGGGAGAAGCTCAATATTGACTTTTTGTCCCCTCCAATAGTGCTTATTTAACCTTGAACGAAATTGCAACTTGTCTTATGGCCCCAGAAGTACTTTCAGGACCACTTTCCTTGTTTGAAGAAGTCCTTGGTCACCCACCTCAAAAGACTACATTTATGAGGAGAGGGGTGTGTAAGGCTTGGGGTGATGTCAACCAATGAGTAGGCTTGCTTTTTCCCCTAGGATTTTGGGAGTAGGTTTAGAGGACTTTTTAGGGGAATTTTGGAGAGGATTGTGGGGGTTTTTTTTTTACCGAATCTCTATCCTTAGAGATCACCAAAAGTTAGTGGAAAAAAAAAAAAGAAGGCTTGGAATTGGGAAAAGGGCTCATCTCTTTTACAATTTGCATTTTGGACTTGAGGTTGGATATGCTTTCACTCATGTTGTAGTAGATGTATGAGGTTGTGTTTTCTTTGGCTCTCCATGGTTGGTCATGGAGGAAGCTTTGTTTTTTTTTGTATCTTTGTTGTGTTTTAGCTTCCCATGGTTGGTCATGGTGAGAGCAAGCATTTCATGTGATTTCCTTTGTAATTGAATTTGGGTTGTTTACTCTTGGATTCACTCACCGTTGGGAGGGAAGAGCAATCAAGAGGGGGTGTGGGAAATGGAGGCAACTCCATGTGTAGAGTCTCCTCCATGTGTGGGGAAGGATGAAGCTTGGGTGAGTGATTTTCCCCAAGTAACCTTGCATTTAGCCCATGAGGCATTGGGGGTATAAGGAGGGAAGTTTGGCCATGTGAGCCTTGTTATGAAATTGTGATATTTGGGTCCATGTGTGGCCTTGTTTATGATTATGCAATGGTTGTCTCCATGGGTTGTCCACCCACACCCCACAAAAGAAGTTCTTGGAATTTCTTAGTTTTACCTTTGAGGGAATTTGGGTTTTACAATTGTATGTTTTCTTGTGAGTGTTTGTATATGAGTGTATGTATCACATTTGATGTGGTTTCCCCAAGCTCGGGGGTGGCCTCATGAGAGGCCTAGGATGGGAGGTGAGCATCCCATGGTCTCCTTCCCATTTTTCTTGCAGGTATTGGAGCCTTGGTTCATGCGGGATGAAGCTTGATGGAGCTCATTCCCTGAATGTGTTTGAATGAAGAAACCACTCCTTGTAGTAGGAGCATACTTGTGGTTTTGGATACTGCTTTCATTCTCATTATTGGAACACTATGTAATTGTGATTTGTATGGAAAGAAAGAAAATCATGTTGTTTTTATACTATCCTTCATTGTATATTTGAGTGTGTAAGTGTATTTGAAAGAGGTTATGTTACTCTTGAAATGCAAAACTCATTTCCTTTTGAAGATTGAAATGTGTAAAGTGTAATGGTAAGAGAAATACTATTTTACTCCTATGAAGATGAAAGATAAATTATATTGTGTTTTTGGTTATTTCAAATAGAAGAGAGTTATAAATGCATTGTAGAATTTACATGGAAATCATTGTATTTATATGTTAAATGAATTGCAAACAAGATTAAGATTTCTATCTCTCCCTATTTTTACAAGCCAATTGGATAGCTTGTTATTGCATATTGATTTAGGAGCAATATATTTAGTTGAGAATTTTGATCTATTCTTAACATTAAATTCATTTCAATAGATGACTACATGTTTCAAATGATAAATTGATATATCATCTTTAACATATACTATGCACCTAAACCCAACAATCAAAAAAATACTAACCATATGAAAGTGTGAAGGAATCAAAATTACACTATCAAACTTAAATGAATGGGAAATATAGACCTACAGGTCTCTCTAGATTTTGTATGGGAAATAAATCCCATACAAAATCCTTACCACAGTCAATATAAAACAATATAATTTATCCACTCATTTCCTAAACAATAAAATATTTATTATATTTTTCACCCTCTTTACTTCCCCAAATTTGGCGCAGGGTATGGTAACTCTTCCTCTGCATTATATTATTAAGGTTCTGCATTAGAATTTAATGCACCTGTCTAGCTTATGTCATAGCTGAATTAACCCTTGGGCAGCGTGGGATATGGGCTAGATTTGTTTGAAATTGGGGTGGGATCCACATCCCTTGTCCCCTTCATCTTGTGCCAGCCTTTCTTGACTTTACTTTCCCTTAAGAGCATGCGCTGTTTTTTTTTTTTGGTATGAATTCTTTCCTTGCTTGGGTTAGGTGGGCCATGCTCCAATCTTGTCATCCCTTTTTGCAGACTTTTTCCTCCTTCCCCTTTATTAAATTCACCTCCCCACATAGACTTGCGCCAGCTTATGGGGGCTCCCTTAAGGGGCTTGATTAATGTTATGTGGTCCCCTCTCTCACGTGAACCAAGGGGGGGATGGGAGGTAAGGCTAGTGTAGGGGGTAGGTGTTTAGTATAGGTAGTGATTTTTTTAAATGCTTGTTTTTATTTATTTATTTTATTTAATAGTTTGGTTATTAAAATTTGTTCAATGTCATTAATTATATAGTATGTATATATTATTAATTAATATGTTATAGTTTATTAATTAATTAATAATTATATTAATTAATTAATATATTATAATTATTAATTAATTATATATATATATATTATTTAATTATAATCATTGATTATATATCATTAATTAATATTTTATAATTTATTAATTAGTTAATAAATGTATTAATTAATTAATATATTATAATTATTAATTGAATTAATATATGTTTATTTAATTATGGTTATTGGTTTAATTGATTATTTATTTTTATATACAATATTTATATTGGCAATTTAATTATAATAATCTATTTGACATTATTTTATATGTATAGAAATTATTAATCTATATATATAAGAATATTATTTAATAAATATTCTAGGAATATTCTTGCACTCTTTGTCGATCTATATGATTAATAGATTAACGTTCGACAGATTGTTTGTAAATTTGATTAATGAAACCTTTTAATATTAAATTTCCTCTTAGTATCTTAATTAAAATAATTATGCTAATTCATCCTTTCCTGATTGAATTCTAGATGTATCTAGTAGGGTGATCTAATCATGATTGTTCATCCTAACCCCTTCGAAACTCGATTACAACTTCTCTCCCTAGAATGGATTCCTTGTTAAAACTAAATCAGCTAGTAACCCTTGGGAACCAACGATGAATAGAATTGGTTCTTCTGACTCTTTTTGAACTCTATCATAGTCATCTATTAAACCGTATCACAAAACTTGGAAACTATTATCCTTTAAAAAAAAAAATTGTTGGTTGTGTTTTGGCCCGAACTTTTGGGCATTACACATACCATTTCATTTTCTCCAAACTGCATTAGGTAGAAGCTTGCCCAATTTTAAAACATCTTCTTCATCTAAAACAAACCCCTCCATAGTCCAATATTTGAGCCCAGCTACCCTTAGAAGAATTAATCATAATCTCAATTGGTAGCCCTTTTGAGATATCTATCTCCACAAGAATTTGGGCATAAGTAGAATGCATGATATCAAAAGACTCAAAATCTACCATTTGAAAATCACCTAATGCATTTCCCACTTCCTCCAATAGAGAATCAAACCAAATATGAAGAGGACGGTGAGGAAGCTGTACCTAGAGTGGAATCATGTTAAAATTTTCAAAGAAAGGGGAGAAATAAACATGCCATGTGGCTTAACCATAAGAAGGAACTTATCATCCCAAGTAGAAAAATGATCACACAAAATGATGTTTCTATCTTGAACATTAACAAATTTAGCAATGAAAAATCCTCTTTCCATAAGGAAGATCTGGACCGTACCCAAAATGAAGGGTTCCCATTGTTGAGAGTTCCAAACGTGCAAATGGGGATGGATGGGCCAAAACCCCTAAATCTACAGATAACAATGTGAGAGGAGAACATGGAAACATTATTATCCATTTCCTTCTCCAACTCCACATTCACCTTAATTGATATGGCATTTGAAATCATAATAAAACTTCTACTTTCTTGATGATGCTAAGATCCAGAAGAAGCCTCTAGCCTACCATCCACCACACTACCACTCCTAGTAGCAGTTGAGGGTAGAAGAATAGGATAGGGGACCAAAGACTCCCCCATACTAGAACTAGTAAGTGTCCCTCCAAACTTAGAGGTACCAAAAGGATGGGAACAATACATCAAAGGGGCCAACGAAGGAGGCCAGGAGACAATGGGAATAGAGGGAGAGGCACCTGCAACCCCCACATCTCTAGGAAATGAGGCCCCATGGACCGATGAAGTAGCAATAGGACCCCCAGAGCCAGCACTGAGAAGACATGACACGCTAGAACTGGGAGCAATGGCAAAAACCATAGTGGTAGAGGCGGGAGCCATTTCAAAACTTTTTAAAATAACATAAGTGAATTTTTATTAACATATGGTTTCATTAATATATTTTCAACCTTACAACATTATTTTAATATATGAAGTTATCAATCTTGAATGGAATTTATTTTCAGTTAGAGACTTATATTATATGTGACAAATAATAAATTGGATGCCTAGACCACCCACGTAGTGGCATAATTGGTGGCATATTGAAGTAAAAGTTTAAAAAATTTTAAAATCCATAATCATTGAAGGGATTAGTAAGATTTGATTATTAAAATTTGGAATTATTTAATGAGACGACATCATCAAGGAGGATAATACCAAAGCCACGATGAGTAGTGGTGGCTTTTTTGGAGAACATGAAATGAAATTGGAATTGTGAATTTGGAGACAAGCATTAATAACCTTATGAATCACAGATGTAAGGAAATGAAATTGAAATTATGTTCAAATCCGATGAATTACATTGTCAAATCTATGAGATTTCCACAATCCATTTATAAGACAACAACTTCTGGATTAGATTGTGTAGAGTTTTTTTTAAACATCAACGTTTCGGATCATACTACATGATCCATCATCAGGATGCTAGAGATCAAGAAGAACAAGAAATGATAGATTACAGATCTGGAGTACAATAAAAGGAGGGAGGAGGGAGGAGGAGAGAGAAAAGAGAAAAGAGAATTACATTGTCATTTGCATTTCATTTCCAGAAATGATTTTTCTTCTCCTTATATAGAATAATAAAAATGCCTTTCATTAGATATGAGAGACAAAGATGATAGCTAGCAAGAGAAAACAAGAAAAAAAAAAAAGGAAAATTAGTGGAGACACATGCATTGGAGAGTACATTTCTTTTAAACAAAACTATTTACTAACAAGAAACATTGAGTATAGGACCTTATACGCACCTAGTTGTAAAGAATTAAGAAGGAAATATAGCTCTCAAGCAATGCTAGTAATAGAAGAGTTTGTATTTCTTCATTCAAGAGAGAGCGAGATTGTACAATCCACATGCATGTGAAAGTCTTCTGCTAGCTTTCTTTCTTTTGCTAGTAAGCTTAATTATAAAAGAAAAACTTATATTGAAAATGTAGAACTCTTATAACTAAAAGAAGGTTTAATTCAGTTATGCACGTAATAGTTTTTATTGCATGTAAGAAAGAATCATGAATTTCTAGCTTGTTCAAATATTGAAGAAGATTCAGTGAATTAGTTTTCAATTAAACTAAAATTTGAGTTTAAAGGAATAGGGATATCCTTCTACTATTGAATAAATTTATGACTCATCCTAAGAAGAGATCTTGGTTATAGTATTTTATTCTGAGATAAGTAATCTAAAACATTGATGACATTTTAAGAAATTTAGTCATTAAATCCTGCAATTTATGAAGCTTACTCATGTAATAACATGAATAAAGTTTGAAGGGCTCTGGTGGTTCTCCTGCGATGCTTGCTGACGACGATCTCAATTCAGGGACTACTGCTAGGGGCGCTACCTTTCTCGCTTGGTTTTCTCTTGCGTTGCGGCCTACTATGTCTAGGTCAGGGCCTTCCATTCCTTCTGGGGAACCTTTTTCTTTGGATCCTATCATTGCATCTCAAGCCTCCTCTATGGTTTTCGGTGCCTCAGCTATGGCTTCTAGTGTGGCTGCTAGTGGGAAGAGTTCCCGTATTGTGATGGTGGATGTTGCTGCTAATGCTAGGGTTTCAAATATAAAGATGAGGGTTATTGAGCAAGGGTTTGTCCCTATCTCTAAGCCCTTATCCATTTCACTAGATAAGGAGATAGATGAGGCAATAGATCATAACACCTCTATTTTCTCTGTCCATGCTTTGATCTGCCAATTTTAGGGCTTTTAAAATATCCTCCTGAAGTTGCATGCTTGGATCTCACATCATTGGGAGCCCCTCCTCACTAGTACTATGGACATTTACCCCATGGCCAAGGTTTTGTTTGTTGCTAAATTTGAATATGTTGAGGATAGGAATAAAATTTTATGCGATCATTTCTTTAGTTGGGAGGACAAATTTATGCTCATGATAAAGCCTTGGCATCTTGACTTCATACCTTCTACTGAAACATTCAATAAGATTCTAGTTCGGGTTCGATTACCTTACCTTCCCCTTCACTTGTGGGTTGACTATCTTCTTGAGGGGGTTCAAAATGGTCTTGGGGATTTTCTAATGATAGATGAGGAATATTTTGATATTTTCCATTCAACCTTTTCTCAAATTCTGGTTGATTTAGATATCTCTAATGGGCTTCTAGCGGAAATTAAAAATTGAATCTTCTAAGGTTTGCTAGATCCAAGATTTGGTCTATGAAGGGATTCCCTTTAGGTGCAGAAGATGCTTGAAAACTAGTCATGTGGCGGTCAATGCAAATCAGAGAAAATTAAAAAGTCTACTTCTCGGTGGAAAGGTGTTTGTGCTCATCATTATACGGTTGATAAGTCTTCTTCCTAGAGGAGTTTCTCCTAGGTGATTGCACAGGATATCCCCGCATCTTCTTCTCATGATGCTCAAATGTCGAATGGTGGGTATTATATGGGAAGTGTGCCTTAGGATGTTTGTGCAGTTTCTCCTCATGATAGTCTTTCTAGGTTGGCTGGGGATTTTGTCTTTACACCTTTTGTGTCTCAAATTTTTTCTTCATGTCATAGAGCTTTGGTTGTTGGTTGTTCTTTGCCTACTAAGAGAGATGTTGGTGTTTCTCCTTTAGCTATTGTTGGCCCTGACTCTCAAGGTTTTTCTAGCCCTATCTCTGGTCCTTCAATGGATGTTGTCAATTTTCCCCCTTAGGGTGTTGGGATTCCAACACTAAATTTAGTGGCTTGGTAAGATGCGACTGCTAAAGTGGAAGAGGGCTAGATTACGGTAAAAGGAAAATAAATCTAAGGTGTCTTCTCCCTCTTTTGATATGACCCTTCTCTCCCACAAGAGTAGGGATAAAGGAAAACCTTAAATGACTTCAGGTTGTGGTTGGTCAGGCTAGAGTTTTCTCTTGTCCTTTCTTCTGTACTAGTCTACATGCTAGTCTTTTGTGTCTAGTGTTTGTCCTAGTTTGAGGGAGCCTACTGGTAAAACCCTCATCTTTTCCTCGATCCATTCCTTTTGTGGGTTTTAATAGAATATCTTTTGTGGCCTTTTTGTAAAAGGTTTCAAGTCTCTTCAAAACCTATTTTTTCATTAATGAAAAACATGAATAAATTTTTTTTAGGCATGTTATAGATATGTAATGTTTCTTAAAAAAGGTATACTAAACCATAAAACTGTATGAATCTTATCTCGATGGTCATAGTCAAGAGTCTTGCTATAAAATTATATGGTTAAAAGGTAAATAACTACTGGTCCACTAGGTCTGAAAAAGAGATTATATATATATATATATATATATATATATATATATATATATATATATATATATATATATATATATATATATATATATATATATATATATATATATATATGTATGTATATATGTATGTATGTATGTATGTATGTATGTATGTATGTATGTATGTATGTATGTATTTATGTATGTATGTATGTATGTATGTATGTATGTATGTATGTATGTATGTATGTATGTATATTCCTATATTCCTAGAATTCAATAAGACATTTATTTGTACCACTTCTTTAAATGTTGAGAACAAGCGGATATGATCTACTACTAAAGACAAGGCTCAAATATGGTCTTGAGATTATAATTAAATAAAATATCCTACTACTCGTAGAATTTGAGTAGATGTAAACATTCTTCAAGTAGTAATGCTTAAAGGAACTGATTGTGGTAGTCTTAACATGGTGGCTAAAGAGTTTATCAATGAGTTTGTTTAATATGGACAAAATACAACATGAGAAAGCAACTTATATGCATATATTCATAAGGGTACACATGTAGTGCCCCGATGAGCATATGGGCTTAAGAGGTGTATGTTGTACATCTCCATGCCTAGTTGTGTTATGTAAACCCCGATTTGTTTAAAATTATCAATAACAACTAATAAAAATAAGAAACCAAGATAGAATGGTCAAACACATTCAATTGCAAAGACAAGTATGTCAGAACACGTATTGGTCAATAGGATCCTCTCCTATATGCATACAAATAGCCTATTATGGTCTATAGGGTGCAAGTCAAATAGGGTGAGAACTTGATGACATGTTAAACATGTTGAGTTAATCCTTGGCCAAGGTGCACTATCGATGTGCTAGTGTAGTTAGTTCATAAGACTCCAGATACAACCCTAGTCAGGTTTTATATGCTAAGTTAACAACAACTATAGGGTGTGATTGACTAAGGCTTGTAGGATCTTACACCAGTTCCCATATGTCTTGTCATAACCATGTTTACATCCCTTGTGAAGGGCCAGACCCGCTTCTAGTAGAAAGTGAGTAAGGGGAATCAGTAATAGATCTATGTTTGGGTAGTAAAATGCCCCAATGACACTTTCTCTCCTGTGTTGCAAAGTGGAACTTAAAGAAATACCCTTGGATTCCAAGTTGCTAATTATGATCAATAAGAAGTCTTCCTTTTACTTCGTATTTTTCTTAGGATGATGATAATGATATGAAAAATTAGAATTTGTTTAGAAAGTTATCTTTTCAATTTAATGCAATTTAGTTAATTTATTTATTTTAAAAAATCAGCTTTAGCATGTTAGTTTTAATTTGTTTTACAAGTACATTTCTGGTTATATATTTAAATCATTAGTCGTTAAAAAAAAGACTTTAGAAACCTTGAAGCATATGCATTTTGCTAAAGTTGACAATTTTTCCCAGCATCCTTGCAGCCTATTCAAAATAGGATATTTGTAATAGGTTGCGTACACCCATTGTCATATGTGCAACTGCTTTGGTAGACGTGTATAAACAATGTGGAAGCAAAGAGAACGCACATGAACTATTTGACATAATGATGTAGGCGCATATAGGGGGGATTGCTTGAAATCTACAAAGAGATGTAATTAGTAAATACATTAACTAGAATCTATTTTATGTAGTAAAGTTAGGAAAATTTGGGATTAAGTTTGGATACTCCTAAATAGAAGGAGATAAGGCCAATCTGTTCAAGGCCTAAGATAGTTCTGTTTTAAAATATAAAAGAGGCATTGTTTCTAGCCTCAATGCGACAGAAGGCTCGAGATAAATATAGGTTTATGTAATAGTGAGTTTGTGAATGGAGAATAAATGTGTTTTCAATTTCATTGCCTGTATATATTTGTGGATGTAATGTTTTTATTTAATTTCATGAAGTCTGTTCATATGTGATGTGGCCTTTTTAGGCAGAAATTCTATTTTAACATTTGCTACATGTGGTTCTGTTTGCGCTCTGCGTCACATAATGACTCCCAAAAAAATGTTCTCATGGATGAGCTACTTCAGCCAATTCATCCCTATGTGAATCTAATTCTTGTCTAGATACCGTATGAGCTATTTTCACCACAAAAAAATAGTACAGGAGAGAGTTTGGATAGGACAATGCTCTCTCCTGTGCAGATTTGTTAAACGAATTTTGGGCAGAGGCGGTAAATACAACAATATGTTTAATTAACCAAGATCCATCCCCAGTTAAAATTTGAAATTCTAGAAGAAAAACGGCTGGGTAAGACGATTTCCTACTGTCATCTGTGAGTGTTTGGGTGTGAAGCTTTCAATCATTCCATAGAAAAATGAGAATGTAACCCGATGTGAAGTCAAAAAGGCGTATCCTTCTCAAACACAGAGATGAGACATGTGGTTACAGGTTGTGGGATCCCATTTTGAGATAATTTCTTTTTTTAATGAAATTATATGCCATGTCTGCCAACAGATGCCTACTAAAGAATTTAGAAAAATCTATTGAGAGAAGAAGTTGGTATTGTTATGAAAAACATATAAAATATTTTTTTATTCCAATGTATAAGATTTTACATTTGATATACATTTTATAAAATGGCAGAGACGACAGAAAGCAGCTGTGCAGAAAATACTTCTCAAACTGTCTACCTTAATCAATGTAATACATTATACTAACAGGTATGGCCCAAGAATTCAAGAGTTGTCTTCTTGACAAACATTTTTGTTAATGTTTATCAAACAGTCTACTAATTGCTTTTCCACAGTAGTCACATGATACCTTTTTCTTGAAGGTTTCTGCATCTACTCAACAAAGATTGCCTGCAGATTATTCAAAGAAGGTGAACAAGTCTAAAAGGTGTGAAAGCTGAAAAGAATTTACTGTATACCCACACGACAACACTTTTATCTAGAATGCTTCATGCATCATCCCAGAATCCTCTTACTCCCAAAATATACTTCTCCATTTATCCGGTTTTTCGAAATGAGTCATTAGATAGGACATGGATTGCCGGGTTTCACCAAATTGAAGGTGTTGTTTGTAATAGAGGCCTTATATTGGTCGAATTTGTGTTTTTTTGTATTTGCCCTGCTCCAAGGGATGTCCCTCAGATTACTGTCTTCTTTGATATTATTGGGAAAAAACTGTTACAAGAATCGAGTGAGCTTCAGTGTGGAAAATGTGCGAGTTGCTAAATTGTTGGGGACAGGACTGCGTGAGTAGAGAGTGGAAAGTGATGTTATTGGAAGCATCAAGCATGTGGCGCGAGTCAAGATTGTAGTGTTTGGTAGATGTGTGGATGCATCAACTACAGAAACTATGGATATTGTTGTAATTCGTAATGTTGATAAAAGTTGCGAATAATCCTCTGGCAGTGAAGAGCTTGGCAAAGTGCATGAGCGGATTGGCATGGCCGTGACATGTGGAGGACATGGGATGGAGCCCATCATTTTAGAACAGAATCATGACAGTAGCCCACAAACGGGAGAAAAGGAAAGCAGAAATTCCTGGATATTGCCAGGTTGTTCGATTTGCTCTTAAATGTGACAGCTTCATTTTGTTCAAATACTTGTAAATCTCAGGAATTGATCTCAATTCCCCCTTCATACTTCTAGAACATTTTTTAGGGTTTTTACACGGTTTAGCCCTCTGCTTCTTTTCCAGCACAAAGTCCTCTGTCGCCCCTGTTTCTACGACAAAGGAAAGGTGACTTAATTACAGTCTCCCTTCCATTTCGAGCATATTCAAAGCCGGGTTTCAAATCCGCCCGTACACGGGAGTCGGCAAAAAAGTAGTCAGATGTGAGAAGGAAGCCTCTATTTTTGTACCTACTCGCCATAACAATATCCGAAAACACTGAAACTATTGTGACAAACCTCATGGCTACGGAGGCATTTCTGCCTGCAGAGTTGCAGGTTATCTCATGCTATGCCAGTTTGATGAATAGCTTGATTTTCACATAGTAAGATGTGAAACTGCTAAGAATGGCGGGGTTTTTTTTTGCATCCATGTGGGAAACGACGCTCAAGTGTCTCAGTTGTGGGATAATGTGTACAAAGGCATGACCATTTCTTCTGGAATTGTTAGATATCCTCCTGATATTGTCTTTAAGTTGCTTGAGCCTATTGAAGCACAGCTCCCCATTATCACTTATGCTCATGATCTCCATGAGTTGGTTGTTGAGGTGACTGGTGGATCTGATATTCATTCCACCCTGGCAGAGAAGACAAGCCCGAGTCACCAAAAGAGGGATGATGTTACAAAAAGTATCTTGAAACGAATAAATGAATAACGTTCCTGAGGCCAAAATAGCCCATGAGACCCCTAAAGGTTAGAGCTCCAAGACGTGTTGCTTTAGTTGTTCCAATTGATAAAGCGGGATCTTCAGAAGCAGTTTGCGTGCTAAGTCTATTTATGACTATGGAGCTATTTGATCCTTCAGTTCTTAAAGATGATTTAATTGAAAAAATTGTTATCACTCCCCACACATTCGTCAATGGTTACAAGAACCGAGTGAATTTAAATGTGGAAAATGCGGAGTTGCTAAATTGTTGGGGGCAGGACTGCATGAGTAGAGTGTGTTTAAGGGAATGTTACTGGAAAGTGATACATCAAGCATATGGTGAGAGTCAAGATTGTAGTGTTTGGTCGAACTGTGTTTTTCCTTTTCCAATCTCCACTCTCAACTCCCCTTTGCTCTGTTATGTTTCTCTTAATCCTCACAAAAATGTATATGTATCTTCCTGCCAAAACTAAACGAGGAACTCTCAAATGTTTGGTCGATTGTTGCAACTAAAATCAACGAACATTTGAACTGCATCAAACTGAAAGCAATTAACATTAGAAACAACATCCTTCCATTTATTGATGACCTAGATGTGAGAAACTGAACAACAATGATACAAAATTTTGCCAACCAACCTAAAATAGCAACACAACTAGGAGTGATGCCCCTGCATCACAATGCCTCTATAAATGAGGTTTCATTCATGATAAATGTGCAAACTTTCACAAGGTATGTGAATTGGTTGTACAAATATTACAATTACGATTATTGCTTAAAAAGACATTTAACTAAATGACATATCTCCTTGAGAAATGAAGAGACTATAAAGGAAATAAATCGGTAAACAAATTAGCTCACAGACACACATGCACAAGAGTGAGGCATGCATTTAGTACTAAAGGAAGCAGACTTGTAGTCAAAGAATTACTAACTAGCAATTGCACCTTGGTGTGCAATGAATACACTGAAGAAATGTGGAAGGGGACAATAAAAGTTGAATTTTGAAAAAAAAACAAGAAAGGTGAGGATCTTTAAATGTTTTTTTTTATTTTTTAAATATTTTTTATAATTTAGTAAAATGTGTTTGAACTAGAAAATATATAGCATGGTTATTAATATTATCTAATAGCATATATTTTTTGAAAGCCTATAAAGCCTTTTCAATATCTACATGTTGTGAATATCTTGTAGTCATAGGATCCTAATAGGTGACATTTTTTAAATGCAAACGATAGGTATGAAAGATATGAACAAAATGTATTTTTTTGAAACGTCTTAGAAACTTTGAAGCATATGCAATTTGCAAGTGTAAACCTAAACTCTACAAAAAAAAATTAGCATCCTCGCAACCTGTGTCAAAATAGGAGATTTTGAATAGGTTGTGCACACCCATTGTTAGATGTTGTAGTTGCAACTGCCTTCATAGACATGTATGCAAAATGTGGAAGCGCAAAGAAGGTGTGTGAACTATTTGACATAATGCCTCCCAAAAATCTGCTCTCATAGATGAGCTACTTTAGCCAATTCATCCCTAAGTGAATCTAACCCTTGTTTAACAATGGATGATCCAGTCCTATACCAATACTAAATTCATGATAGAAATGAACACAATTTTCTTTTCAATGGCCTTACTAATGTGTAAATATTTTCATGGAACTTTGCATTTATAATGACAATACTTGGTCATTTTAAGGAATAATTGTTGGTAGCATAGGATTTATGATTATTAAGTTTGATAGAATCAATTAGAAAGCAATGATCGTTCCTTTAGATGTTTGGTTTAGTTTGGATAGACATGTATGTTCCTACTAGGCAAGCAATATTGAATCCATAATTTATCTTATTATAAGGTTATTATATAAGAAATTAAATAAGTCCAAGATATTTTTATAGTTTTGGTTTAGTTTGTATAAGTATTTTTTTATTCTTAAGAAAATTGGAGTCTATTGGTTATTGTATAAGAAACTAAATAAGAAAGATATTTTTATAGTTTTGGTTTACTTTGTATAAATATTTTTTATTATTAATAAAATTGGAATCTATTGTCAAGATGTATGGATGTACAAGGATGTAAGCTCCTATAAAATATTGTGGATCATATTATTGGATGGAACTCTCTCATCCCTTATCTATCTATAAACAAGATCACATTGATACATGTAAAGAGAGTGAGTTCATCACCCTCCTAAAAGTTGGTCACATGTTCATAAATATCAATAATCATGTGTATAGGTATAAGTTGAGATCCTCCAAAATAAAATAGATCTTCCCATATCATGGTCCTAGGAGCATCCTTGTCCTTGCTCCCTTTATCACTTAACAATAGTAGACATTATAAAGTAAACACCCCATGATAACCATGGAAAAGTTGAGGGACTCTATTATTAGATACATGTGCTCATGTATGACCCTTTTGTGTGTATGAGCTAGCAAGTTGACTTCCCAACTATATTTGTGTCCATATGTCTTTAACTCAATGACTATTAGATCCTAATAATATAATAATTTTCTTGATTCCTTATCATCTATGAGATAAGTGGAAAGGATCTTCAAGATGACCTTCTAAATGGTTGAAATGGTCTTATCGTTGATGTCAATGACATTGCTCCCCCACTCCCCAAAACCATATCAATGATGACTATGTCATGTAATATGCACTCCAATAATTTTTTAAATTTCTAAACGAGTGAGATTCCACTCTCCTTATTTGTAGGGGTATATAATGTTACTTGGTTGGAACCCAATAGATAAAAATGTTATGTTGAATGTTAACATTGATGATATCTTTACAACCCATTCCAATTTCAATTTCAATCCTCTCTAAGAATCACCACTCTACATATGTAAGCCTATAAATATAATCAAAAAAATTCTTTAGTCTACTTCTTAACTCCATCAAATGTATCTACTCTATATTAATTAAAAATGATCCAACCCATCAGAGTTTGCAAGCTGAGCAAGCAACGCCTTGAAATTTTGCACAAAAGATATCATCTTCCAGCGCTGAAATCTGTGGATTTGGAGATGTGTGAGTACTGTACACACGACAAACAAAAACAAAATTAGTTTTTCAACTAAGGAATATGACAGAAAGATACAACCTTGGAGACAGTGCATTCACTTATGTTTGGTCCTATAGAAGTAACTTCACTTGGTAGGTCTAATTATTTTGTCACTTTTCAAGATGACTGCATTAAAAAAGTTTAGGTTTTTATCTTAAATAAGAAGCCCGAAGTGTTTGACGAATTCAATAATTTCAAAAAAAATAGTTGTTGAAACCCAGACTGGCAACAAAATTAAAAGAGTCTAAATGTGGTTAACGGTGAATTTCACTCCATAGGGTTTGATCAATTATGTGCAGAAGATTTGGTATTAAAATGGTTTCATTTTCATCACAAGAAAATAGTGCAGGAGAGAGTTTTGATACGACAATGCTCTGCCATGTGCAGATTTGGGAAAAGAATTTTGGGCACGGTGTATTTAATTAACCATGGTCCATTCTATAGTCAATTAAAAATTGAAATTCTTGAAGAAAAACTGTTGGGTAAGACACTTTCCTAGAGTCATCTGTGAGTGTTTGGGTGTGAAGTTCTCATTGACATTCCACATAAAAGAGAATGCAGCCTGTTGTGAAGTCAAAAAGGTGTCTCTCTCGGACACAGCAGATGCCAACTAGGTTGTGGGATCCCATTTTGAAATAGGTTGCATTATTTTTAATGAAAAAAGATGCCATGTCTGCCCGAACAGCAGATGCCAACTAGAGAATTTAGTAAGAATGTACTGAGAGAAGAAGAAGTAGGTATGGCCCAAGAATCCAAGAGCGGTCTTCTTGACAGGACAGTGCAAGCCTTGCCAAACATCTTTGTTAATGTACAAGTGTGGATGCATCAACTACAGAAACTAAGGATATTATTGTAATTCGTAATGCTGAACAACTGTTAGGTTTTTATTGGTGCTGAACAACTGTTAGGTCTTATTGATAGTAACCTCTCTCTCGTGTGTGTAGATTCATATATACATATATGCCTATATATGTATATATGTACAAACACAATATCACTCATTATCTTTACAATTAAAAACATTGAATATCATATGATGAAATTTAGGTGAATTAAGAACATAGATATACTACACTTTTAAAAATAACAAACCTAACAAAAATGATAACTAGAATTGTCATTATCATAACATATGAATTATCAAGAAAGAAAGTATTTCTACATGATAATTATGCAAAAATAAGACCGCTCTTTGCTAACACATTTTCTTTAATATATAGAAACCTCCATGTATACTAATATATCTTTAAGATTCTAGTTCAAAAAATAGGATGATTAGTATTTCTTCTTATTTTACTTATTATATTTATAAAAAAATTTATTATTATAATAACTTCAACTAATACACCAATCTTAAAGCTTAATTGTATTTTATTTATTAAATATTTATAAATAAATTTATTATTATAACAACCTCAACTAATACATGAATCTTAAAGCTTAATCTGATTTGTAAAGCATTGATAGAAGATAAAGCATTTCTAGTTAAAACGAGCAAGGAACAATAACTAGATTAATTGAGGTTTCTTAAGACTTATATATTATATGTAATTTTGAAATTAAAATCAAAACATAGAAAAAAACAAAAATGTGATTTAATCAACATTATTTGAAATTCTAAATTAAAAAGAAAATTCAAAAAATATAAGAAATCATGCACTAATCATTCCTAACCAAGATATCCTAATATTCATAAACCACGAGAAAAGAGATTACATTCCTCAACCTAGTAAAATAATGTAGGTTGATAATAAGAAAAACACTACGAGCTTGAGATAGCTAGCTAAGGAAGAGGGAATAGAAGCATAAATAAATAATCTGAATTGAGTTTAAGCATAGGAATATTTGAATTGAATTGAGTTTAAGAAAAACGTGGACTAAAGGAAATGTGGTCTAGTAGACCTCAATGAATGCAACATATGTGTAACAAACCTTTGCCAAAAAAAACTTATTATATTTGAAAAATGAGCTTTGAAATGAAAAATGAGCTTTGAAATTTGCAAGCTTTGACAAGGTGTGTGAATTGGTTGAACAAATATGTTTATCATGATTATTGTTTGACAAGGCATTTCACTAAATGACATATGGCATACCTCTTTGAAAAATGATGAGATCACAAAAGAAATAAACTATTTTACAAAACAATTTCTTGATCTTACTCTATTGCATGGACAATAAGGCTTAAGAAACTTTCAAGCACATAAAAGACACGTGAAATCAAAATTCTAAGAGTAAAAATTAAAAAGAAAAGAGACAAAGGGACATAAAGTTACTTCACCAGAAGAATAGTTGAATTTTATTTCTAATTAATAAAGTTGCACTATTCACAAAAAAATAAAAATTTAAAAGTAAACTCAAATCTCCTAATATTTTTAGTTTCACTTTAAAGAGAATATAAATACAAGTGCAAAAAGGAAGCACAACTAAATTGGAATTGGTAAACAAATTAGCTCATAAACACACATGCAAAGGAGTGAGGCATGTATGTGATAGTAGAGGAAGATATTTTATTATTTGTTAGAAAAAAGACATGCACTTTCAATTATTTCAAAATTTATTTATTTTAATGTTTTAAAAAAATAAAGTAAAATTTAGTGTTATGACAATAGAGGCTTATCACAATTCTAACCTCTACAACTTTATACAAATTTGAGGCTTTTATAATTGCTTGCCTAGTCTCATGACAATATCATGTAGATTCTCCAGCTCTTTTGGAGAGGAATCTAGGTAGCTTCAAATCTTGTTGTATCATAAGAGGTCATAAAGATAAGATCATGGCATTAGTAGCTAAAAAATCTTGAAGAGAACAAATAATCAAGATGAGTTCCAAATAGCCTTACTTAAGATTCAAAATTCTATCAAAATGTTAGGAAAGTTCATATCAAAATAGGATTCCCTAATCATCATAAATATCATTCATTGTAGGGGAACACAAAATTGAAAAACAAATAAATTTATCTCCCCAATTCTAGAATTATTAATGCAACTTGAAGATTTTTACATTGCACATGTGTATACAATTGGAGATGGCATGGAAGATTGACTTACAAATTGGGAAATTATGAATGGTAATTATTTCTATATGGAAAAATTTAACATGTTGCATGATTCCCCTCGAAATTTATAAATGGTGAGACATAAAGAATCATAATGCTATTAATGTCAAGGTGATAGAGTTTTGTGCTAAGGAAAATGAATTTGGGGTTGATAGAATCTGGTACACCAAGAATTCATTATAATTAATTGCACTAAATTATTGTACAATAAGAAAAAGGGGATCAATGTGGATTGTTCCTCATTTCCCTAATGTACAATTATGATGCAGGAGCATCTTGGGTTAATGGAAATCTTGTATCTCGGTAGCTTGTTAGATGTGCTCGGTAACTACTTCGGAGTTCTTCGTGGAGTGTTCTTGTTTTGTTAATCGGCAAGCTCAGTTACCTATTTTTTCTTGGTACCTTTCACCAAGTAGCTTTGTTATGTTCTTTCACCGAGTTGGTCTGGTTGTTGTTCAGTGTTGCTTGGTGGCCTTATTCACCGAGGGGTTTATTTTGATTTGTTTGGTAAAGGCCGACATGTGCATTTAATTTTGGTCATGATATTAATGTTGGGACCGTTCATTAGGAAATTTGTGGACCTAAATCTGGGTTGTTGCTTTCTCCAATGTTGGATCTAATTGTTTCTTTGGGCCGACCTGTTTGGTAGCCTTAAGTATAAATGTAATAGTTTGTTGTAGATTTAGAGAAGATTTTAGGAAGATAGAAGGCTGGAGATCGTGGATCTCGAATGCATGAAGACTGTTCTGAGTTGTAATTGATTTCTATTTGTATTGGCCGTAATCGAGAAGGCCTTATAATCCAACATGTATGAAGTTTGATATATAAATGATATTGATCTTCTTCCTTTCTCTCTATTTTGGTGTAATTACTTCTATGTTGTGAGTCTGCAAGGTAGTCTAGTACTTGGGTGAGCCTTTGGCCACATTTATCACCCCTCCCTTGCGTTAGGTGGTATCAGAGAAAAGTTTGATCCTGATCTAGGTTTGTGAATCTAGGTCTTTGGTCAAGTGTTCCTTCTTGTAAACCCTAGTTGGTTATTTGTTGTGGGGTAGCAAATTGCGATCTGACCTGTAATTTCAGAGATTTTCAAGATGGTTTGAGGAAGAAGAAATGCAGATCTAGGCTTAGCTGATATGCTAAGACAAATTGTTGCTAGATTAGAAGCTATTGAGATAGCCCTGTTGGAGCTCTAAATTTTGGGCAAAATTTGGAGTCCTATATAGTGATAAAACCCTAAAAAATGGCCTCTTAAAACTCCATGAAAAATAATTAATGATGGAGCACATGAAATAAGATGAAAAAATTATATTAATTTTCAATTAAAAAGTTGAGAGATTAAGGAAGGAAGCTCTGTGACATGAACAATCAAAATTCTGTGATCAAAGCCTTCAGAAAATGCTAGAATTTCGACCTTCTGCAAAGATGATTCCAACAGAGGCTGAAGATGGTTGAATTTTAAAAATCTAAAAAAGACCCAAGTCGGGAAATCAAATTTCCTATTTCCACTAAAAATATTAGCTTTCCACGAGGTATTTTGGTTTTTCGACCAGACCCAAATCCGAAAGTTAGGTAATTATTTTTTAGTTAATTTATTATTTTTTCAAAATAATTTGTAATAAGGTTGTGTCTTTTCACCCTAAAGAGGTGTGAAATCCACTCAAACACACATATATATACATAATGTAAAATGTAAAGAGAGAGGAGAATATAATTAAGATTTTCATATAATAGAATTTGATCACAACTGCAATATGAACTCTAATGTACTATTTTTTCAACATTAATAAAGATAAGTGCTCTTCTTTTTTATTTGTGACTATAAGTTATATGTTTTCAATTAGTCTTTCGAATATTCTATTTTATAGAGTGTTTCATTGTGTTAAATTCCCTGAGTATCATAATTCAAAATTAATTTATATAGTTTAAAAATCAATTGAAAGATCTGTGTATCTTCTCTTGTTTTTATCGGTCTCTTAATTTGAGTTAAAGTCGATAAGATTAGCCATATAGATTGATTTGAATTATAAGTCAAGTGGAAGTCTATGAAGTGATGGTCTTGTCTTATTAAAGAAAGTTTTTAAAATCATCTTTGATCGTACGTAGGATTGAAAGTTTTATGACTCTATAGCCCAAGTATTTAGAAGCCACTGATCAAACTATTATTTGGAAATTATCATTTGGTTCATACTTTGTGGTTTGTAGATTATATAATCATTATTTCAAAGACATTACTTTTGAGTCCTTAGTTTAATCCACTTTAGTCAAGATTTATAGAGTAAAGATTATTAGGAGATTTGTGATTTCCTCAAAGGATCATTCACCACCTTTGGAGGAACTTTGTTTCGTGTATGTAGTTGAGCAACACAGAGAATTTGATAGTTCAAAAGAGAATTTAAGCCTACCAGTCTTGGCTTGATTAAGCTAGAATTGCAGAGGTATCATTATACCTGTCAGTTGGCCAAAAGAAAATCCATCATTTATGGGCACCAACAAATTGGCGACTCTACTGGGAAGAGTTGCTCACAATATGTATTGCAAAGTTACCTAGAATTTTAGATTTCATAGATCAGAATCATAAAGTAGTTATATTAGTTTTTTGGAAACATGCTCTACTAGAAGAAAGAACCCAAAAGCACTTGACATTCCTCGAATCAGGTGGTGACTCTATTCAATAAAGCATTTCAATCAGTGACTCTACTGAGGAAGAAGACCAAGAAGGAGATAAGTAATGTTTTCCTCTATGAAAGAGGTGGCGACTCTATTGACAAGAACCTAATGTATAAAGAAACAAGTTATTACCGATTTAGATATTCAGAATGTATCAAAATAAACAACCATTTCAAAGAAAATAATTTATTCCAGATGGTATCAGGTCATTGGATCTCAGGGGATTCCATTGTATTCCTTTTAAGTTGCTCCCTAATTTTTTGCATCTTGTACCAAAGTTCCATGGAGAATGGGATGAATCAGCAGTTGAACATTTGGATGAATTTTATGCATTTATAGAGACCTATGAGATTTGTGCAGAAGATCAGGCAATGAAACTATTTGTCAAGACATTAGAAAATAATGCAAGGAGGCATATGAATCATTACCTACACAAAGTATCTCATCTTGGAAAGAATTTGAACAATGGTTTCTATATGAATTCCATGATGCAAGAGATGAAGATAACATGTGTTATGAACAGTGTGAAGACCAAAGCTGCAGCATGGAGGAGGATCTTAGCATGTCTCCACTTGATACCTTTTTCAATTTGGAAAGGTATGAAGGTGAATCTACAATATAGTTGTTCATGAGGATGTGTGATGTTTATCAGGAGATACCTTCAAAGATCAAACTTTCATCTCATGAAATATGCAATAAAATACATGAATTAGGGGTTGCTCATGATTCTCGGGCATGTAGTTTTCTAAATTATATATATGATGAAATAAAGGCAGAATATAATGAATACAACATGAAATATACAAGAGATGAGGCCCTAGATTCTAATGAAGAATAAAGTCTGAATCAGATAGAAGAGGATTTTGTCCAAGATGAGATGTGTGTGGAAATGGATATAAGATGTTATGAACAAGATGTTGGAAACTAAATTGAAACAATTGTTGTATTGTCATTGATGTCAAATCTTAATTGGTAAGACTGTTGCTACTTATGAAAGTACTATATCTATTTGAGTGTTTCTAAGGGGCTAAGCAAGGTTGGTAACAAGAGCACCTAGGGAAAGGTTGAGTTATCTTGATACTACAAAGTGTACTTGACTATGTTGCACTATGATGAGATAATGTATTGTTTATCTTAGTAAGACTAAAGACTAAATTGGTAGGGTTAACCGAGCAAAGAATGGAAAAATCATGTTTAAGCCGAGTGATGTTAGTGTCGACTGAGTTAGTATATGCCGAGAAAAATTATAGTGTCGACCGAGCATCAGTAAATTGCTGAGGAAGACAGTGCAAGCCGAGGAGACAGTTTTAGTATTGACCAAGCATTCTACATGGAGACCGAGTGAACAATCACAATATTGACCGAGCATCAGTAATTTTATATTTGAAGAGAATTTAATTTTGGAGCCGACATTGTTGAATTCTTGGATTATGTAAAATGTGTTGACTTTATTTATTGATTGTTTGGAAGCATTAAATGTATTGTAAAATGTTTTATTGTAAATCTTTAAGAGATTTGAGATGATTCTAGAAAAGGAGCCGAAGAACATAAAGTGGGTAGATTCAATGAATGTGACCTAACCCTAAGATCTACGAATGAGATTGAGTGACAAAAGATGAGTTAACCTAATTGAGGAAAATATAAGGGAACCTAAACATTGTGATATGTATGTACATGGTGAACAGAGAATGCTGGAAGAGAAAAGTTTTATTGACTGAATAAGCAGAAAAGGATGAAGGAGAAGTGTGGTGATTGCTTGAAGAAAAGTTCTGAGTAGATCAAAGATGGAAATGACAAAGTTTCAAAGTCAGTAAACCAACATTAGTGTACGGAATCAGATCTGATATTTTTAAAGTGAGTTTTATATTTTTCAGATAATATTGCTGCTACTTTCTAACCATTGTAATAGTCAAAATCCTTTTAACAAAGGTTGACCTAATAGTCATATATTAAATCCTTTGAACAAGGTTGCATTCTAATGGAGTGTATGTAAGTCATATGACTAGGCTCACTTTTAACAGGTTGATTGAAATCATCTTCCAGCGTTGAAATCAGTACTGGATTTGGAGATGTGTGAGTACTGTACACATGACAAACAAAAAAAAAATAGTTTTTCAACTAAGGAATATGACAAAAAGATACAACCTTGGAAACAGTGCATTCAATTATGTTTGGTCCCATAGAAGTAACTTCACTTGGTAGGTCTAATTATTTTGTTACCTTTCAAGATGACTGCATTAAAACAGTTTAGGTTTTTATCTTAAATAAGAAGTCTGAAGTGTTTGATGAATTCAATAATTTCAAAAAAAATAAATAGTTGTTTAAACCCAAACTGGCAACAAAATTAAAGAGTCAAAAAGTGGTTAACGGTGAATTCCAGTCCATAGGGTTTGCTCAATTATGTGCAGAAAATTTGGTATTAAAATGGTTTCATTTTCATCACAAGAAAATAGTGCAGGAGAGAGTTTGGATAGGACAATGCTCTCCCATGTGCAGATTTGGGAAAAGAATTTTGGGCATGGTGTATTTAATTAACCACGGTCCATCCTCTAGTCAATTAAAATTTGAAATTCTTGAAGAAAAACTGTTGGGTAAGACACTTTCCTTGAGTCATCTGTGAGTGTTTGGGTGTGAAACTTTCATTGACATTCCACATAAAAGAGAATGCAGCCTGTTGTGAAGTCAAAAAGGTGTATCTTTCTGGGATACAGAGATGAGACATGTGGCTACAGGTTGTGGGATCCCATTTTGAAATAGGTTGCATTATTTTTAATGAAAAAAAATGCCATGTCTGCCGAACAGCAGATACCAACTAGAGAAATTAGTATGAATCTATTGAGAGAAGAAGTAGGTATGGCCCAAGAATCCAAGAGCGATCTTCTTGACAGGACAGTGCAAGCCTTGACAAGCATCTTTGTTAATGTAGAAGTGTGGATGTATCAACCACAGAAACTAAGGATATTATTGTACTTTGTAATGTTGAACAAGTGTTAGGTTTTATTGATTCTGACTTGGCTTGGCAAAGATTCATCTGAAGTGAAATTCGGAGAAGTTAAAGTCTCCCATGGTTTGCTGTGTGAGATTAAGATTGGAAAAGTAGGGGACATCACTATTTATAGTTGTATGTGGTTGGACTTTTAAGTAGGAGATTGTAGGGTATGGAGTCTAATGGTTTTTGGCTGGTCAGCTCCTTTGGCTTTTCTCATTTTCAATTGTCTCTTCATTTCTTCTTGAGAGACTTTTGAATTTAAGTGGATAATGTAATATGCCTCTATACTTTTGAATTTAAGTGGATAATCTAATATGCCTCTATACATACTATTCTATACTATTTTGAGTTTGATTATCTTATAAACCCATCTCAAAAGAAATTTGAATGTTTGTTAAATTTCCTTAAATTTAAGTTTCTAATGTAGAAACCCTCTGCGCTAATTACCACAAAGTCAAAACCATCTGTTTGGTTGCTGGAATTGACCTGGAATTGGAAAATGGGAATTGGTTTCCTTTCTGAAAATTGAATTCTCAATTCCAATTCCATGCCTCAATTCTAATTCCAGGTTCTGCGGTGGATTGACAGAATGCTCATTTTGGACCAAAATTAGAATTGGCCTATAAAAATTCACCAAATAATGATATATAGACTTAATGATATCATATAAGTGATTTAGTCAATAAATAATGATATCTAGACTTAATTGTTCTAAAATTAATAGTATATGTAAAATTCAACTCCTTAGACTATCACCCAAAATTGATATAGTAACCTTCTCTCTCTCTCTCTCTCTCTCTCTCTCTCTCTCTCTCTCATGTGTGTGTAGATTCATATATACATATATGCATATATATGTATATATGTATACACACACACACACACACACACAACATCACTCATTATCTTTACAATTAAAAACATTGAATATCATATGATGAAATTTAGGTGAATTAAGAACATAGATATACTACACTTTTAAAAATAAAAAACCTAACAAAAATGATAACTAGGATTGTCATTATCATAACATATGAGTTATCAAGAAAGAAAGTATTTCTACATGATAATTATGCAAAAATAAGACCGCTCGTTGCTAACACTTTTTCTTTAATTTATAGAAACCTCCATGTATACTAATATATCTTTAAGATTCTGGCTCAAAAAATGGGATGATTAGTATTTCTTCTTATTTTACTTATTATATTTATAAAAAAATTTATTATTATAATAACTTCAACTAATACACCAATCTTAAAGCTTAATTGTATTTTATTTATTAAATATTTATAAATAAATTTATTATTATAACAACCTCAACTAATACATGAATCTTAAAGTTTAATCTGATTTGTAAAGCATTGATAAAAGATAAAGCATTTCTAGTCGAAAAGAGTAAGGAACAATAATTAGATTAATTGAAGTTTCTTAAGACTTATATATTATATATAATTTTGAAATTAAAATCAAAACATAGAAAAAAACAAAAATGTGATTTAATCAACATTATTTGAAATTCTAAATTAAAAAGAAAATTCAAAAAATACAAGAAATCATGCACTAATCCTTCCTAACCAAGATATCCTAATATTCATAAACCACGAGAAAAGAGATTACATTCCTCAACCTAGTTAAATAATGTAGGTTGATAATAAGAAAAACACTACGAGCTTGAGTTAGCTAGCTAAGGAAGAGGGAATAAAAGCATAAATAAATAATCTGAATTGAGTTTAAGCGTAGGAATATTTGAACTGAATTGAGTTTAAAAAAAATGTGGACTGAAGGAAATGTGGTCTAGTAGACCTCAATGAATGCAACATATGTGTAACAAACCTTTGCCAAAAAAAAACTTATTATATTTGAAAAATGAGCATTGAATGAGGGCATATCTATCAAAGTACTAAAGATAGAGGATTTTCTAAAGAATTTGCAGTTACCTCGGTAGACATGCATTCAAAATATAGATGATAGATTATTCAAAATATAGATTATTCAACACAATGCCTCGAATAAATGACGTTTCATGCACAAGAAATTTGCAAGCATTGACAAGGTGTGTGAATTGGTTGAACAAATATGTTTTTCATGATTATTGTTTGACACAGCATTTCACTAAATGACATATGGCATACCTCTTTGAAAAATGATTAGATCACAAAAGAAATAAACTATTTTACAAAACAATTTCTTGATCTTACTCTATTGCATGGACAATAAGGCTTAAGAAACTTTCAAGCACATAAAAGACACGTGAAATCAAAATTCTAAGAGTAAAAATTAAAAAGAAAAGAGACAAAGGGACATAAAGTTACTTCACCAAAAGAATAGTTGAATTTTATTTCTAATTAATAAAGTTGCACTATTCATAAAAAAATAAAAATTTAAAAGTAAACTCAAATCTCCTAATATTTTTAGTTTCACTTTAAAGAGAATATAAATACAAGTGCAAAAAGGAAGCACAACTAAATTGGAATTGGTAAACAAATTAGCTCATAAACACACATGCAAAGGAGTGAGGCATGTATGTGATAGTAGAGGAAGATATTTTATTATTTGTTAGAAATAAGACATGCACTTTCAATTATTTCAAAATTTATTTATTTTAATGTTTTAAAAAAATAAAGTAAAATTTAGTGTTATGACAATAGAGGCTTATCACAATTCTAACCTCTACAACTTTATACAAATTTGAGGCTTTTATAATTGCTTGCCTAGTCTCATGACAATAACATGTCGATTCTCCAGCTCTTTTGGAGAGGAATCTAGGTAGCTTCAAATCTTGTTGTATCATAAGAGGTCATAAAGATGAGATCATGGCATTAGCAGCTAAAAAAATCTTCAAGAGAACAAATAATCAAGATGAATTCCAAATAGCCTTACTTAAGATTCAAAATAGTATCAAAATGTTAGGAAAGTTCATATCAAAATAGGATTCCCTAATCATCATAAATATCATTCATTGTAGGGGAACACAAAATTGAAAAACAAATAAATTTATCTCCCCAATTCTAGAATTATTAATGCAACTTGAAGAGTTTTACATTGCACATGTGTATACAATTGGAGATGGCATGGAAGATTGACTTACAAATTGGGAAATTATGAATGGTAATTATTTGTATATGGAAAAATCTAACATGTTGCATGATTCCCCTCGAAATTTATAAATGGTAAGACATAAAGAATCATAATGCTATTAATGTCAAGGTGATAGAGTTTTGTGCTAAGGAAAATGAATTTGGGGTTGATAGAATCTGGTACACCAAGAATTCATTATAATTCATTGCACTAAATTATTGTACAATAAGAAAAAGGGGATCAATGTGGATTGTTCCTCATTTCCCTAATGTACAATTATGATGCAGGAGCATCTTGGGTTTATGGAAATCTTGTATCTCGGTAGCTTGTTAGATGTGCTCGGTAACTACTTTGGAGTTCTCAGTGGAGTGTTCCTGTTTTGTTAACCAGCAAGCTCAGTTACCTATTTTTTCTTGGTACCTTTCACCAAGTAGCTTTGTTATGTTCTTTCATCGAGTTGGTCTGGTTGTTGTTCAGTGTTGCTTGGTGGCCTTATTCACCGAGGGGTTTATTTTGATTTGTTTGGTAAAGGCCGACATGTGCATTTAATTTTGGTCATGATATTAATGTTGGGACCGTTCATTAGGAAATTTGTGGACCTAAATCTGGGTTGTTGCTTTCTCCAATGTTGGATCTAATTGTTTCTTTGGGCCGACCTGTTTGGTAGCCTTAAGTATAAATGTAATAGTTTGTTGTAGATTTAGAGAAGATTTTAGGAAGATAGAAGGCTGGAGATCATGGATCTCACATGCATGAAGACTGTTTTGAGTTGTAATTGATTTCTATTTGTACTGGCCGTAGTCGGGAAGGCCTTATAATCCAACATGTATGAAGTTTGATATATAAATGATATTGATCTTCTTCCTTTCTCTCTATTTTGGTGTAATTACTTCTATGTTGTGAGTCTGCAAGGTAGTCTGGTAATTGGGTGAGCCTTTGGCCCCATTTGTCACCCCTCCCTTGGGTTAGGTGGTATCAGAAAAAAGTTTAATCCTTATCTAGGTTTGTGAATCTAGGTCTTTGGTTGAGGGTTCCTTATTGTAAACCCTAGTTGGTTATTTGTTGTGGGGTAGCAGACTATGATATGGCCTATAATTTCAGAGATTTTCAAGATGGTTTGAGGAGGAAGAAATGCAAACCTAGGCTTAGTTGATATGCTAAGACAAATTGTTGTTAGATTAGAAGCTATTGAGATAGCCCTGTTGGAGCTCTAAATTTTGGGCAAAATTTGGAGTCCTATATAGTGATAAAACCCTAAAAAATGGCCTCTTAAAACTCCATGAAAAATAATTAATGATGGAGTACATGAAATAAGATGAAAAAATTATATTAATTTTCAATTAAAAAGTTGAAAGATTAAGGAAGGAAGCTCTGTGACATGAACAATCAAAATTCTGTGATCAAAGCCTTCAGAAAACGCTAGAATTTTGACCTTCTGCAAAGATGATTCCAACAAAGGCTGAAGATGGTTGAATTTTAAAAATCTAAAAAAGACCCAGGTCGGGAAATCAAATTTCTTATTTCCACTAAAAATCTTAGCTTTTCATGAGGTATTTTGGTTTTTCGACCAGACCCAAATCCGAAAGTTAGGTAGTTATTTTTTAGTTAATTTATTATTTTTTCAAAATAATTTGTAATAAGGTTGTGTCTTTTCACCCTAAAGAGGTGTGAAATCCACTCAAACACACATATATATACATAATGTAAAATGTAAAGAGAGAGGAGAATATAATTAAGATTTTCATATAATAGAATTTGATCACAACTGCAATATGAACTCTAATGTACTATTTTTTCAACATTAATAAAGATAAGTGCTCTTCTTTTTTATTTGTGACTATAAGTTATATGTTTTCAATTAGTCTTTCGGATATTCTATTTTATAGAGTGTTTCATTGTGTTAAATTCCCTGAGTATCATAATTTAAAATTAATTTATATAGTTTAAAAATCAATTGAAAGATTTGTGTATCTTCTCTTGTTTTTATCGGTCTCTTAATTTGAGTTAAAGTCAATAAGATTAGCCATATAGATTGACTTGAATTATAAGTCAAGTGGAAGCCTATGAAGTGATGGTCTTGTCTTATTAAAGAAAGTTTTTAAAATTGTCTCTGATCGTACGTAGGATTGAAAGTTTTATGACTCTATAGCCCAAGTATTTAGAAGCCACTGATCTAACTATTATTTGGAAATTATCATTTGGTTCATACTTTGTTGTTTGTAGATTATATAATCATTATTTCAAAAACATTACTTTTGAGTCCTTAGTTTAATCCACTTTAGTCAAGATTTATAGAGTAAAGATGATTAGGAGATTTGTGATTTCCTCAAAGGATCATTCACCACCTTTGGAGGAACTTTGTTTCGTGTATGCAGTTGAGCAACATAGAGAATTTGATAGTTCAAAAGAGAATTTAAACCTACCAGTCTTGGCTTGATTAAGCAAGAATTGCAGAGGTATCATTATACCTGTCAGTTGGCCAAAAGAAAATCCATCATTTTTTGGCACCAACAAATTGGCGATTCTACTAGGGAGAGTTGCTCACAATATATATTGCGAAGTTACCTAGAATTTCAAATTTCACAGATCAGAATCATAAAGTAGTTATATTAGTTTTTTAGAAACATGCTCTACTAGAAGAAAGAACCCAAAAGCACTTGACATTCCTCGAATCAGGTGGTGACTCTATTCAATAAAGCATTTCAATCAGTGACTCTACTAAGGAAGAAGACCAAGAAGGAGATAAGTAATGTTTTCCTCTATGAAAGAGGTGGCGACTCTATTGACAAGAACCTAATGTATAAAGAAACAAGTTATTACCGATTTAGATATTCAGAATGTATCAGAATAAACAACCATTTCAAAGAAAATAATTTATTCTAGATGGTATAAAGCCATTATATCTCAGGGGATTCCATTGTATTCCTTTTAAGTTGCTCCCTAATTTTTTGCATCTTGTACCAAAGTTCCATGGAGAATGGGATGAATCAGCAGTTGAACATTTGGATGAATTTTATGCATTTATAGAGACCTATGAGATTTTTGCAAAAGATCAGGCAATGAAACTATTTGTCAAGACATTAGAAAATAATGCAAGAGAGGCATATGAATCATTACCTACACAAAGTATCTCATCTTGGAAAGAATTTGAACAATGGTTTCTATATGAATTCCATGATGCAAGAGATGAAGATAACATGTGTTATGAACAGTGTGAAGACCAAAGCTGCAGCATGGAGGAGGATCTTAGCATGTCTCCACTTGATACCTTTTTCAATTTGGAAAGGTATGAAGGTGAATCTACAATATAGTTGTTCATGAGGATGTGTGATGTTTATCAGGAGATACCTTCAAACATCAAACTTTCATCTCATGAAATATGCAATAAAATACATGAATTAGGGGTTGCTCATGATTCTCGGGCATGTTGTTTTCTACAGTATATATATGATGAAATAAAGTTAGAAGATAATGAATACAACATGAAATATACAAGAGACGAGGCCCTAGATTCTAATGAAGAATAAAGTCTGAATCAGATGGAAGAAGATTTTGTCCAAGATGAGATGTGTGTGGAAATGGATATAAGATGTTATGAACAAGATGTTGGAAACTGAATTGAAACAATTGTTGTATTGTCATTGATGTCAAACCTTAATTGGTAAGATTGTTGCTACTTAGGAAAGTACTATATCTATTTGATTGTTTCTAAGGGGCTAAGCAAGGTTGGTAACAATAGCACCGAGGGAAAGGTTGAGTTATCTTGATACTACAAAGTGTTCTTGACTATGTTGCACTATGATGAGATAATGTATTGTTTATCTTAGTAAGACTGAAGACTAAATTGGTAGGCTTAACCGAGCAAAGAAAGGAAAAATCATTTTTAAGCCAAGCGATGTTAGTGTCGACCGAGTTAGTATATGCCGAGCAGAATTATAGTGTCGACCGAGCATTAATAAATTGTCGAGGAAGACAGTGCAAGCCGAGGAGACAGTTTTAGTATTGACCAAGCGTTCTACATGGAGACCGAGTGAACAATCACAGTATTGACTGAGCATCAGTAATTTTATATTTGAAGAGAATTTAATTTTGGAGCCGACATTGTTGAATTCTTGGATTATGTAAAATGTGTTGACTTTATTTATTGATTGTTTGGAAGCATTAAATGTATTGTAAAATGTTTTATTATAAATCTTAAGAGATTTGAGATGATTCTATAAAAGGAGCCGAAGAACATAAAGATGGTAGATTCAATGAATGTGACCTAACCCTAAGATCTACGAATGAGATTGAGCAGAAAAAGATGAGTTAACCTAATTGAGGAAAATATAAGGGAACCTGAACATTGTGATATGTATGTACATGGTGAACAGAGAATGCTGGAAGAGAA
The DNA here is from genome assembly GCA_027943335.1 of Chamaecyparis obtusa. Classification (NCBI taxonomy): domain Eukaryota; kingdom Viridiplantae; phylum Streptophyta; class Pinopsida; order Cupressales; family Cupressaceae; genus Chamaecyparis; species Chamaecyparis obtusa. The sequence continues at coordinate 3,421,824 of BSBK01000519.1, read as the reverse complement.
AAGTTTTATTGACTGAATAAGCAGAAAAGGCTGAAGGAGAAGTGTGGTGATTGCTTGAAGAAAAGTTTCGAGCAGATCAGAGATGGAAATGGAAAATTTTCAAAAGTCAGTAAACCAACATTAGTGTACGGAATCAGATTTCATATTTGGAAAGTGAGTTTTATATTTTTTAGATAATACTGCTACTACTTTCTAACCATTGTAACAGTCAAAATCCTTTTAACAGAGGTTGACCTAACAATCATATGTTAAATCCTTTGAACAAGGTTTCATTCTAATGGAGTGTATGTCAGTCCTATGACTAGGCTCACTTTTAACAGGGTGATTGAAATCCTTTAACCGGGTTACATTTGATAGTGTGTATTATAACCTTTGACAGGGTTGGCTTTTTACCGAGCTCACTTCAAAAGAGTGAAAATAATAGTAGCATGTTACAAAGTGGTTTTTCCCAAATTGGGTTTCCACTATAAAACCTAGTGTTTATACTTGTGTGAATGTTTAGATCTGAAGATTGCTATGTTTTACAAGTTAAGTTACAGCTAGGTAGTGGACTGCATTGATAGATGTTTCTATTATTGAATCAGTGATGACCAAGTTTGTTTTGGTTTTGGATCTGATTTAAGGATAAGTTTATGAGATTGTTTTATACATTAAGACCTAAGAACAACTGATTCACCCCCCCCTCTTTATTGTTCTAAATCATATTAACAATTGGTATCAGAGCTTAGTTGCTTATTATTAGTTTTGACTAATATCAAGTTTGAAGGGGCTTGAAGCAAATGATCAGGATGTATAAGAAGGAGGTACTGAAGCTGAACAAAGAAAATTTCCCTACATGGCAAAGCTTGATGAAGCTGCATCTGGCTGGTATTGGTGACTCTGCAAAGTACTACATTGAGAACAATTATGTCTCACCTGTTGCACCTTTGACTGCCGAAGAAATGAGAGCTAAGCAAGAACATAATCAGGCAATGTTGGAAATTGCATCTTCCCTAAGCTATCCAGAATTTGAGGACATCAAGGACTGCACAACTACAAAGGATATGTGGGACACTCTTGCAAGAATCTATGGTGGTGACTTGAATGTGCTGAAAGCAAAGGCCGAGAGTCTTAGAGGTAAGTTTGATGAAATGAGAATGCAAGAGGGAGAAAACATTGCACAATATTGTAGTAGAATAAAAGAAGTTGTGAATGCTATTAGAGGAGCTAATGGGACTATTGATGATGAAACTATAATTGAGAAATTATTAAGAACCCTGCGTCTTATATATGCTATTAAGATCTCTGCTATTCAGGAATCTAGATGTAACTCTACTAATGTGCTTACTTTGGAAAGTTTGGTTGGTAAGCTGACTGCTTTTGAACTCTCTAATTATGATAATTTAACTATTGGAAGCATTGGAAATGTTGAATATGCTTTTAAGTCACAGCTAGTTCTGAACAAGCCTAAGAAAGAAAAAGAAAGATGCATCAGTGAAAGTGAAAGTGTCAGTGACACTTATGATGAAGACCTAGAAGATCTAGAAGCTCTTATGGCTAGAAGACTGAGAAGGGGAAAAGGAAAGTATAAAGGTAAACTCCCTATTATATGTTTTGCATGTAATAAAGTTGGTCATATAGCTGCTAGATGTCCTGACAGGAAGGATAAAGATGATGAAAGGAAAAGCAAACACAAAGACAAAAAAGATGACAGAAGCTACCGATGGAACAGAGACTACAAGGGAAAATGTAAGAAATCTTGTTACATTGTTAAAAAAGAGACAGACACTGACAGTGATGATTTTGAAATTGAGGTAGTTTATGTGGCAATGAAAGATGAATCTGATGAGGATGAGAAAACTGCATTGATATCCTATGTGAACAAGAATGATAAATGGATTATTAATAGTGGTTGTTCACATCACATGACTAGTGACAAAAATAAGTTTGAGACCTTACATCATTACAGAGGTAAAAGTGTAAAATTTGGTAATGATGCACCATGTCATGTTAGAGGAAAAGGTTTGATTAAACTAACTGATAAGATATCTCGTGAAAATGCATATTGGGTTGAAGGTGTTAATTACAATTTTCTAAGTGTTTCTCAGCTTAACAAAACTATTTACCGAGTGAAATTTCATCTCAAGAAAGCTAAAATATTTAATGCTGCTTGAGAACTAATTGGAAGTGGAGATCAGACTAGAGGTAATTTGTTCTATCTTGACCTATCTGAAGAAACATGTTTGATTGCACAACTTGATGATATTTGGTTATGGCATAAAAGGCTATGTCATGTTAACTTTGACAATTTGGTAGAGATAAGTAAGAAGAAAAAGGTAAGAGGTCTACCTAGATTGAAGAAACCTGAGAATGTGATGTGCAAGGAATGTCAGTTAGGAAATATGACAAAGTCAAGTTTCAAGAGAAAATCCTTTACTTCTAAAAACATTTTAGATTTGGTTCATACTGACCTTTGTGGACCTATGGGTGTACAAAGTTACTGTGGTGCTAGATACTTTATCTTATTTGTTGATGATCATACTAGGATGATGCATGTGATGTTTCTAAAAGAAAAATCTAAAGCTTTTCAATATTTTAAGTGGTATTTGGCTAAGGTTGAAAAGGAGACAGGTAGGAACCTGAAATGTCTTAGATCTTACCGAGGTGGAGAATTTACATCAAATGAATTTAATTTTTTTTGAAATGATAGAGGAATTAAAAGACAGATGTCTGCACCTAGAACACCTCCACAGAATGGTATAGCAGAAAAGAGAAACAGATCTATCTTGGATTGTGCAAGGAAATTGATGATTGAAAAGAATGTGGCACAAAGATATTGGAAAGAAGCTATAAGCACTGTTGTCTACACTCTTAACTGAGTACAGATCAAGAAAGGTACAAATCTAACACCTTATGAATTATGGCATGGACATGCACCAAGTGTTAAATACTTTAGAATCTTTGGAAGTAAGTGCTATATATTAAAAGACACTAGGAATGGAATGTTTGATGCTAAGAGTGATGAAGGCATATTCCTAGGTTACTCCACAAAAAGTAAAGCTTATAAGTGTTTGAACTCTAACACTAACAAAATTGTGGAAAGTGTGAATGTCAAAATTGATGAGTATGCAGAAAGAAATGAAGCTGACAGTAAAAGAGAACCAGAAGATTATAGATCTTTTGTGTACATTGAAGAAGAAGAAGATGCAAGTAACTGAATTGCACCTGATACTAAGTCTTGGGTAAGCAGTGCTGAGTGACAGACAGAAGCTACTGAGCGTCAGGAAAATAGGGTCGAGAGAGAACAAGAACATGCCAAGCTACAAGAAAATGCTGTTGAATATCAGGAAGAGGTTGTCGAGCATTCTGAAGTTGAATCTGACAATCTTGTTGAGGAACATGATGAAATAGAGGAGAGAACAACTGAACCTATTTTGGAAAAATATATGAGAAGACATCATAAGCCTGAACAGATAATTGGAGACAAAGATACTGGAATCCAGACCAGAAGTAAGACTAAGGATCCAACATGTCTATTATGTGAATTTGAACCGAAGACAACTAGAGAAGCATTCGAGAATGAAGACTGGATACAAGCAATGAATGAAGAGATTGACTAGATTGAGAAGAATGATACTTGGAATCTGGTGTCGAGACTTGAAAACAAGAATGTTATAGGAACAAAGTGGGTATTTCGAAATAAGATGAATGAAAATGGTGAAATCACTAGGAACAAAGCTAGGCTGGTATGCAAAGGCTACGCACAAGAAGAAGTAATAGATTATGGGGAGACATTCACCCCTATAGCTAGATTGGAAGGAGTAAGAACTCTGCTTGCCTATGCTTCTTATAAAGATTTCAAGGTATATCAAATGGATGTCAAGTCTGCATTTCTAAATGGTATACTAGAAGAAGAAGTTTACATAGAACAACCAGTAGGTTTTATTGATCCAAATAGAAGACACATGGTCTGCAAACTGAACAAAGCATTATATGGATTGAAGAAAGCACCTAGAGCATGGTATGAGAGGTTGCACAACTACTTGATATAGATTGGATTTTCAAGAACAAATGACACAAGAAATTTGTACATGAAGGATGAAGAAGGTAAAGGTATCTTGTTGGAAAAATTTTTTGTTGATGACATTATTTTTGGTGGACAAGATGCATTATGTAAAAGTTTCTCAAATGAAATGCAAATTGAATTTGAAATGAGTATGTTTGGTGAGATCAAATTCTTTGTTGGTTTACAAGTATATAAGAGGAAGAATGGAATTTTCATTACATAGTCTAAGTATGTTAATGAAATACTAAAATTTTTTGGGATGGAAGATGCTAAACCAGTGGGAACTCATATGGTTACTGGAAAAAATTTATCTAAGAATGATGATGTTGCAGAAGTGAACCAAACTCTATACAGATCTATGATTGGAAAATTGCAGTATGTTGTACACAGAAGACCAGATATTGCATTAGCTGTTGGGATTGTGGCAAGATTCTCTTCCAATCCTAAGGAAACACATATGATGGCCATGAAAAGAATTATGAGATACTTGAAAGGAACTGCTAACTATGGTCTATATTATAAGAAGGATGACAAATTTGAACTCCGAGTTTATACAGATGTTGATTGGGCAGGAAATGTAGATGACAGAAAGAGTACAAGTGGTGGAGCTTTCTTTCTTAGATAGAGATTAGTCTCCTAGACAAGCAAGAAACAAAAATGCATTTCCCAATCTATTGTCGAGGCCGAGTATGTTGCTGTTGTAGTGAACTGTTCAAACTTGGTATGGATAAAACAATTGTTGATAGGCATGAAAGAAGAAATCACTGAACCTATTGTTATTTTCTGTGACAACACAAGTGCTATCAATATTTCTAAGAACCCAGTGATGCACACTAAAACCAAACACATTGTAATCAAGTATCACTACTTGAGAGAATTAGTACAAGACAAAGAAGTTCGAATGGAATATGTGAATACAAAAGAAAAACTAGCAGACATATTCACTAAAGCTTTACCCAGAGAAGCTCATGAGTATTTGAGAAGTCAATTAGGGGTTCTTCCCCTAACTGAGGTTTCCTAGACAAGCTAGGAGCACTGCATCAAATGTGCTACATTAGAACATTTGACAAATTGCTACAAAAGATTGTCACAATTTAGGGCTGGCCTAGAGTTGTGAAGAGAAGAAAAGACAAGGAATCAATCATAAGCAAGATGAAAAAGGGAGAAACACAAAGTTGCACAGATATTATCTACATCTAATGGATGTAAGTTTTAGTTGCTGCTTTTGCATTTTTGTCAAAGAGGGAGAATGTACTAATATGATAACACATGAGATATGATAACACATGATACTGAAAACTAAGAGTTGATGAGCTGATGGAACTAAAAGAAAAGAGGATGATGAACTGAAATGAAGAATCAGGATAGAGGGAGATCTGAATACTTCTGACGGTCACAGGAGTGAGACTTACAAGATTCTGAATCAAAATGAAGCTAAGAATATTATAAATAAGTTTCTGATGGATAGATAAGATTTTGGATTGGTTGGTAATCCATGTGTTATTCAGATGATATCATATGGTGTTGCCATCAATGCCAAAGAGGGAGATTGTTGGAAACTAAATTGAAACAATTGTTGTATTGTCATTGATGTCAAACCTTAATTGGTAAGACCGTTGCTACTTAGGAAAGTACTATATCTATTTGAGTGTTGCTAAGGGGCTAAGCAAGGTTGGTAACAATAGCACCTAGGGAAAGGTTGAGTTATCTTGATACTACAAAGTGTACTTGACTATGTTGCACTATGATGAGATAATGTATTATTTATCTTAGTAAGATTGAAGACTAAACTGGTAGGCTTAACCGAGCAAAGAATGGAAAAATCATGTTTAAGCCGAGTGATGTTAGTATCGACCAAGTTAGTATACACCGAGAAAAATTATAGTGTCAACCGAGCATCAGTAAATTGTCGAGGAAGACAGTGCAAGCCAAGGGGACAGTTTTAGTATTGACCGAGCGTTCTACATGGAGATCGAGTGAACAATCACAGTATTGACTGATGCATCAACAATTTTATATTTGAAGAGAATTTAATTGTGGAGCCGACATTGTTGAATTCTTGGATTATGTAAAATGTGTTGACTTTATTTATTGATTATTTGGAAGCATTAAATGCATTATAAAATGTTTTATTGTAAATCTTTAAGAGATTTGAGATGATTCTAGAAAAGGAGCCGAAGAACATAAAGCGGGTAGATTCAATGAATCTAACCTAACCCTAAGATCTACAAATGAGATTGAGCGGCAAAAGATGAGTTAACCTAATTGAGGAAAATATAAGGGAACCTGAACATTGTGATATGTATGAACAGAGAATGCTGGAAGAGAAAAGTTTTATTGACTGAATAAGCAGAAAAGGCTGAAGGAGAAGTGTGGTGATTGCTTGAAGAAAAGTTCCCAGCATATTAGAGATAGAAATGGAAAAATTTTAAAGTCAGTAAACCAACATTAGTGTACGGAAGCGGATCTAATATTTGCAAAGTGAGTTGTATATTTTTCAGATAATACTGCTGCTACTTTCTAACCATTGCAACAGTCAAAATCCTTTTAACAAAGGTTGACCTAATAGTCATATGTTGAATCCTTTGAAAAAGGTTGCATTCTAATGGAGTGTATGTAAGTCCTATGACTAGGCTCACTTTTAACAGGGTGATTGAAATCCTTTAACTAGGTTACATTTGACAGTGTGTATTGTAACCTTTGACAGGGTTGGCTTTTTATCGAGCTCACTTCAGAAGAGTGAAAATAATAGTAGCATGTTACAAAGTGGTTTTTCCCAAATTGGGTTTCCATTATAAAACCTGGTGTTTATACTTGTGTGAATGTTTAGATCTGAATATTGCTATGTTTTACAAGTTAAGTTATAGCTAGGTAGTGGACTGCATTGATAGATGTTTCTATTATTGAATCAATGATGACTGAGTTTGTTTTGGTTTTGGATCTGATTTAAGGATAAGTTTATGAGATTATTTTATACATCAGGACCTAAGAAAAATTGATTCACCCTCCCCCCCCCTCTTTGTTGTTCTAAATCATATTAACACAAGAAGAAATCTATATGGAGGAAGAATCTTATATATCCCCTCTGGATGAATTTCTCAATTTGGAAAGACAAGAGGGTGATTCTATAGCCTGTTTGTTCATAAGGATGATGGGTGTCTATCTAAAGATACCTTCAGATATCGCACCTTCAAGCAGGGAATTTCTAAGAAGGCTTGATGATTTTGGGGTCTCTTTAGATGACCCTGATTTGAAGATCCTTTTTGAAAAAGTAAAAGAATATAATGAATGCAATGTGAAACACAAAAATGATATTTTAGATCCAAATATAGAAGAAATTTTGGACCACTTTGGAGAAGAAACTGCCCATGATGATACTTGTATGACATCAAACATCGGTGAATATAAAAATGAGGAAGATGATCCTCTCAGTGAGGAAGATATTTCAGCCTTGTTAGACATAGAATATCATAAACATATTGACAGGAACAACCCAATTTTTTTCTCAATCCATCATGGTAAACAAGTTGAAAGATCAACACATATTCAAGGGGTACTAGATGAAGGAGATGATAATTCCCAGGGATCAAATTGTGGAGATGCAATAGAACTGCATGAACATGAGGAACTTTCAGGAAATAATGTTAATGAAGATATTAGTCTTGTTGATGAAACACTTGATGATCCAAATGAAAGATCTCCTGGATGTATGCCTGAATACTTTATGACCTTGAACCCATTGTTTGAAGAGGATACAAAGGAAGATGCATCCAAGTTCTCTATGTTCATGAATCCGTTGTTTGAGGAAGATCTTTTATGCAATCAAATCCATCGACATCATGATGAAGATAACAGGCCTAATGATGATTTTGAGGATGATGAAACTCAAAATATTTGTGGGGAAGTGTATTCAAGAGGTGAGACATCTTTCAGCTCATCCTATGAACAGAAGTTGTATCAAACATGTGAAGATAAAATAGTATCAGCCAGGCATAATGAGGAGAATGTGTTGAGGAATACTGCTAAAAGTTTTCCAAATATCCTATCTAATCAAATTCTTGATAAAACTGTAGTAATGTCTCCTAAATATGATTTATCTTCAAAACCATTTTATGATGAGAAACAACATATGGAGTATAAAGACAAAGAAAATTATGAGCAAGAAGTTGTCCAAGTAAAGAAATTCCATTTTGATATAACCGGTCTAATGCATAGAGATCCTCCATTCAGAAAAAATCATGATGCACTTAATGATTCCTCAAAGATGAAACAAAGGCCAAATACCAAGGACCACATCGATGAAACAATGTGAATTGTCCATAAGGAAGATGCACCCAATGCAGCAAGGAGGGAGTTATTGCATGATCAAAATCAAGTGTTCCATAGAGGGAAAGATCAATATTCAATTTTGGGGGGCCTAGGGCCACCCAATTTTACTTCACATCAGATTAAGTATGGATACTTGGTTTGCTTCTCCAAAGATATCTGGAATCTCACTATGCTCACAAAGAGCATACGTCCCCAAAAAGAGCCTGTTGGAGCTCTAAATTTTGGGCAAAATTTGGAGTCATATATAGTGATAAAACCCTAAAAAATGGCCTCTTAAAACTCCATGAAAAATAATTAATGATGGAGTACATGAAATAGGGTGAAAAAATTATATTAATTTTCAATTAAAAAGTTGAGATATTAAGGAAGGAAGCTCTGTGACATGAACAATCAAATTTATGTGATCAAAGCCTTCAGAAAATGCTGGAATTTCGACCTGATGCAAAGATGATGCCAACAGAGGCTAAAGATGGTCGCATTTTAAAAATCTAAAAAAGACCCAGTTTGGGAAATCAAATTTTCTATTTCCAATAAAAATTTAAGCTTTCCACGAGGTGTTTTGGTTTTTCGACCAGACCCAAATCCAAAAGTTAGGTAGTTATTTTTTAGTTAGTTTATTATTTTTTCAAAATAATTTGTAATAAGGTTGTGTCTTTTCACCCTAAAGAGGTGTGAAAGCCACTCAAACACATATATATACATAATGTAAAATGTAAATAGAGAGGAGAATATAATTAATATTTTCATAGAATAGAATTTGATCACAACTGCAATATGAACTCTAATGTACTATTTTTTCAACATTAATAAAGATAAGTGCTCTTCTTTTTTATTTGTGGTTATAAGTTATATGTTTTCAATTAGTCTTTCAGATATTCTATTTTATAGAGTGTTTCATTGTGTTAAATTCCCTGAGTATCATAATTCAAAATTAATTTATATAGTTTAAAAATCAATTGAAAGATCTGTGTATCTTCTCTTATTTTTATTGGTCTCTTAATTTGAGTTAAATTCGATAAGATTAGCTATATAGCTTGATTTGAATTATAAGTCAAGTGGAAGCCTATGAAGTGTGGTCTTGTCTTAGTAAAGAAATTTTTTAAAACCGTCTCTGATCTTATGTAGGATTGAAAGTTTTATGACTCTATAGCCCAAGTATTTAGAAGCCACTGATCTAATTATTATTTGGAAATTGTCATTTGGTTCATACTCTGTGGTTTGTAGATTATATAATCATTATTTTAAAATCATTACTTTTGAGTCCTTAGTTTAATCCACTTTAGTCAAGATTTATAGAGTAGAGATTATTAGGAGATTTGTGATTTCCTCAAAGGATCATTCACCACCTTTGGAGGAACTTTGTTTTGTGTATGCAGTTGAGAAACACATAGAATTTGATAGTTCAAAAGAGAATTTAAACCTACCAGCCTTGGTTTGATTAAGCCAAAATTGCAGAGGTATCATTATACCTGTCAGTTGGCCAAAAGAAAATTCATCATTTTTGGGTACCAACAAATTGGTGACTCTACTGGGGAGAGTTGCTCACAATATATATTGGGAAGTTACCTAGAATTTTAGATTTCGCAAATCAAAATCATAAAGTAGTTATATTAGTTTTTTGGAAGCACGCTCTACTAGAAGAAAGAACCCAAAAGCAAGACATTCCTTGAATGAGGTGGTGACTCTATTCAATAAAGCATTTCAATCAGTGACTCTACTAAGGAAGAAGACCAAGAAGGAGATAAGTAATGTTTTCCTATTTGAAAGAGGTGGAGACTCTATTGACAAGAACCTAATGTATAAAGAAATAATTTATTACCGATTTAGATATTCAGAATGTATCAAAATAAACAACCATTTCAAAGAAAACCATTTATTCCAGATGGTATCAAGCCATTGGATCTCAAGGGATTCCATTGTATTCCTTTTAAGTTGCTCCCTAAGTTTTTGCATATTGTACAAAAGTTCCATGGAGAATGGGATGAATTAACAGTTGAACATTTGGATGCATTTTATGCATTTATAGAGAACTATGAGATTTGTGCAGAAGATCAGGCAATGAAACTATTTGTCAGGGCATTAGAAGATAATGCAAGAGAGGCATATGATTCATTACCTACACAAAGTATTTCATCTTGGAAATAATTTGAACAATGGTTTCTATATGAATTCCATGATGCAAGAGATGAAGATAAAATGTGTTATGAACAGTGTGATGACCAAAGCTGCAACATGGAGGAGGATCTTAGCATGTCTCCAGTTGATGCCTTTTTCAATTTGGACAGATATGAAGGTGAATCTACAATACACTTGTTCATGAGGATGTGTGATGTTTATCAGGAGATACCTTCAAAATTCAAACCTTCATCTCATGAAATATGCAATAAAATACATGAATTAGGGATTGCTCATGATTCTCAGGCATGTAGTTTTCTAAAGTATATATATGATGAAATAAAGGTAGAAGATAATGAATACATCATGAAACATACAAGAGATGAGGCCCTAGATTCTAATGAAGAATAAAGTCTGAATTAGATGGAAGAAGATTTTGTCCAAGATGAGACGTGTGTGGAAATTGATATAAGATGTTATGAACAAGAAGAAAGCTATATGGAGGAATAATCTTATATATCCCCTCTGGATGAATTTCTCAATTTGGAAAGACAAGAGGGTGAGTCCACAACCTGTTTGTTCATAAGGATGATGGGTTTCTATCTAAAGATACCTTCAGATATTGCACCTTCAAGTAGGGAATTTCTAAGAAGGCTTGATGATTTTGGGGTCTCTTTAGATGACCCTAATTTGAAGATCCTTTTCAAAAAGTAAAAGAATATAATGAATGCAATGTGAAACATAAAAATGATATTTCAGATCCAAATATAGAAGAAATTTTGGACCAATTTGGAGAAGAAACCTCCCATGATGATACTTGTATGACATCAAACATTGGTGAATATAAAAATGAGGAAGAGGATTCTCTCAGTGAGGAAGATATTTCAGCCTTGTTAGACATAGAATATCATAAACATATTGAAAGGAACAACCCAAATTTTTTCTCAATCCATCATGGTAAACAAGTTGACAGATCAACACATATTCAGGGAGTACTAGATGAATGAGATGATAATTCCCAAGGATCAAATTATGGAGATGAAATAGAACTGCGTGAACATGAGGAACTTTCAGGAAATAATGTTAATGAAGATATTAGTCTTGTTGATGAAACACTTGATGATCCAAATGAAAGATCTCATAGATATATGCCTGAATTATTTATGACCTTGAACCCATTGTTTGAAGAGGATACAAAGGAAGATGTGTCCAAGTTCTCTATGTTCATGAATCCATTGTTTGAGGAAGATCTTTTATGCAATCAAATCCATCGACATCATAATGAAGATAACAGGCCTAATGATGATTTTGAGGGTGATGAAACTCAAAAATTGTGGGAAAGTGTATTCAAGAGGTGAGACATCTTTCAATTCATCCTATGAATAGAAGTTGTATCAAACATGTGAAGATAAAATGGTATTAGCCAGGCATAATGAGGAGAATGTGTCGAGGAATAGTGCTGAAAGTTTTCCAAATATCCTATCTAATCAAATTATTGATAAAACTACAGTAATGTCTCCTAAATATGAGTTATCTTCAAAACTATTTTATGATGAGAAACAACATATGGAGTATAAAGAGAAAACAAATTATGAGCAAGAAGTTTTCCAAGTAAAGAAATTTCATTTTGATATAACTGGTCTAATGCATAGAGATCCTCCATTTAGAAAAAATCATGATGCACTTAATGATTCCTCAATGATGGAAGGTAGACAATTTGTTAAGGATTTGAAGAAAAATGATGTTTGTTATGTTGTGATTCCTAATAAATCGAGTGATAAAACAAAAGATAAGGTTCCTGAAGAGGTTGATAAATTGCTCATTGAGTACAATGAGATCATTTCATATAATGTACCTGATGGTTTTCCACCAATGAGAAGTATTAGTCATTGTATGGATCTAATTCATGGAGCTAGTTTTTCGAATAAGGCACCACACTGACTAACACCAACTTAGAATGAGGAACTCAACTGACAATTTCAAGAATTGTTGTAGAAAGGTGTGATTAGAGAAAGTTTGAGTCTGTGTGTAGTACCAGTTGTATTCGAACCTAAGAAGAATGGAGAATAGAGAATGTGTACTAATTCTAGAGAAATCAACAAGATAAAATTTACATATCAGTTCCCTATACTGAGAATGGATGATATAATGGATTGTTTGAGTGGAGAAAAATATTTTACCAAGATTGATTTGAAGAGTGGATATCATCAGATTAGAATCAAAGAAGATGATGAACGGAAGACTTCTTTTAGGATAAAAGAAGGTTTGTATGAATGATTGGCTATGCCTTTTGGTTTAACAAATGCACCGAGTACTTTTATGAGGTTAATGAATGAGGTTCCGAAGAAATTCTTCGGTAAATTTGTGATTGTGTACATGGATGATATTCTAATATTCAGTAAGAATAGAGAAGATCATTTGTTGCACATTAGACAGGTATTGTAGAGATTGAAAGAGGAAAAGTTGTTTATTAATTTGAAAAAGTGTTCCTTCATGAAAGAGGAGATTGTGTATTTGAGATTTGTGATTTTAGTTGATCGTTTGAAGATGGATCCTGAGAAGGTTGAAGCTATTATTGATTAGCCTAAACCTAAAAATGTTAGTGAGGTAAGATCACTCCATGGTTTAGCAAGTTTTTACCAAAAGTTCATCAAAAAATTAGGTCAATTTGCAATGCTATGACCGAGACAATGAGAGGAGAGAAAAGATAATTCAAGTGGATGCATGGAGTTGATAAGAGTTTTGAGACTTTGAAATAGAAGGTTGTTGAATTTCATGTATTATCTTTACCTAATTTCAATAAGGTATTCCAAGTTGAATGTAATGCAAGTGGAAGTGCAATAGGACTAGTGTTGATTCAAGAAGGTAAACCTATTGCATTCTTTAGTGAGGAGTTGAATGATGCTAAAAGGAAATATTCACTGTATGATCAAGAATTCTATGCTATTTTTCAAGCCCTAAAGAAATAGAGACATTATTTGATGCCAAAATAATTTGTGTTATATATTGATCATAAGGCTTTATAGTATTTGGGTAGTCAAAATAAGTTGAATCAAAGACATATGAAATGTGTTGAGTATTTGCAAAATTTCACATTTGTGATCAAACATAAGAGTGGAGTATCTAACTAAGTTGTTGATGCATTGAGTAGAAGAAGATCTTTGATGACTGAAATGACAATTGAGGTTCTTGGTTTTGATGATATGAAGGATTTGTATGAAACTAACCTTGATTTTTCTGAGCCATGGAGAATATGCAGAGCACCTATTTTGGATAATCGAGTAAGTGGGGAGACTATTTCATTCAACAAGGTATGTTGCTCAAAGGAATTTAGTTATGCATACCGAGAGGATCAATGAAAACTAATTTGATAAAGGAAAAGCATAATAGTGGTTTGGTTAGAAATTTTGGCATTGATAAGACATTAAGATATCTTAAGGAAAGGTATTTTTGGCCTCATTTGTATAAGGATGTTCAAAAATTTGTGAAGAGTTGAGGATTTTGTCAAGTTGCAAAAGGAGTGAGTCAGAATACTTGATTGTATACACCGATTTATGTTCCTGAGAAACCTTGGAGAGATATCAGTATGGATTTTGTTCTTGGATTACCAAGGACAACAAGAGGTCATGATTCCATATTTATTGTTGTGGACAAATTTTCCAAGATGACACATTTCATACCATGTAGGAAAACATCAGATGTAGTACATATAGTAGATCTTTTCTTCAAGGAGATTGTCAAATTGCATGGATTACCAAGGAGTATCATCTCTGACCAAGATAGTAAGTTTGTTGGTTATTTTTGGAGGACTCTTTGGAAGAAGATGGACACCGAGTTGAAGTATAGTTCTACATTTCATCCACAGACTGATGGACAAAGAGAGGTTGTAAATAGAAGTTTGGGTAACTTATTGAGATGCTTAGTTGGAGATAAACTGATTAATTGGAATTCAATGTTGGCACAAGCACATTTTTCATACAATAATTCAGTGAATAGGAGTACTGGCAAGAAACCATTTTAGATCATTATTGGCACACAACCAAGAGGTATATCAGATTTGAGAGATATTGCTGGAGAAGAGAAGAGGAGTGTTGAAGGGGAAGAATTTTCTGAGTTTATGAAGTCATTGCATGAGGAAGTGAAACATAAGTTGGAGTAGAGTAATCAGAAATACAAGGACAATGCAGATAGATCAAGGAGACATAAGTTTTTTGAAGTTGGTGATGAGGTAATGGTTCATTTTAAAGGAATATTTCCTGTTGGTACATACGACAAGTTGAAGATGAAGAAATTTGGTCCCTACATAGTATTGAAGAAGTTCGACAGTGGAAATGATTATGAAGTGGAATTACCCATTGACATGGACATATCACCAATATTCAACATTACAAATTTGTATGAGAATCATGAGCCGGATGAAGAAGTGAATGTACCATGTGATTATCGTAAGAAGAAGATAGAAGAAGTTGAACAGATTTTGGATCAAAGAGTTGGCAGAAGCACAAGAGGAAAGGACTACGTGGAATATTTGTTAAAGTGGAAGAATAGACTAATTGAAGAATCTTCATGGATTTCTTAATCTGAGTCAGATTTAGTGTAGGTTATACCTCAATCACGATTTAGAGAATCATTTCTTTTCAACTTGGGGTGTTTGATGCAAGAGCATCTTGGGTTTATGGAAATCTTGTATCTTTGTAGCTTTTTAGATGTCCTCAGTAACTACTTTGGAATTCTTTGTGGAGTGTTCCTATTTTGTTCATCGGTGAGCTCAGTTACTTATTTTTGTTTGGTACCTTTCACCGAGCATCTTTGTTATGTTCTTTCACCGAGTTGGTTTGGTTGTTTTTCAGTGTTGCTCAGTGGCCTTGTTCACCGAGGAGTTTATTTTGATTTGTTTTGTTGAGGCCAACATGTGCATTTAACTTTGGTCATGATATTAATGTTGTGATCATTCATTGGAAAATGTGTGGACCTAAATCTGGGTCATCGCTTTCTCCAATGTTGGATCTAAATATTTCTTTGGGATGACCTGTTCGGTAGCCTCAAGTATAAATGTAATAGTCTGTTCTAGATTTAGAGTAGATTTAAGGAAGATAGAAGGCTGGAAATTGTGGACCTCGCATGCATGAAGAATTTTTTGAGTTGTAATTGATATCTTTTTGTACTGGCCATAACCGGGAAGGCCTTACAGCCCGACATGTATGAAGTTTGATAAATAAATGATATTGATCTCCTTCCTTTCTCTTTGTTTCAGTGTAATTGCTTCCATGTAGTGATTCTGTAAGGTGGTATAGTACTTAGGTGAGCCTTTGGCCCCATTTATCACCCCTCCCTTGCATCAAATTAGAAGGAATATTCCCCAATAGGTTCAAGTAGGACTTAAGCACTAAATGAGTCAATGATTATTTGCTAATAATAAATTGGGAAAAGTTGTATTTGAGAGGAGATGATAGGTTGATGCAAGATGGAAGGCTAAATAATCATAAATGACAACTTATCCTCTATAGTATTCCTTGTACTTTGTTAGGAATGTTGTTTTCATTTCATTCTAATCATGCACAACATCAGCTCCTAATCCTCTAAACTATCCTAGTGTTGACTCCTTAAGAGTTACAGGGAATAATGTAAGCCTATAGGAATGAGTAGTATAATCATAGATGCTACAATGGATATCAAACTCAAAGAGAAAGTTATTAGGATCCTATGTTACTAATACATAAAATTTAGTAAGGTTTGAAGTTGGAATGTTCTTGAGGTTTTTATTATCATGTTCATCAGTAATAGGAAATGGGAAAGTAGGTTGACCTTCCATCCATGGTGGCTCTCTTGGCTAGTAGAATACTAAAGCCAATTGGTTATCCTCTTGTTGATGGTTAGGATATTCAGGGTGCTGAAAATGAGAATTGGCTAACATTTCAGAAAAAAGATTCAAGTCAAGAGGCTCTTCTAAGATGTTGAAAGACAAGGGGCTTGTCTTCTGAGGATTATGAGGAAGTGGGAAGGTTTGGAACAACATCAGAAAAATGGTTTTCCTCCTCTTCTTCTTCTTCTTGAGGCACAAATATGTCTCCTAATTGGTTATTGGGGTAATTGGGAAGGAATCTTCCTAAAGGATCTCTCCTTCTCTGCATGCAAATTTATTGATAACTACAATAACATGATAATGTGAAAATAACATGAAACAAAGATTGAATTGATAATTCTATTGATGAATTCAATAGGTTCTTAAATTGACACCATACTTGTCAATGACACCAAAAATGTTGGTGATGAAGAGTGCTCCCCTTAATACCACAAACACATAACAGAAACAGAGAAACAACAACACTTTGCAAGAACATAAAAGGGGCTTCTTATTATCTCCATAAATGTGGAATTAAAAATTTTAGAATTACAATATGCAAAGCCACATGGGCATTCCCTTTACAATATTTTGTATGAAAAAACCTCAAATCATTACCCTGATCTACCCAGAACTGCCCTAGACAACACTACGGGCCTTCTTTATATAGGCAATTTCCACCGCTCGATAAGATTCCAGAAATTTAGCCCTTAAGGCCGACTATACATAGAATTATTTTATTTTCATAATTTTTACAATAGGGTTGGCTCAAAAGAAATACAAAAATATGCTTTTAGGTAGCCCAACTTTCGGAGGCCATAACTTTCTAACCATAGCTTTGTTTATCTATTATAACCACTTTTCGGAAATGCCAGGATGAGATCTACAGTGCTTGACTTGCACAAGCTCTAGTTAGCAGGGGGTCGATCGCGATCCAGAGCCTCTAAGGCCTTCAAAATTGACTGAAAATATATCGTACCCAAAAACCTCAATAACTTCACCAATACAAATGATGTGGCAATGAAACTCAACTGGTAGGCTGATATGACTAAGATGATGAACCTCCAACTATGAAATCAGAACATTTCGAGATCATATGACCAACTTACTAAAAATAGTAAGTTTCCATAAATAGAAGCTCTACACAAGATAGCCCTTATTGAAAAGCAAACACAAATATTTTTGGGTGATGCAAGATTGTTCTTACACCCAGGATGCTCTTGCATTAGACACCCAAGGTCATTTGAGAAGTGACCCCATCATGTCTCAGGTGTGAAGAGGAAAACCAAAATGGTTAACATCCTCCCTTGTCAGCCATGATGAATCTTCAATAGATCATCCTTTCCACTTGACCAGATATTCTTCATATGTCATGTTCCTTATGCTTCTGCCAACATGACTATCCAGTATATCCTCAATATCTTTGGTATCTAAACTAGTTGCTAGAATACTCCACTGTGCTGCCGTGATCTCATCTTCAACACCTCCTTCATGATACTCTATCAAATCTAAAATGTTAAGCACTGGTGAAATATTGAACTCAGTAGGCAATTCTACCTCATAGGCATTTCCTGAATCATGCTTCTTCAGTATCTTACATGGCCCAAACTTCTTCATTTTCAACTTGTTATATGTACCAACTACAAATCTCTCCTTTCGTAAATGAACCATGACTTCATCTCCAACCTGAAATTCATTATGCCTTCTTTTCTCATCTACCTTAACCTTATACTATGCATTCATCTTGGTAATGTGCTTCCTCACCTCCTCATGGATGTTCTTCAAGTGTTCTACAAAATTCTCAGCTTCAGCACTACTTATTTCTCCTTTATCTATCTTTCTCAACTCAGATGCATTTCTTGGACTACTTCCATATACAATCTGGAATGGTGATTTACTAGTGCTCTTGTTAATAGAATTATTGTATGCCAATTCCACCTATGGTAAAATCAAATCCCATCCTATTGGCTTATCTCCAACCAAACATCTCAGCAAATTTGCCAAACTTCTATTCACCACCTTGGTCTATCCATCAATCTGTGGATGATGTGATGAACTGAACTTTAAATCTATCTTCAACTTCTTCCACAATGTGCACCAAAAATATCCAACAAAATTAGTATCTGAATTTGAAACTATGCTCTTTGGCAAACCATGTAGTCTCACTACTTCTCTGAAAAACAATTCTGCTACATGAACAACATCATTAGTCTTCTTGTAGGGAATAAAATGTGCCATCTTCAAAAATCTATCAACCACCACAAAATTTGAATCATGTGCCTACTGAGTCCTCTGTAAACCAAGAACAAAGTCCATACTAATATCCTCCAAAGGTTTCTCTAGTACAGGTAATGGCTAATACAACCCTGTATTCTACTTCACTCCTTTCACCATCTGATATACTCTGCAAATTTGTACAAACTTCCTGACATCTTGCTACAATTGTGGCCAATAATAGTTCTCACTAACCAAAGCAAGGGTTTTATCACGACCAAAATGTCCAGCCAATCCTCCGCTATGCTTCTCCTTGATGAGATTCTCCCTCATAGAACTTTGTGGAATGCACAACTAGCTCCCTCAAAATAGCATATCATCCTGAATTATTAAATCCAACCACTTCGTTCTGTCTAGAGTAACAGGTTTTGTGCAAGCTTTCCAAGCTTCACCAAAATCAAGATCCTCTAGATACAATTTCTTGAGTTCCTTGAACCCAACACCTCAATCTAAATTTCTGTCAGCAATAGTTGCCTTCTACTAAGTGCATCTGAAACCCTGTTAGACTTTCCACTCCTGTGTTTCAAAACAAATGTATAACTCTACAAAAACTCAACCCATTTCAAATGCCTCGGATTCAACTTTCCTTGACTATTCAAATATTGCAAAGCTTGATGATCAGTATACAAAACAAACTCCTTAGAAAGAAAATAGTGTCTCCACTTCTTCAATGCCTGAACCATAGCTTAAAATTCTTGATCATAAATAAAATATTTTCTCTTGGCATCATTTAACTTTTCATTGAAATAAGCAACAGGTTTACCTTCTTGACTCATAACAACTCTTATTGTAGTACCACTAGCATCACAGTCTACTTGAAACACCTTATTAAAATTTGGAAGTGCTAAAACAGACTATTTTGTAACTTTCTGTTTCAATAGTTTAAAACTCTTATCTGCCCCATTAGTCCACTTGAACTCTTTTTTATCCCCTCTCATTGTTTCAATCAAGGGTCCACAAATACTGCTAAAATTTTTGATAAACTTTCTGTAAAAGCTAGCCAAACCATGAAAAGATCTTACCTCCGTAGCACTCCTTGGAGTAGGCCATTCAAGGATAGCTTGTACTTTCTCTAGGTCCATTTTTAGACCTTTTGCTGAAACTAAAAATCCCAAATACACTAACTCTTTCTTCACAAAAGTGCACTTCTTCAAATTTATCAATAATTTCTCTTCTCTCGGCTTCTCAAACACCATACGAATATGCACCATATGTTCCTCCAATGTTTTACTAAAGATCAAAATTTCATCTAGGTAAACAATGACAAACTTACCCATAAACTCTTTTAGAACCTCATTCATGAGTCGCATGAAAGTGCTCGATGCATTGGTTAGCCCAAAAGGCATGACTAACCACTCATATAGTCATTTCTTTGTTTTGAAAGCAGTCTTCCATTCATCTCCTTCTCTTATCCGAATCTAATGATATCCACTCTTCAGATCTATCTTTGAGAAATACACAGCTCCACTCAAACAGTCCATAATATTATCCATTCATGGCAATGGAAACCTATACTTGATTGTGATCTTGTTTATTTCCCTAGAGTCTGTACACATCCTCCATTCTCCATTCTTATTTGGTGCTAATACTGTCGGTACAGCACATGGACTCAGGGTCTCCCGAATCAACCCCTTCTGCAATAACTCATGTACTTGTCTATTCAACTCCTCACTTTCTACTGGTGTCATTCTATGTGTTGCCTTATTTGAAAAAATGGCTCCTGGAATCAGGTTCATCTGATGACTGATCTTTCATATTGGTGGTAATCCATCAAGTACATTATCAGATACAATATCTTGAAACTCATTCAACAAATCTGCAACTTCTACAAGTACATCTTCTACCTCCTCTTTACTAGCTTTTGGAATTAAAGAAAAACACACATGCTCATGCCTCATGCCATCTACGAACTTTCTTCCATCAACAAAAGTTATTCTTGCATTACCACATACCTTTTCTTTTGTGTCATTCAATGGCTTTAGCTTATGTCGCACTCCATCCTTTGTCAAGAAATAGGTATTCGCACGACCATCATATACAACACACCTGTCAAACTATCATGGTCTACCCAACAACATATGATATGCATCCATAGATATGATATCACATAGTACCTCATCATGGTATCTGCCAATCTTGAACTTCACTACGCATTGTTCATCGACCATGACCTTGTGATCATCCTGCACCCAGGAAATCCGATATGGATGTGGGTGTTTTTGTCTCTTGAGCTTCAACTTTTTCACCATCTCTTCTGACACTAAATTGTTAGTGCTTCCACTATCAATAATCACATCACAACATTTACCCTCACACTTGCATCTAGTGCGAAACAGGATCCTCCTTTGCTGAGGTTCATTCTCACCACTCAGTAGGACTCTTCTGTTAATTAGCGTTTCTCCTTTTTCAGCATCTTCAAAATGTGATGATCTGGCATCTTCATCAACATGTGGAACTCTGGCCTGGCCTTCATTCCTCCTATATGTCCTTCCTTGGCGTTGAGGACATTCAAATGCCCTATGACCTTCTTCTCCACAGTGAAAACATGTTCCATGGAAGCCTCCTCTTCTTGATCCTTGTCCTCTTCCTCTTCCTCTCTGATCTCTATTATTCTGATCATGAAAATGATTGGAAGTGTTTCGTCTCTGATTTTGACTATTATTAGCCTCATCTTTCTTTTTGGGATCTTCATTTCGGACACCATATGACTGTCCACCAGATCCTCCACCACGACCTCTTTCATTTTGTCTACTCTCAAACTTCTTGTTCAACTTTTCCTCTACTTTTAGGGAAAACTGGTATGCCTCTTCAATACTCTTCATTCGAACTAAATTCAGCTCCTCCTGAATGCTCAGTCTCAACCCATTAAGGTAACGGGCAAATTTCTCCTTATCAACTTCCGCATGGCCTGTTCTGATGAGGATTCGATAGAACTCCTCCGTATACTCCTGAACAGATCTTCCTTCTTGCTTCAAACTTTGCATTTTCTTCAATAGGTCAAGTTCATAATCAACATGAATGAACTGTCGCTTCAATTTATCCACCATCTGATCCCATCTTGTGATTTTATCCTTTTCTCTTCGATTTCACTCTAATTGGATCTCTTGCCACCAAATCTTCGCATGACCCTTCAGTTCGGCCTTCGCAAACTTGACTCGATCAGGATCCTCAACATCTTCATACTCAAAATAATCTTCTAATTCATTGATCCAGTCGATCAATTCCTCTGGGTTCAGATTTCCTAAAAATGTAGGAACCTCAATCTTAGGTGTTTTCTCAATCTTGCAAATGGCTCAAAAAAGTATTTCTTCCTCCTAGTTCAAAATTTCACCTTCTTCTTGATCAGAATTTCCTTCTCGTTCGGCTTTATCCTCGCTTTCATCTCTGACATTAAGATTCATTCATTTGTGAATCTCTTCTTGCAATGCTCACACTTATCTCTAGAGTGCTCTAACCTCAGGTGTCACAACACCAACTCTTCCACCATGTTCCCTTCGTGGAGGCATTTTCACGCTGCTTGCTGAAACCCTAACCATGGTCCTAGTGCAAACTACCTCATAGTCGATGATTTGTCTACACACTCGGGAACTCCCGCTCTGATACCACTTGATGAAGGGTTATCCCCTTAATACCATAAACACATAACAAAAATAAAGAAACAACAACAATTTGCAAGAACAAAAAAGGGGCTTCTTATTATCTCCACAAATGTGGAATAACAAATTTTAGAATTACAATATGCAAAGCCACATGGGCATTCCCTTTACAATATTTTGTATGCCAAAACCTCGAATCATTACCCAGATCTACTCAGAACTTCCCTAGACAACACTACACGCCTTTTTTATATAGGCAATTTCCATCACCCGAGAAGGTTCCAAAAATTTAGCCCTTAAGGCTGACTATACATAGAATTATTTTATTTTCATAATTTTTACAATAGGGTCAGCTCAAAAGAAATAGAAAAATATGCTTTTAGGTAGCCCAACTTTCGAAGGCCATAACTTTCTAACCATATCTCTGTTTATCTATTATAACCACTTTTTGGAAATGCCAGGATTAGATCTACAGTGCTTGACTTGCACAAGCTCTAGTCAACCGAGGGTCAATCGCGATCCAGAGCCTCTAAGGCCTTCAAAATTGACCTGAAAGATTTTGTACACTAAAACCTCAATAACTTCACCAATACAGATGATGTGGCAATGAAACTCAACTGGTAGGCTGATATGACTAAGATGAACCTCCAACTATGAAATCAGAACATTTTGAGATCATATGACCAACTTAATAAAAATAGTAAGTTTCCATAAATAGCAGCTCTGCACAAGATAGCCCTTATTGAAAAGCAAACACAACTATTTTTGGGTGATGCAAGATTGCTCTTACACCCAGGATGCTTCTGCATCAAACACCCGAGGTAATTTGAGAAGTGACCCCGTCACGTCTCACGCCTCAAGGCCGACTATACATAGAATTATTTTATTTTCACAATTTTTACAATAGGGTCAGCTCAAAAGAAATACAAAAATATGTTTTTAGGTAGCCCAAATTCCAGAGGCCATAACTTTCTAACCATAGCTTCATTTATCTATTATAACCACTTTTCAAAAATGCCAGGATGAGATCTACAGTGCTTGATTCATGCAAGCTCCAGTCAATCGAGGGTCAATCGCGATCCAGAGCCTCTAAGGCCTTCAAAATTGACTTGAAAGATTTTGTATCCAAAAACCTCAATAACTTCACCAATACAGATGATGTGGCAATGAAACTCAACTGGTAGGCTGATCGACTAAGATGAACATCCAATTGTGAAATCATAACATTCCGAGATCATATGACCAACTTACTAAAAATAGTAAGTTTCCATAAATAGAGCTCTGCACAAGATAGCCCTTATTGAAAAGCAAACAAAAATATTTTTGGGTGATGCAAGATTTAACTTACACCTAAGATGCTCCTACATTAGTTGGTCTTGCCAATTAGACTAATAACTAGGTATAGCTCCCATACTCAAAGATTAGACATCTTAATGAGTAGCTATCTATCTATTGAAAGGTTTATTTAAATGTCAACCTAGGGACGTAGACTTGAAATGGTTTTTAAAAGTATATACATTAAATATCTATTGGAGTCATGTGTTGGAATTGTTTCCATTCAATAGTTTTTTCATTGATGCCAACATATATTCAAGACCAAGAATTGCAGGACATTATAGACAGGCAGATTGTAGAGAGTGGTACAGATGTCATACGATTCATTACATCTTGCGGGCTTAGAAATATGTTTCAAAATGTGTGTAGAGATTATTCCTATGGCCAAATATATTTATATGATCATTCGATGGAGATATGTTTGTTTTATTAAAGATTGGTTGCAGGAACAGAGACTGATATTTTTCACAGACCTAGTTGTAGTGTTTGGAATAGAACTATTATGCAACAATGAGTTCTGGTATGTGCACTTGGGAAATGTTTAGAAGACATCATGAAGAATATACATTGTGATCATATCATGTTCATTTGATTTCTGACGTCATCTATGGCATGTTTTCCAGCGTGAAATATTTGGAAGCCGACCAGGAAGAGTAACATGTAGATGATTGATTTATGATTGGATTATTGATTGAGCCGACCTTGGGTGAATTATAATTGTTGTAACATGATCATGGAAAATGTTACTTGGATAATGTAATTATTTGTAATGAGGTTCTATAATGGCCTACCTCTAGATGAATTATTATTTTTAACTTTTATATAAGGAATGGTTTCTTCCTTGAGATAGTGTGTGGATTGTGATGGTAATATGCGAGATGGAAGGCTATGAGATATTCTTCTAATAGAGTAGAAGATTGTGCATCTGGGCACAAGGATTGGATTGTCCTAATAGGAAATTCAAGTATGATAAAGTATATTTAGTAAAAGATTGAAGGTGGATGAAACCTTATCATTTTATTTAGGCCTGTGGCCAATTGTTATACCCCTAATAGGGTTTGAGACTCCTAATGGGGTTTTTCCCTTAATAGGTGTATGTGACTCAATGTGACCTCTAAATCAGGCACAACACAACATGGTCATTATTCACTTGATAGAATTCGGGAGAGAGTATGAAGAACTCAATCCAAATTCCATGGTGAGGCGACCTGTTGCCTCCTATGTGAATGGGGTGCTTGAATACTCTCAGAACGAGAGCCAACAGCCGGGAGACCAATTCAACAATGGAGGATTTCCAAGAAGCAATAAAGATGAGCAAGATGAAACTAAGCTAAGAATGAATGCAATTAATCTAGAAAACTTTGAAAGAAATATGAAATGCATATTTTTATTTGATTTTGAAATAAAGATGATATTAGACTAAGAACAAGTAAGAAAATTTAATCTAAATGTGAAATGCAATTATACTAATATGAGAAATTAAACTAGATAATGCAATAAAAGAGCTTTGAAAATAATGAGATATGAGACTAAAAAATGCTATAGTAAGGATGCTCTCAAAAATTGCTCTTTCTGAATGAGAAAAAGAGGTTCATTAAATAGACCAAGCCAGAAGAGGAATGAAGAGTTTCTTGATTTGAAACTCCTGACTCTTCATTCCCCTTTGAGACAAAAAGGTATGAATTATTTAATTAAAAGAATGAAATTTGCCACATGTGGGGAGTGACCTTTCGAGTAATTTGAATTATTAAATTCAAATAAAGAGGTGTCCATTCAATTAACTAAATATTTATTAATTCCTTTTTAAGGGTAATTAGCCAAAGGGGTAGATTTTAATTTAATTCAAAGTGCTTAGGACTTTAGAACTAAATTAATTTATCATAGGGGTAATTTAGCCAATTAAGTCAAAGACTTTAGGAATTAATTTAATATTTGATTATTGCAATTTATGGTCTTTGCAATTGACATCAAGTCAAATTAGGTCAGATAGGAGAGAGAAAATTGCCTAGGGAACTAGGACTTTGGTGATGTAAAATCGAGATAATGCACCAAAATTGATGAAAATAAATAGGTGCCAATTTTGGGGTATTACATTTTCCCCTCTTTGAATTGATGTGCGAGTAGCGCGTTGATTCAAAGAATAGTATGAAATGACAAATGATGAGAATTTCCAAAGTCTAAGTTAGATTGCGAAGACAACGATCTTAGAAAAGAACCAGAATCGGGGTTAGATTGCCCCAATACCAATTGATGAAGATGCAGATTTAGGACTATCTCTGAATCAGGGTTAGATTTCCCTAATACAAAGCTTAGTCCTCTGAGACCCAGGTTAGATTGCCCAGATAACGGTCTAAAAGAGATTTCGAGAGTCATCTCCAGAATGAAGCTTGACTCCCAGGAATTAGGGTTAGATTTCCCCAATACCTAAAAAGATTTCAAGAACCATCTCCAGAACAAAGCTTGGCCCTTGAGGATCCGAGTTAGATTGCTTAGATACCTAAAAGATAGATGATAAGATAACAAGATGCGAGGCACCAAGATGCCCCTAGCAATGAGAACTGATGATTCAAATTAGACTGATTCAAGAATAGATTCGACAAGATTCAAATGATGTAATCATCCTGCCCCCTCGGGAGTGAAATTGAAAGATGACATGTCAGAAGGATGATAAACAACAAGAGATTGCAGAGCAAAAGCAATTAGACTAGATTCGTGAAGCTACAGAAGTGAATCGGAGTAAAGAAGAGGTCTTGTTGACCAAATTTGACTAGGGTTGACTTGATGAAAAGAAGAAAAGATTTGAGAACATGATGCAAAGATGAGGATCTGATAGGAAGATGACACTAGAAGGCTGACTGCACAAGCGTCCGATCCAGAAGGAGTCCAATATTTAAAACGTGATTTTGAGCCACTTAGAGATGTCAGATTTTGATTTCGATCCCGAAAAAGGATGCAACCAAGATGAGACTGGGACAAAAGATGAGAACCTTTGATGAGTAGATCCAGAAGAAAGCAATCAAGAGAGCAACAAGAAAGTGCTCCAAATGCAAGCCTAGAATGAAAGATGCAAGTCTAAATGCAGGCCTAGGATGAACAAATGCAATCCTCCGGACTCGACTGTTGGATTCATCGTATTTATCATCATTGAGTTTGTTTAAGCATGGGACAATCACAAGATGCCATACAATTCTCCCCAACATGAGAATATGAATATGACATAAGTCTTAAATTTGTCAGAATGAGGTGTAAGCATTAAGGCACAAGAAGCCAGAATGACCTGAACACCTATTCCTTTTAATTTAGCAAGTTAACATAAGCATCAAAGCACATTTTCTAGAATGACCTGAATGTCTCTTGCGAACAAACACACCAAACACGCGAGAGATCTTTCTTTTGCCAAAGAGTGCTCGCAGTGACCCCTACATTCACTTAACAGGACGAGCGTTTACAATTTCACCAGTAGTAGAAAGAAGTCACTCAAAAGACAAGGAGAAGAACCAACCTCACCAAAGCATCCATTTTAAAGGAGTCGAGATACGCATGGCCATCCAATATGAGATGGAGGCTCTTATAGATGGACACCCCTCTTAAATGAATTCATTGGATCATTGGAACTAAACCAACAAACAGAAAGAAAAAAAGCAAAGCAAACAAATGAACACTCAAAGAAAACAAAGCTCAACATGCCTCAAAGGAACACACATTTAGTTTTAGTTTCAGTTTAAGTTCATGTTCAAGTGGATTGAAGTCGATTCGGAAAGATAACGTTTGAAGTCTCAATGAGATAATGACAGTAGGTAGACGTAATAAGAATTACTGGTGATTGATGTAAGGGAGAAATCCTGAAGAAGATAGATCGAATGAAAGCTAGGTATCCGTAGGCAGGCATAGTGGGAACCACTGGCGACCAATGCTCAAAAAAGAGTTTCCGAAAGCAATAGGACAATGCCCCCTAGACTAGGCAGGTGCCCCCAAGTGTGAACCAATTCCAATCTATGAAGAGTCAAGGAAAACTCAAAGACAAGCACATGAGCTAGCAAACCAAAGCAAGAAACAAACTAAAGCAGGAAAGCGGGAAAACAAACTAAAGGAGGAAAGGAAGGAAACTAAAGCAGGAAAATAAGAGCCAAGCGACGCTGAGATGAGATGCAGCTTCAGAAAAACAAGAGGCGCTTGTTTACCAGGTTTTCACCATCTTGGTAGAGATTCTATTTTTGCTACCATGACGCCTGTTTACCAGGTTTTCATCAATGGCACATTTTTCTCTTTTTCAAATTTTTTGTACTTTTCTCTTTTTTTGGTTTTTTTTGTATTTTTTGAATATCTCATTTTTTTTGTATTTTTGATCTTTTCAATTTTTTTTTATTTTTCACATTTTCTATTTTTTTGTATTATCAAGGTGTCTGTTTACTAGGTTTTCACCAGGATAATAGATACATCAAAGTGCCTGTTTGCCAGGTTTTCTCTAAGATGATCATTTTTTTAGGACATTTTGCAATTTTTAGGATTTTTTGCAATATATCAATTTTTAGAATTTTTTCAGGATCAATAAGTATGTACATGAGCACATAGAGAATGTCAGCTATAGAACTTCTTTAGATGAAGAGCGTTGATGGGCTCTTTGAGTTTCTCTCCTTCAGTGGTGATCTCTGGAAACACAGTCATTTGTAGTAGTAGCCAACTGAGAAGTTGCAGAATCAAAACCAGATGTTGTAGCAGTAACAGGAGATCCAACTAGTAGTGTCCAACAGTCAAGAGATCCATAGTCAAGGAAAGATCACTTAAGTGAGACCCACAAACATCCTCGTGGGCACATCTTAACTCTTTATTAGGTTTCCCATGCTCTAAATGCTTAGGGAGAGTACATTCTAGATTTCTCTTAGTCATGTCATTAGTAATGAGGAGATGCTGATATGCACTTTGGGACAAGGCAAGATGGAGTGAAGAGGGTAAAGTATGAGAGGCAAGGGTGATGGAATGGAGGGAAGCATGAGAATTTTGGAAGCTTGAATGACAACTTTGATTTTTCCTTTCTTTGGAATCCACATAACTTTTGATTTTTTTCTTCTTTACTTTGAGGTGCTTTTGATGACAATGCCTATAGAATGGATTTCGAGATCCATTTTTTATTTATTTTCTGGCTTTTGATTGTCTTCTTCTCTTTGAGGACCTTTGCGGTCTTTTCAACACCTCTATTGCTTTTTTCTTTCTTCGGAGTCACATGTCGATTAGATGGGACATGGTGACCTTGAGATATAAGTGGATTCTTATTATTTTTGCTTTTATGTTGTACATCCAAGTTGCTTCCAAAAGACTCGGGAATGGTGGATGAAAGAGGCTTATATGACTGGTTTAGGTGGAGAGATGGAGATGGAAGTGGATGATCCACTTTTTTGGGAGATGAAGGGGGAAGAAAAGTCGATGGGATGGGCTCAAGTGCAAATATATCAATATCATCCTCATCATTCATGAATGCATTAGATAGATCAAGAAAGTAATCTTCCATAGAGTGTTGTTGATTGTGAGTCATCTTAGAAGAGTCAGATAAGTTTGGAGGAATATTATGTGAGCCTAACCAAGATGGTCTATTCCAAGAGTCAGGTCCCCTTTCAGGTGGTAAGAGTGCACGAATAGGAAACATTTCAATTTTGGATCTACCAATATTCCATGAAGCTGTAACAGAATGGGGTCTTACATACCCATTATTTGTTGGAGCAGTAGGAGTATAGCTTGGAGTAGATGGCCTAGGAGCCATAGGAATGATCTCCACAGGAAGGTGGAAAGGATCATCATCAATAGCTTGATCTAGAGGATCATAACTTTCTCCTCTTTCTAAGTTGTTAAGACTAGCATATAGGTGCATAGCATCAACTGGTATTTCCATTGTAGCATCTGATATAAAGTCCCATTCAACTAGAGACATAGTCGGAGGTAGACTTTCTTCATCACTATCATCTGTCAAAGGAAATGTTTCTTCAACAGCAGGATCTTGTTCAGTAGTAGAAGCAGCAGAGTAATCTGGAATAGGCATACCTTGAGGCATACCCAAGAGGAGGGAAGCATCCAACAGTTGCTCCCAATCAGTATGTGTGCCATTGGAGTTGGCAATAGTAGGAGTCTGTTCAATAGCAAAAGTGGTGGAACAATATAGAGTAGGCATACCCCAGGGCATACCTAAGATAAGGGAAGCATCCAGCAGTTGCTCCCAATCAGTATGTGTATCATTGGAATTGGTAGTAGTAGGATTTTGTTCAACAGTAGAAGTGGTAGAACAATCTAGAATAGGCATACCTTGAGGCATACCAAAGATAAGGGAAGCATCCAACAGTTGCTCCCAATCAATATGTGTGCCATTAGAGGCAGTGACATATTCAGTAGTAGCTATAGTAGTAGAAATCTGTTTAGTAGAGTGTATAAAATCCTCCTGGTGAGGACCAAGATCATGTTCTTGAAGCACTTGAGAAGGTAGATAAGACTCTTTCTGGTAGTCTGAATCAAAATTTTGATCATTCAAAGGTCTTTCATATGTCATAGGCTGAATCTGTGTTTCTTCATCATTTGAATCCTTGCATGAGTGAAAGTTGTAGCTAGGTTGGTCAAGCTCATAGCTCTGATAGCCAATACCAAATCCATCTTCAGAAGGTTCCTCATAGGAATGTGGAGATGGAGGGAGATTTGTCAATGACAAGACAGACTCAATCTGATATTCCCCCATGCCAATATCTTTGATCTTCAAGGTCCTTTCTATTTCTTTTAGCTTAGCATCATAGAACTCAATGGACTCTCTATTGGCAGGAACAAAGCTGTCTGTTGTTTGGGTAAGCATCTTAGCAGATCAAGTATTTAGGCTAGCACTATTGTTAATGAGGATGTAGGGGATATGCTCGGGACCTTCCATAACTTCAGTGTGTAGGAGAGCATCATGCAGATGGCTTAAGGAATGATCATCTTCTTTGGAAAAGCACAAATAGTGAGGTGAAGTTAAATGACCCACCATAGATTGGAACTGATTGAGATCGAGATCTTTGGGGACATTTGCCTTAGTGAGGGCTTTATCCATAGATAGTTTTGGTCTGGATGTCAAAGGTTCGGGACCTTTGAGAACAATCTTTGCATGAGATCGAGGGATAGCATTCGCACAAGCTGGAGATTGTGTGTAGTTATAAGAGGGAGACATAGGGCCTCGCAAGACAAAGGGAGTTTTGGGTTTAGGAGTATCCTCACTCCCTGGAGCAATGATCATGTCACAGTGAGAGATCCAAGGTTTGTTTCTAGCAAATCTGGAAGGTGGTTGAGCTTCTATCATAGCCTTCTCAGTGGCTTTGATCGTTTGCATGCTAGAGCTAAGATTAAAGATAGACTTTGAAGGTTTTGGCATGTTAGAGCTGAGATTGAAAACCAACTTTGAAGGTTTTGGCATGTTAGAGCTGAGATTGAAAACCAACTTTGAAGGTTTTGGATCTCCCATCTTGTTGGTAGTATTATGAGAGATCGTGAAAGAGTTGATAGGTTCAAAAGGATCAATAGGTTTAATTTTAGAAAGTGACCCTTCAGAGTCTTGCTGGTCTTCAAACAATGGGTTATAATACTCTTGAAATAGTAAGTTAGACTGTATCTAAAACAATGGATTGTAATACTTTTGGAATGACGAAGAATGTGAGGATTCCTCACGAAGTTCAGATTTTGCAACAGATTCAGGATGACCTATGTCTCGATTACAAGGTTTACTTTGATCTTGATCAGTGTTTTGAATGGGATAAGTCTTGCCACTTCGAGTCGTGACAGTCATAGACGAAGATGTAATGAGAAAAGATTCAGGATAAAGCTAGACTCTGTCTCAAAGATAACGAAAAGGAGATAAATGGCTAGAATAGCCAAGATGCAAGATGAACCTAGTACGAATTGTCAAAAAGAGATGGCTAGAATAGCTGAGATAAGACAATCACAACGCAAGGTACAAGAGCACAATGAGATAAGGTAGACTAATGAGAGACAATACGAGTCAAAGCAAAGATCGATCGATTCCTAACTCAAGACAACTAGTTTCTGACGGTGAACGATAGGAAAATAGAAAACCAGATTGCAGACAAAAAGGAAGATCAGATTTATGTCATTGATCAAGCACATAAGACAACAATCAAGGGGTTCAAGCAAACAGTCTTCAAGCAATGGGCAAGGGACAAAGCAACCTTGCGCATGAACAAGAATAGTGACTTAGTATTTCTACTCCCTAAGGACTCTACTTGTGTATGTTCTTGAGAATGTTTTAGCAGGCACTTAAAACACAACAACATCCTAGCAAGTTGTCTATAGGGATATACATGGATTTTCTAAAGGGAGTCCTCGATATACGCAAGGTACGTGAGGCACAAATCCGTAGATGAGAAAAATTTGAAATCACACAGCCGAGGGGAGACGGTAACCCAAATCTCCTCTTTCACTTCTCAAAGGTATAAAGTTCTTTGAGGCTTAGCCAAGAGTGAAATCTAACTCATTCCCAAGAGAGGTGTCTTTGGATTCACCTCCCGATATTTATACTCTGCCAGAACATGGGAGTTAAGGTCATCCCTTGAGGTGATGAAATCCCCAAGCAGGCCTTCTAAAAATAAAAAAGTAAGTAATTCACTATCAAAAGTATTGGGAAGCACTAAAGGTGGTGCATTTAACCCTTCAAGTAAATGTGAGGTGAGTCCACAAAGTGGTGCATTTAACTCCTCACACAAACTCAAAGTGAGTCCACACCCTAGAAAACAAGTGAGTTCCAAAAAGCACAAAAGGGTTGCCAAGTGGAACAATTAACGCTTCTTTCCTATAGACCCCTCCCCTTTAATGTGGCGCTGAGAATGCAACCATAGGGTGGAAATGAGGGGCTGGTGGATTAGCAAGTCCAATAACCCAAGATAACAATCTAGATCAATCACAAGTAATCTAAGACTGCTAATCAATACTACTCATAAGTGCAAGAGGGTTTGAATCATGGAATATTTAACTTTCCAAGTAAACATGAAGTGAGTCCACAAAGTGGTGCATTTAACTCTTCATGTAAACAAGGAATGAATCCATGCCCTAAATTACTCAATGAGATTTTTGATATTAGAACCAAGAATTACTTAAGGTGTAAACACAAGCATTCACTTACACAAACTTGTATGAAAGCAAATCTATGTTCATTCATTTCCCATTAAGAGCATCAATTGAAATGTGTTCTATGAAAGCATGTAAACAATCAAGCTAAACACATGAGAGGTTCAATTTTAATTCCAAAGTCCAAATATTTTAGAGATTTTAAGAACTCACCTTAGGTCCAAAGATATGCAATCCAGCATTTAGCACACATCCGAAAGTATAGAATCAAGACAAATCAATGGCAAACCGTAAGATATGTAACATTGTTGTCTTCAAGACAGTCTTTAAAGATTGATTTATTTGACCCATAAAATCACATTATTAAAATTTATGGAAAGAATGAAATTTTTAGCCAACATCAAGAACTACCATTTCCCAAAATTACAAGGTCTTATGATTCCATTTGGTTCCTCAACCAATAACCTTTTCAGATTGCAATTTTTCTGTCATAAATCAGATTTAAAACACCAAACCCTGCCTAGGGAATCACATATCTTTCTCAAAAATAATCCAAATTAAACCAAACCAATTTCATAGTAACTATTAGTGAATCTAGTTTCCAAATATGTAAGCCATTTATTTTTTCCATTCATAAATCATTTTCTATGAATAAATCATTGCCTGCAACTCCAATACAGATTGTTAAAAACTAGTTTTCACTCAAATGCCCATAAATTTCACAAATATGCATAAAAATGACTCAAACAAAAATTAAATGAAATATAATTCACATATCTTTCCAATGAATATTATTAGAGATCCTGATTCTTCATAATTTTTTTGTACCAGACATTTCAATCTGACTATATTCAGAGAATCTCAAATCTGCAAATACCCACTTTCACCAAAATGATCATAACTTATTCATTTCTTTATAAAAATGAACCAAATAAAAATCATGAGAAAGAGGATTCATCATTATATCTAGCCATTACTATAATACAAAGTTTTCAGACTGTAAATGGCCGTACAAGGCCTGAAACCAACACTAAAATTGAAAAACCAGTCAAGAATGAGGCCAGAAATTGATTTTTTCTGCCCCACGGTGGGCGCCAAAAATGTATGTGACTGAATGTGACCTCTAAATCAGGCACAACACAACATGGTCATTATTCACTTCATAGAATTTGGGAGAGAGTATGAAGAACTCAATCCAAATTCTATGGTGAGGCGACCTATTGCCTCCTATGTGAATGGGGTGTTTGAATACTCTCAGAATGAGAGCCAACAGCTAGGAGACCAATTCAACAATGGAGGATTTTCAAGACGCAATAAAGATGAGCAAGATGAAACTAAGATAAGAATGAATGCAATTAATCTAGAAAACTTTGAAAGAAATATGAAATGCAGATTTTTATTTGATTTTGAAATAAAGATGATATTAGACTAAGAACAAGTAAGCAAATTTAATCTAAATGTGAAATGCAATTATACTAATATGAGAAATTAAACTAGATAATGCAATAAAAGAGCTTTGAAAATAATGAGATATGAGACTAAAAAATGCTATAGTAAGGAGACTCTCAAAAATTGCTCTTTCTGAATGAGGAAAAGAGGTTCATTAAATAGACCAAGCGAGAAGAGGAATGAAGAGTTTCTTGATTTGAAACTCCTGACTCTTCATTCCCCTTTGAGACAAAAAGGTATGAATTATTTAATTAAAAGAATGAAATTTGCCACATGTGGGGAGTGACCTTTTGAGTAATTTGAATTATTAAATTCAAATAAAGAGGTGTCCATTTAATTAACTAAATATTTATTAATTCCTTTTTAAGGGTAATTAGCCAAAGGGGTAGATTTTAATTTAATTCAAAGTGCTTAGGACTTTAGAACTAAATTAATTTATCATAGGGGTAATTTAGCCAATTAAGTCAAAGACTTTAGGAATTAATTTAATATTTGATTATTGCAATTTATGGTCTTTGCAATTGACATCAAGTCAAATTAGGTTAGATAGGAGAGAGAAAATTGCCTAGGGAACTAGGACTTTGGTGATGTAAAATCGAGATAATGCACCAAAATTGATGAAATTAAATAGGTGCCAATTTTGGGGTATTACAATAGGGACCCGTCTATTGTATTAATCATATCCTAATAGGGATAGAACTCCTAACAGGGTTACAATCATATAGTGTAGATATTTGTGGGTGTCATCCCCACCGGGGTTTTTCCCTTAATAGGGGTTTCCTCAAGAAGAAATCTTGGTGTCACTTGGTTCAATGATATGATGTGGTTTTGCATTTTGTTTTGCATAAAATTATATTTTGGTGTTAAGTTTAATAATTTTCTTAAAAACTGACTCACCCCCCCGCCCCCCCTCTTAGTTGTTTGAGACATTGTTATTCTAACAATTGGTATAAGAGCTATTGGTTCTCAGAGAGAAAGCTTGACCTCTTGAGGAAAGTATCCTGGATGTCTTACTTAAAGAAAGAAAGTCCCAAGTTTGATGCAAAAAATTTTGATTTATGGAAGGAAAAGATGAAAACTCATTTGTTCTTTTTGGGCTTGGATTATTGGATGGTAACCAAGAAAGATGTAACACTCAAGACTGAAGATGAGTTGGAAGACCATGCCACGACTTATAAAGAAAAGAAGATGTTTCAATATAATATGATAGCTAGAGAAGCATTGATTAGTGCATTATCTGATGGTGATTTTTATGAGATTAGAGATCTATATAAAGCACATGATATATGGAAAAGGTTGAAAAAACTATATGAAGGAGATACATACACTAAAAGAGCCAAACTTTAGAATTGGAGAGCGAGGATGGAGACACTTAAGATGAAAGAAGATGAAATAGTAAGGATGTTTGTTCAAATAGTTACATGATGTGTAATAGGGACCAAGAAAAATGGAGGAACCTATTAATATGATTTAGAACAATAGAGAGGTGGGTGAATCAGTTGTTCTCAGGTCCAGATGTATAAAAACAAACTTTAAACTCTTCAACAAATTAGATCTAATAACCAACACCTACTCGGTCATTACTGATTGCATAACAAAAACATACAATAGTACAGTCCACTTATCCAATAGCATCTAACTTGTAAAACATAAAAATATTCAAACCAAAACATTCACACAAGTATCAACACTAGGATTTATACTGGAAACCCAATTGGGGAAAAACCACTTTGTAACATGTTACTATTATGTTCACTCTTCTGAAGTGAGCTCGGTGAAAAGCCAACCCTGTCAAAGGTTACAAACACACTGTCAGGTGTGACTCGGTTAAAGGATTTAAACCACTGTTAAAAGTGTGCATTGTTATAGGACTTACATACACTCCATTAGAATGCAACCTTGTTCAAAGGATTTATACCTATGACTGTTACGTTAACCTCTGTTAAAAATATTTTGACTATTACAATGGTTAGAAAGTAGCAGTAGTATTGATCTGAAAAACATACAACTCACTTTGCAAATATCAAATCCAATTCCATACACATATGCTGGCTTACTGACTGTGAACCTTTTCCATCTCCATCACTGATCTACTCGGAACTCTCTTCAAGCAATCACAACACTTATCCTTCAGGCTTCTCTACTTAGATAGTCAATAACATCAACAATACTTCCAACATCTACTCCCCTTATTCAACCTCTTGCTTAGGTTTCCTTAATACCATCTCTATTAGGTCAATACATCTTTTGCTGCTTAATCTCTTTCGTAGATCTTAGGGTTAGGTCAGATTCATTGAATTCATCCTACATTATGTTCTTCGGCTATCCTTCTAGAAATATCTTGAATCTCTTAAAATATTTACAATAAAACATTTTACAATGCATTAAATGCTTTCATACAATCAATAAATAAAGTCAACACATTTTACATAATCCAAGAATTCAACAATGTCGACTGGAAATATGAATTCTTCCTCAAATGCAAAATACTGATGCTCAATCAATATTGTGTTCAACTTCTCAGTCTTCTCTAGAAAGCTCGGTCACCACATAAACTATTTCCTCAGCTAACACTGTCTTCTTCGTTAATTAATTAGTGTTCGGTCAACACTGATTTTAATCGGCATATACTAGCTCAGTCGACACAAAACAACACTCAGCTTAAACTAGATTTCGTCACTTTTGCTCGGTTAAGCCTACCAGTTTAGTCTTCATTCTTACTTAGATAAACAATACATTGTCTTATCATTGTGCCACATAATCAAGTACTCATTGAAGTATCAAGATAACTCAACCTTTCCTTAGGTGCTGTTGTTACCAACCTTGCCTATCCCCTTAGCAACACTCAAATAGATATAGTACTTTCTTAAATAGCAATAGTCTTACCATTTAAGGTTTGACATCAATGACAATACAACAATTGCTTCAATTGCAGTTTCCAACAATCTCCCTCTTTGGCATTGATGACAATACCATATGAATATCACATGAATTACCAACCAATCCAAAAACTTATCTATCCACCAGAAATATTTATAATATCCTTAGCTTTATTCTGATACGAAATCAATTATCCATGCTTGTCCTTCCACTGAATTTCTCCCATTGTCTTGATCTTCACATTCTGTGTATTCATCTATGATCATCTCCCTCTTTGACAAAAATGCCAAAGCAATAACAAAAACATACATCCTGTAGATGTAGATATCATCCTTTCAGTTCAGTAACAATATTTCTCCCTCTTTCATCTTGCTTATGACTGATTCTTGACTTTACTGTGTTAATATGATTTAGAACAACAGAGAGGGGGGGTGAATTAGTATTTCTCAGGTCCAGATGTATAAAAACAAACTTTAAACTCTTCAACAAATTAGATCTAATAACCAACACCTACTCAGTCATTACTGATTGCATAACAGAAACATACAATAGTGCAGTCCACTTATCCAATAGCATCTAACTTG
Organism: Chamaecyparis obtusa; assembly: GCA_027943335.1. NCBI lineage: Eukaryota > Viridiplantae > Streptophyta > Pinopsida > Cupressales > Cupressaceae > Chamaecyparis > Chamaecyparis obtusa. Next base: position 3,384,291 of record BSBK01000519.1, on the reverse strand, counting down.
TAAAACATAGAAATGTTCAAACCAAAACATTCACATAAGTATCAACACCAAGATTTATAGTGGAAACACAATTAGGGAAAAACCACTTTGTAACATGTTACCATTGTAGACACCTAAAAATTCTTTAGAAAATAAAGTATTTTTATTTTCCGAAAAATCCCTGATGACATCATCATTTATTAATTAATTAATTATTTAATTTATTTATTTATTTTTATGTCATTAAATCCCTTTATCTTAATTAAAAACATTTAATTAAGGAATCCCTCCCAAAAATTTTAAAATCTTATTTAAACATTATTCCCCTATTTATTAATTATTTAATTAATAAATTGACAAAAATCCCAAAATAAATAATTTATTTATTTTTTACCCAAAACTTGGTCAATTTCCTTAAAACCACTAACCTCTTCTAGAATCTTCTAATCCCTTCTTAATTTCGATTAAAAGGCTAAACCCATCCTTTCTAACCCTAATCTCAACTCAAAATATTTAATTAAGATTAAATATTTAATTTTCATATTTATTAAATATATTTTAATAAATATTTCCAAAACCAAAAGCCTTTGGAATGAATAAAATATTTATTCCATAAAACCTAAGAAAACTCTAGACTCTTCTAGAAACTTCTCAACCCAACCTCTTCACCCATCCTAATCCTAAAATCCCCTAATCCTAATTCTAATCCTCCCCCTAACCTTGTCACATTCCCTAAACAAGGTTAGCCAATTCTTAAGCCTAACCCAAAGTCAATAGACTTCTAGAGGCTTCTCTTACATGCATTAAATGCATTTAAAGCCTCCTTATCCCTCTTACATGCATTTATGATGCATTTAAGAAGCCCCTCACCCCTTTCTTATACCCTTTGACCTTAGGCACATTTCCCAAATTGTGCACATTTCTCCCATCTTTCAACCCAATGCCCTTGTGACACTTGTCACAAGGAGGTGGCCGTGAACTAGCACAATCCATGTGCTCCCCTTTGAATGAATCTTGGCCTCTCTTAAGGATTTTGATCCTGGCCACTCATTCCTCCTTCCCAAATCCTATAAATACCCCTCCTTTCAAGAGCAAATCAATTAGCTTAACTTTCATTCTCATGCATTGTTATCATGCCCTTTTATTTCTAGACTTAGCACAAATCATTCTAATTTAGTTTACTTTCAAGCATTTTAGCTCATCATAGCTTAGTAATAATGGATTAACATAGTTTTTATTGTTGTTTTGCATAGCATAGCATCATATCACATCTCTATTTGGTCTAAAATCAATCTTAGCATAATCACACTTGCATTGAATCTCCATTTAAGCATCATAGTTTGAGTTCTTAAGGCCTTAGGGGCAATCTTGGGTGTTCTACCCATTATTGTGCCATTTTTTTGGGGTTTTCATGAGTCTCAAACCATCTTAGAATGCATTAGAGTATGCTCCAAGTGCTTAGAGAGCACACCCACATCCCTCTTATCAGAGCAAATCAAACAGTGCTTGGGTGCACCTATTTTTAGCTCAATCTGAGGTGGCTTAGCTTAGAGTTTCCTTGTTTTTGTTTTGATTGTATGCTAGATTAAACTCTTAACGTTTGATTGATTTGAGCCTTTCAAAATAGATACAGGATCCTCAAAAGCCTTGCACACATTCTGGCACACCCGGTGGGACTCAAGCCACAATTAGCTTGATCAAATCACACTTTTTCACTCTCGGTGTCACAGAAAATGAAAGAAATGTCGCCTGTAAGAAATGAAGTCACGCCTCTAGCCATTTCAGTCATGCCTACAAGTAGTCAAATCACACCTATGAGCTCTGAAATGAAACTTACAAACTGATAGTTTTTCACCATCAGCAATTTCTTTTCTATCTTATTTCTTATTATGTCGCCTCCGCATAAAGAAATTACGCCTCTGTATAAATAAATCACGCCTCTGTATAAAGAAATCATGCATTTGTAGAAAGAAATCACGCATTTGCAAAAAGAAATCACGCGTATGAAAAATAAAATCACGTGTTTGCAAAAAGAAATTACGCGTATGCATAAAAAGATCACGCGTATGCATATTTTGGTCACACTTAGGCATATTTAAATGCCGTCTGTCAGTTTTTTTGGTGTCACTTCTGCATTTTCCAGTGTCGCATATAAACTGGACAATGTCGCTATGACTGTGTTTTTTGTCTTAATTTGTTCTCAGATTCATAACAGCAAAGGTCAAACGAATCTTGAATGAAAATTAAGGAAAAATAAACTTAAGTCTTAAGAGTCATTATCATTTTGAAAATCAAACGCAATCTTGAATGATCTAAATTAGAAAGAATAAGCGTCCCTATTCCTTCTTCTTTGAATTTCAGTTCAAACAAAATCTTGAATGATCTAAGGATAAAACAAAGCTCTTTTCAAAGTTCTTAAATCAACTCGCAAATCTCAATCTTGAATGCCCAAAAGGAAAGAACTTGCAAGCGCTCAAATCGTTTACCTTTTGGAGAAAGAACAAATCAAACCTTAAGCACTTGTGTCTTCAAATTCAAAGTTCAGACAAACTTAATCAATTCAGGAAAAAGAACAACTTGCTTGATGTGCATCTAGGAGCTTTACATTTTTTGTATAATCCTGTTAAAGTAAGCAACGTAGAACATTTTGGATTTGGACAAGTTCACTTGTTCTACTTTTAGCGAGGCCTGTCCAGAGAGAAAAGTGCTTCCTCCTCGGAGAACGACCTCAAACCAGTATCCCCCCCGGCCGGTATATAAATAAAGTGAAAGCAAAAAGTACTCACTTATATCTCCTAATCCACGGGCATTTTGTGCCAAATGCAAATGTCTAGGGAAAGGTAAATATTCCTCCCCCAGCGTTGTTGGCTAGGCTCTTAAGTGAGTCACAGGCGGTCAGCATAACTGGGTATGGAGACTCCACAGAACTATTAGAAACTTGATAAAATAGAGGCTACCCTATCTACATCTAAAAGTATCAAAATCCTTGTGCAAGGACCGATTCCAAGGGGTTTACCAGATCACCTCAAGATTACTCACCATTTGTATTCCCTTCTAGGGGGTACCAAGCTGTGGGAAAGCGATTTTGATACTCACCTTCCTTAGGTAGATCTGCTTGAAGTGCTTGACAGTCAATACTCCGTGAAAACCTTGTTGGAACATACACTTTCAAAAGTTTTATCAGAGTCAGTCATCCTGCTTGTATCCCACAAGGTTGGTTTGTCCCTTGCGGAGATTGCTTTTCTAAAATCTTTATTGAAATCTATCCTTTGCCATTGAAAAAAATATCAAACTGATCTACAACTTGGTTCAAGATACTCAGAATAGCCATGTCAATCCAAATCCTCCCAAAATCCAAAAAATGTCCAAAACTTGCAGAATCTCAAATCATGGTCTTCCAGTCATATCCAATCCAATCTTGTCATCCTTTCATCCTATCTTAGGTTCGCAGAGTCATCTTGGTCATCCCCCATCCCCTTGTCTGTCTTCCTCTAGAGTCAGTCTTCTTCCAATCTTGAGCCAAATCCAATCCTAGTATGATCCTATCAGTCATCCCAATCTGAGTCTCAGTCTTCCAATCCATCTTCATCCTTCATTCCTATCCAACTCATCCACAAGTCAGCATGTCTCAAAACTATTATGATGAGTTTGGTTATTATGTCTCTTCCCTCAATCCATCCTATCCCAAAGATGATGAAAGCCTTGTAGATCACGATGCATATTTTGAAAATCTTAGCAAGTTTTCTCCAAACATCCCCCAGCATCCAATCATTCCTCCAAAATATCCTATCATGCCTTCACGCTTATCCACTAGCACTCCCTTTCATGTCCTTGGCAAGGCAAATCCATTATCTTATCCATCCACAACTTATCCCTATCTTAAACCTACACATCCTCCATATGCATCCTTCATACCTCCATCTCCTACTATGGTCATATCCCAATCACCACCATCCCTTCGAAACACTTCACGCTACTTCCCTTATCTAAAACCTCCATCCACTTGTCCTCCAAAACCCTTTCAAAGTCAAACACCAAGTCTTCCAATCCTTTTCCCCAATCCACCATCCTATCTCAAACCACCATCCTCCATTCAAACCCATGTTTTTGCAAATCCCCTCCCACAAAAAGAATGCACCCTTCAGTCTGCTTCATATCCTGTACCTCAATCCATCATTCCTACCTCATCCAATAGTCTATCAAGTTCACAAGCTTCCTCTAAACCTACCTATGTGAACTATCCAAACCCACCATCTTCTAGCTCCCCGTTTGCACCATCATCCCCTCAAGTAGGTTCCCCTTCATCCACCCCACCTTCATGTGAGGACCATCCAAGCTCCCCATCTTCTACACATTCTAATCCCTCACCTCCTCCAAATCGGCAGTCTCCAAGGAGTTTCACAAGGAAGCCAAAAACAAATCCCACTCCTAAAGTTGAAGAGCCAAGCCATCTCAAACCTTCATGTGAAGCCATCATTGATGAGGCCCATCCATCACTCTCATCTGTCATCTATCTTTCATACATTGATCCTCTTCCATCTCCTAGCATCATTGAGTCCCTTCCATCTAAAGTCTCCATCCAATGCCTACCAACATCACCTCCTCCTAGCATTATCCAAAGCATATCTAATGAGTCTCATGAATTCACCCCCCTTCCTACCATAACAGCTACAAAATCTTCCATCCGTTCATCCACACCATCTGAAGAGTTCTTCCTTCTTCCAGACATCACAGCTATAGAATCTCCCATCCTTCCATCCACCCCCTCTGACGAGTCCATCCATACATTCCCTAGCATTCTATCCACACAAATCCTACCATGTCAAGATCTTGTCCAAAAGCATGTTGAAATACTCACAGAAGAAAATCAAGATCCAATCCCTTCACTTCCCCCATCACATGTTCTATTGCTTCCATCCACCCCAATCCAAAATCCTACAATCCTAATTCCTCCAATCCAAGATCCTATCATCCCAATTTCTCCAACTGAAGATCCATTACTATCCCCCAATCCCAGTCAAAATCCCACCATCCTATCCTCTCCTCTTGAGGATCTTCCAATCCAAACTATCCCACAACCATCACTCTATCCTCTTGGATCACTTACATTTGTCAAAGGCAGTCCACTTGAAGCAAAAGCAATAAGTTCCATGTCTTCCATCAGGGAACCCGAAACTGGATGTTTATCATATTCCCCAAGGCAGAAATATCCTTGTTTGGATAAAATGCTCAAGAAATGGAATTATCAAGGCAAAGGCCTAGGCATCCATGAACAAGGAAATCTGGAGCCTATCCAAGACAAGAAACATCCAAAGTTATGTGGCATTGGTCACACATCAGAAGAAGACACTTCCTCTAGAAATGTTGGTACAGCTAAAGCTAAATTCAAGCATCCTTCCAAACCCACCATCACATCTTCCAAGGCATACAATGCTATTCCTCCTCCTCCATCATTACAACCCAGGACAACCTATCACATTCCTCCATCCTCCAAATCCATTTTGGGTCCCTATGTCCCAAAATCTACCAACACATATCCTTCACATGCTAAATCCATTTTGGGACCTTACATCCCAAAATATCACCTCCCATCTTATCCTCCTCAGTCCTTCATCCAAAATCCAAGCATCCCTAATTGAGATCAACAAAGGCACATGTCCATATCTCCTATCTACCAAACACCATTCATCTCTCCATCCATATTTTTGCCATCCCATACAACTCCTCATATTCCTTTCAATACTCCTTGCAATTTGGATGCCATATCCAATATGCATAAAGGGAAATATCCACAAATATCCAAAGATTGCCATGTCCAGTCTAAACGACAAAGCAAAATCCAATCAAGCAATCCAATGCATCCCAATGGCCGCAAAGGCCCAACAAAGCACAAGCAAAATCCACTACATGGCCACAAAGGCCCAGCAAAGAAAAAGAAAAATCTGATGCATACCAATGGCCACAAAGGCCCTCCAAAGCTAAAACAAAAATGATGTGGATCCCAAAGAAAAAAGATGTACTGCATCTAAAGAAATATCCATAATGGCATCCAAAGTTGCTAATCCCCCAAGTACTTAGTTTCCTCCTCCATCTCCTAAATCCATCTTGGATCCCTATGTTACAAGATCTCCTAGCACAAAACTTCCATCATTTCCACATTTGTCTTCTGCATCCCATCAACTTCAGCCACCTTCTTTGCAACATGTGCCAATGTTGATCCTGACAACATCCCCCTATCATGATCACTTTCCATCCTTCCATCCAAACACTTTATACCACCATATCTCCCATCTACCCCATCTTATCCATGCCTTTGCATAATCCCTCCATCCCAATAAAGTTGTACCAACATCTGAGCACATCAGAAAGATCAGTGAAGAAAGTCAGTGACAAATCAGAGAAATTAGCAGGTCAGCAAAATCAGAAAGTCAACATCAAATTAGAAGGTAGTACCAAATCAGAGAATCAACAACAAGTCAGAAATCAATCAGCATATCAGTGAAAGATCAGCACAAAGTCAGCAAAAAATTAGAAAATCCATAAAAATTAGAAAAAATCAAGAGAAAAGTATCAAAAAAAAGAAAAGAAAAAGAGAAAAACATTCATCCTATGGTGAAAACTTGGCAATTCAAGCACCTTGGACAAGTACCATGGTGAAAACCTGGCAAACGGGCATCATGCGTAGGTCCCCCCAATTTCTTTCTGTAGTTGGGGGCCATTCCCTTCTATCACCTCTTATCCAACATCTCCTCCATCCCATTTGTCTCTCACCTCCTTCATCCTCCTTTGGATCTTGATGACAAAATAAAGACTACCAGGTATACCTGCTTTCGGGCACTTTCTTGGCATCCATCACACCTTTCAGCTGCATATCCTCTATCCAATCCATTCATCCTAGCTTCTGTCTACCTTCCTCATCCTCTTGTTGGCATATCTTCCATCCAAGCATACCCCATGCCTCTGAAAATACATGAACTATCCTAAGCAAGGGGCATCTTATTCCTTGGTAACATATTCCTTGGAGACTATCTTTCATCCAAAATCTTCCATCTCCCAAATCCGTAAGCAAATCCACCATCCAATCCTTGAGCATTCCTCTATCCAGATCCCTCAGCGGTTCCTCCAGCATTCCATCTTCCAATCCTCCAGCAAATCCACCATCCAATCTCCCCAAGCATTCCTCTATCCAGATCCCTTAGCAGTTCCTCCAGCATTCCATCTTCCAATCCTCAAGCATTCTTCCATCCAAATCCAAATCTTCCTCCATCCAAATCTCCTAGCAGTTCCATCATCCTCATCTTAAGCATTTCCTCCATCTTTCCATCACTTGGTATCTTCCCTTGTCATTGGTATCTAGCTATAGGCTACCTTTCATGCAATCCAATGCCATCCATCCATATCCAACTATTGCTAGCAATCTTCCAACATCCTCCAATCCTCTCCACATCCTCTAGCTATCCAACATCCAAGATCAAGCCAATCCATCCAATCCAAATCCTTAGTCTTGTTCTTAGTCTTGTAGCAAGCCTTGATCTCAATCCAATCATCATCATCGGGATATGTCTTTCCCAAATTTGTGTCATTTCAGGACACATCATCCATCACCAGTCCATCTTGGCCTTCTAGCCCAGCTGGGGCATCGTCTTGCATATCTTTGGAGTTTCAGCTTCATCCCCAGGTTCTTTGTACATCCTAATCCTGAGTCTTGTACCATAGCGTTAGTCGTGTCTCCACCTAAACTCATTTGTACATATGTGTCTTTAGGTCCCATCCTTTGTGTCCGTCATCCCTTGTCATTGTCTTGTTGTACATATCCTTGTCAGTCCTACATCAGCAACATTTGATCAGACATCTTGTCCTACCCAGCCTCGCACTTCAACAACATCAATTGTCGACTATCCTTGATCATCATGACCATCTTTGAACTACATCATTTGCCAATTAGCAACACAACATTCTCCCCATCATCATCAGGTCCGCACAGATGTATGCTTCTATTTTGTCTGACCTAAGCCTAATCACGGGTCCCCTCAGTTGTACCCTTCCTGTCTGACCTAATCTTCCACCCAGCACACTAGGTCCGTGTCGATGTATCCTTCCACGCGTTCAGACCAATCTTCCCGCCATCAATCAAATCAAATCTCTCTCCTTGGCAAAGGTTGTCTTTTGGAGTTATCATTTTGACCTTGGACTTTTGTCATTCGGGTCTTGTTAATCTTTTATGGCTTCTCGTTGTTCTCTACTCAAAGTCGCCACGATCCTTTATATCATGGTGCACTGCAAATGAGGATAATCTGGAGCAAGGTCTTTTGATCTTTTTCTTCTGCTTGTGGGTTAGTCATGTGTTTGTGGTTTCTCCAGCATCGTTTCTACCATGCCTCCTTCTCAGGATCATGTGTGATGCTGGGGCAACCCTGCGTGTCTTTTTAGCGTCAGTCCTCTGCAACGCTAGTGACAAGGCCTCATGATCCTAGTATCCTTGGCAGGTCTCTAGCATTGCTATATTAAACTAGGTTGTGCTCTCCACATTTGTACTTGGAACTTCCCCAAATCCCCTGCATCTTGCATCATATAGATTAATCTTGCATCCTCATATAGCTGCATCCTGCATTTTGCATTCCATCTCATCTTGCATTCACCCATCTTTGCTCTTGGAAGCTTGGTAATTTATCTTCCCTGCTTCCTCAGTCCTTCCTTCTTTATTTTCTTTCGAGAAAATTCCACAACGTTTACTCCTTGTATTATTTTCTCGAGGGGGCACAACCCATCATTCCTCTAAATTCTAGCCTTGGGCATCTTATTTTCTGGTCTTTGAAGCCATGCCACTTGCGGCATCACATCAAAGAGGGGCAAAATGTAGACCCCTAAAAATCCTTTAGAAAATAAAGTATTTTTATTTTCTGAAAAATTCCTAATGACATCATCATTTATTAATTAATTATTTATTTAATTAATTTATTTATTTTTATGTCATTAAATCCCTTTATCTTAATTAAAAACATTTAATTAAGGAATCCCTCCCAAAAATGTTTAAATCTTATTTAAACATTATTCCCCTATTTATTAATTATTTAATTAATAAATTGACAAAAATCCCAAAATAAATAATTTATTTGTTTTTTGCCCAAAACTTGGCTAATTTCCTTAAAACCACTAACCTCTTCTAGAATCTTCTAATCCCTTCTTAATTTCAATTAAAAGGCTAAACCCATCCTTTCTAACCCTAATCTCAACTCAAAATATTTAATTAAGATTAAATATTAAATTTTCATATTTATTAAATATATTTTAATAAATATTCCCAAAACCAAAAGCCTTTGGAATGAATAAAACATTTATTCCATAAAACCTAAGAAAACTCTAGACTCTTCTAGAAACTTCTCATTTAACCTCTTCACCCATCCTAATCCTAAAATCCCCTAATCCTAATCCTAATCCTCCCCCTAACCTTGTCACATTCCTTAAACAAGGTTAGCCAATTCCTAAGCCTAACCCAAAGTCAATAGACTTCTAGAAGCTTCTCTTACATGCATTAAATGCATTTAAAGCCTCCTTATCCTTCTTACATGCATTTATGATGCATTTAAGAAGCCCCTCACCCCTTTCTTACACCCTTTGACCTTAGGCACATTTCCCAAATTGTGCACATTCCTCCCATCTTTCAACCCAATGCCCTTGTGACACTTGTCACAAGGAGGTGGCCGTGAACTAGCACAATCCATGTGCTCCCCTTTGAATGAATCTTGGCCTCTCTTAAGGATTTTGATCCTGGCCACTCATTCCTCCTTCCCAAATCCTATAAATACCCCTCCTTTCAAGAGCAAATCAATTAGCTTAACTTTCATTCTCATGCATTGTTATCATGCCCTTTTATTTCTAGACTTAGCACAAATCATTCTAATTTAGTTTACTTTCAAGCATTTTAGCTCATCATAGCTTAGTAATAATGGATTAACATAGTTTTTATTGTTGTTTTGCATAGCATAGCATCATATCACATCTCTATTTGGTCTAAAATCAATCTTAGCATAATCACACTTGCATTGAATCTCCATTTAAGCATCATAGTTTGAGTTCTTAAGGCCTTAGGGGCAATCTTGGGTGTTCTACCTATTATTGTGCCATTTTTTTGGGGTTTTCATGAGTCTCAAACCATCTTAGAATGCATTAGAGTATGCTCCAAGTGCTTAGAGAGCACACCCACATCCCTCTTATCAGAGCAAATCAAACAGTGCTTGGGTGCACCTGTTTTTAGCTCAATCTGAGGTGGCTTAGCTTAGAGTTTCATTGTTTTTGTTTTGATTGTATGCTAGATTAAACTCTTAATGTTTGATTGATTTGAGCCTTTCAAAACAGATACAAGATCCTCAAAAGCCTTGCACACAACCATTATGTTCACTCTTCTAAAGTGAACTCGGTGAAAAGCCAACCCTGTCAAAGGTTACAAACACACTATCAGGTGTGACCCGGTTAAAGGATTTAAACCACTCTGTTAAAAGTGCACCTTGTTATAGGAATTACATACACTCCATTAGAATAAAACCTTGTTTAAAGGATTTATACCTATGACTGTTAGGTTAACCTCTGTTAAAAGGATTTTGACTGTTACAATGGTTAGAAAGTAGCAGTAGTATTGATCTGAAAAACATACAACTCACTTTGCAAATATTAGATCCAATTCTGTACACATATGCTAGCTTACTGACTGTGAACCTTTTCCATCTCCATCAATAATCTTCTCAGAACTCTCTTCAAGCAATCACAACACTTCTCCTTTAGCCTTCTCTACTTATACAGTCAATAAAATCAACAATACTTCCAGCATCTACTCCCCTTATTCAACCTCTCGCTTAGGTTTCCTTAATACCATCTTTATTAGGTCAATACATCTTTTTCTGCTTAATCTCCTTCGTAGATCTTAGGGTTAGGTTAGATTCATGGAATTCATCCTACATTATGTTCTTCGGCTATCCTTCTAGAAATATCTCGAATCTCTTAAAAGATTTACAATAAAATGTTTTACAATGCATTAAATGCTTTCATACAATCAATAAATAAAGTCAACATGTTTTACATAATCCAAGAATTCAACAATGTCGGCTGTAAATCTTTATTTTTCCTCAAATGCAAAATGCTGACGCTCAGTCAATACTATGTTCAACTTCTTGGTCTTCTCTAGAAAGTTCGGTCACCACATAAACTGTTTCCTCAGCTAACACTGTCTTCCTCGCCAATTAACTGGTGTTCGGTCAACACTGATTTTACTCGGCATATACTAGCTTGGTCGACACAAAATAGCACTCAACTTAAACTAGATTTTTTCACTTTTTCTCGATTAAGCCTACTAATTTAGACTTCATTCTTACTTAGATAAACAATATATTGTCTTATCATTGTGCCACATAATCAAGTACTCATTGAAGTATCAAGATAACTAAACCTTTCCTTAGGTGTTGTTGTTACCAACCTTGCCTATCCCCTTAGCAACACTCAAATAGATATAGTATTTTCTTAAATAGCAATATTCTTACCAGTTAAGGTTTGACATCAATGACAATACAACAATTTCTTCAATTGCAGTTTCCAACAGAACCTACACTGAGGATGAGGTCATTGCAAATATTTTGAGATCTTTGACACTAGCATACAAAACTAAAGTGCATGCCATAGAGGAGATCATACCATTGACCAAAAATTTCACAAGGGAAATGTTAGTATCCAAGCTAACTACATTTGAGATTGCAAAGCTTAATGATGCATTACCAAAGGTAGAGACAACTTTCAAGGAAACAATGCACAAGAACAGAGATGTAGGAACACATTTTGCAGGTGCTAGAAAATCAAGTAAGTACAACAAAGAGCTAGGAGATTATGTTGATGAATGAGAAGAGATTGAAAAGATTTAAAATAGTGTGGATGAGAAGATCTTAGCCATGATCGCAAGAAGAGAAATAAAGGGCCAAGGTAAATTTGAAGGAAAGTTACTTATAAAGTGCTTTAATTTTAGTAAGGTTGGTCATTTCGCTTCTAGATGTCCAACTAGATTTCCTAAGCATAAGCCTAAATATGGGAAATACATCAGGATAAAGAATGTAACTATGCTAATGATGGTGCATCTAATGATGATGATGATGAGATAAATGAGTTACTTGGATTTATAGCAATTAAAGAAGATAAACCTATCGGAGAAGAAAAATCATTAGTGTCTCATGTTAACAAAAAGGTTGATTGGATCATAGATAGCGGTTGTTCAAAACACATGATAAGAGATAAGAATAGATTTGTAAAGTTAAATATGTATGATGGAGGAGTTGTCAGACTAGATGACAATACTCCTAGAGCTATTGTTGGGATTGTATCCATTACTTTGGATAGTAAGACTAATACTAATGATGTATGCCTTGTTGACGGTTTAACACATAATTTGTTGAGTGTTGATCTATTTATAAAAATGGGTTATCAATTGGAATTCAAGGATGGAAAGTGCTCAATCAGAAGTGCTAAAGGAGATCTGATTGCTACTCGGATTCAGATAGGAGGTAATGTGTTTCATCTGAGCTCAAGTGAAGTAAGTTTTTTTGTTTCAAAGGTTGATGATAGTTGGTTATGGAATAGGATATTTTTTCAGCTCAACTTTGATAAAATTGTAAGTGCAAGTAATACTAATGCCATATGAGACCTACCTAGAATTGTGAAGCCTTCTAACTCTACCTACGGAGAATGTGTGATGGAAAGAAAACATAAAGCGGCTTTCAGAGCAGTGCATTTTCAGTAAGGAACAAGTTAGATCTTGTTCATACAGATCTTTGTGGACCAACTCAGACTAGATCTTACTTTGGAGACAATAAATTTATACTTTTCATTAATGATTACTCTAAAATGACGTGGGTTAGTTTTCTTAGATAAAAATCAGAAGCTTTTGAGAAATTCAGAAATTTTAAGGAAAAAGTAGAGAATGAGACTGGATTGAAGATAAAGTGCTTGAGATCATATAGAGGTGGTGAGTTCACATCAAGTGAATTCAATACTTTCTATGATGACGATGAAATTCTGAGATAAATGTCTGTACCTAGAACACCACAACAAAATGGTGTTGCCGAAAGAAGAAATGTATCATTCCTTGATGTTGTAAGGAAAATATTGATTGAAGGGAAAGTAGCACATATGCATTGGACAAAAGAAATGAACACTACAGTATACATAATGAAAAAAGTACAGATCAGAGAAGGAACTAGCAAGACACCCTATGAATTATGGTATGGTGAAACTCCTACTATTAGCCATTTTAGAATTTTTAGTAGTAAGTGTCTTATCAAAAAGATGTTGGCATAGAGATATTTGATGCTAGAAGTGATGAAGGAATCTTCCTTGGGTATTCCACTAAAAGAAAAGCATATAGATGTTACAATTTGAGAGCTAAGAAAATGATTGAGAGTCTGAATGTTAGATTTGATGAAAGGTTTTAGGTACAAGAAAGAACATGTGAATTAAATCCTTATGATGGGTAAGTGCACCAAGATGGTGTGCAAAAAAGTGGCCACCTCCTTAAAAAAATAAACTTTTCAAAACCTACTCAGGTTATTCAAAATTTAAAAAACTAGTCTTGGAAAACCTGAGCCTTTTCCAAGCCATAAAAAAAAACCTTATTTTCTTCAAAATGCGTACACATTTTTTAAAGAAAAAAATTATTTACAAAACCCATATGCATTTTGACTGTCATAAACTCTTTTTAAAAACCCAGATTTTGACTATTTTTCTTCATGCCAAAAATGAGATTGAAAGAGAGAGGAGGAAGAGAAAATGCCAAAACCTGATTAGGTTCTTGTTGTTATTGAATTTTGTTTCCATATTGATCATTTTGCAAGCATGCCACATCATTGACCAGGTAAGAATTTGTTTTTTTAATTGTTTTTCTTTCAATTTCAATTGAGTAGGGTTTGTTGAATTGATTTAAGTTTTTTAATTCTTTTGATGTTAGATTTGGAAATCAATCCCCGGCCATGAAAGAGATAGAAAATACCTCTTCAAACACATGAAAATCTTGATAATGTTGCAAATGAGCAACAAGAGAAGCCTCAAAATGTAGCCCCACAACAAGAAAACCCTCAGAAAACCCCAAATCCAAACCCCCCGCATCCTCCAATAGGTCACATTGATGCCATAGAACAAGACCTTATCAATCATCTTCAACAAAATAGTTCCCAAATATCCATATTGGTTAATAGTTTCAGGTCCTCTAGTTTTGAGCACCACTCATCCCTCACCACTTCCTTAGAAGGAATGGCCAATAATGAAAATGAGGTTTCTAAGGAGGTTATAACATGGGGATTGAGAGAGGGGGGGATATAAGAAGAGATGGAGATAAGTGGAGAGAGAGAGAGAGAGAGAGAGAGAGAGAGAGAGAGAGAGAGAGAGAGAGCACCATACACCATGAACACCAGAATTTATGTGGAAACACAAGATGTGAAAAACTATGGAGAAAGATATTTCTCAATTATGCAACACTATTTAAAGTGATATGTATAAAAGGGCTCACTGCCAAGATTCTCACTATAGGTAAGGCTCACTACTGGTGAGAGAATTGCTTGAATAGAAATATAATTGTTTAAAAAGTACTTTTATAAAAAAATGTGAACTAAAGAATTTGCATCTACATATGCATGAAGTTGATTCTAGTTAAGAGTACAACACCAACTTTCTACAATATATTTGGTTAGGAATCTTCTTCCAGTATCCAACAATCTCTGTAAAACTAATTACTTCTTCCTACCATTTTCTTCTCTATACCTTGTTGCATTACTTCATAATCTTTTGCACCACTTTCTTTGTTCACACATTTTTCCACACACACACATACACACTTAGATCCAAAAAGATGTTCTATATATATACTTATAGAACAATACAAATAAATCAGCCTAGTAAAACATGTTAGTTTGAAGCAAAAACTTTAAATACTCAATAATTCTTAGCATGATAGAACCAAACCTAAAAGATAGTTCGCACATAAAGATCTTCATACCATGTTACCATAGGACCCATAAATAGGTCATACATAAGATTATCACATTACATATCATAATTACCAAAAGATGAATCTTTGAATTACATGAGATATATTCTACATCCAATTACAATTCCATAACCAAGACCAAGTCTTGATCTATATAATATTCAAAACCAATTGAAGGATAACACCTAATATCATCTATTCATAAACTTATAACATACTGCATGAATGTATAGAGAGTAAAGATGCCCAAAATAAGCTTTGAAAAAAGTATACAATATCAAATATTTAATCTTCATTATCGTATGGTATGGAATTGGAGGTACTAAGAATATATTGGATGTGTGTGGAGGAATGTAAGATCTACTTCTTAATCCAAATTCCCAAAGGAAATATCCAAATTGATTAACCACAAGGAGGTGATTAATGCACAAATGAATCAATCTATGGAGAATATGAAGAAAGTAGAAAACCTTATATTTTGTTATAGAAAGTATATATTTAAACCTTGATTGAATTGAAGATAAATACTAACCTCAAAATATGACAGATCTAAAAAATGTGGTTTTCTGGTGTCTGTGCTCAGTTTCGGGAAGTTCTACAACCAGATTTGACCTAGAAACACAAAAATAGAGAAAACCCATAAATCTTTTGTTTTTTGAGCAAGGTCGACCTTGACCCAAGACAGGGGTAAGATCTTACCCTAGGGCACAATCTTACCCCTAAAAGTTGACCTTGACTTGCACTACTCCAACAGAAATTCTATTTGTGAATCTTGAAAGTTCGTTGAAAAGGGTATTCAGATTTGAACTGTGATTCACTATCCCACACCTGTACAAGAAAAATGGTTTTGTTTGTTGGATGAGGGTTTTTCCTTGGTCAAACCCCAGTTTTGTAATTAACCTTGAAATATAATTGAAATTGTAGTAATAAACAAAGTAAATGGAACAATTCACCTTGCTTATATTGAAGTCCTTGTGGAGGATTCGAATCCTTGAATCCACAAGTATGGATGCTCTGAATGAATGTAGAATTGTATGTAGGATGTGTCAAATTAGTTGCATTAGATCTTCAACACCAATTGAATGGATCTTGGAATAGGAAAAATCTTGAATGGAAATGGATGGAGAAATCTTCAACAAGAGGGCTCCAAAGAGATTGAATCCTTCAATGGCTATCAATGGATCTCCTTCATGAATTGGATCTTGAATGCTTGAATGCTTGGATGCTTGAGGATGAATGAATGTTTGAATTCTCTCCTTCTCCTTCTTGTTTGCTTGATCACTTCATTTCGCTTGCTTGAGAGATTATGAAAGAGGATGTATCAAAAGGAGAGAGGAAGGCTTCCTTTTATACAAGTCTAGGGCACAAACTTCTAGAGAGGCCGACATAGGAGAATTAAATTCAAATTAAGCCTTAACCCCTAGAAATAGACCTAGATTAAATATAACTTAAGATTTTACCATTCTGAAATCTAAAATAGCCAACCTGGAAGCGGGAAATAAAAAATTTCGAAGCCCGACATCCGAAAACTTCCAGGATTTGAAATTTGGACCCAGGGTTAGGGTTGAGGTCGACCTTGACCCAGAAGGTCAACCTTTACCCTGAGGTCAAGAATCTCATATCCTCAAGATAAGGTGCCAAAAAAAGGCTGGAAAAAGGTGGGGAGAGAAGAAGAATAGGGGGAAAAAGCCAGATCTAGTCAGAGACCCACTCAAGGCACTTGACATGACCCCAGACCACTTACTCAGAGGGATAAAATGATCCTAAATGGAAGTGCTTCCATTTTTTGATGATACATTTAGTCCCCACTTTAGCAAGAGTATGGACTTGATGCAAACTCTTGGTAAAGGAAATCACAATGAAAAAGATAATCTTATTGAAATAAAAGGGAAAAAAGAATCCTCAAGCCCGTAGGGACTCAAGTCTTCGTCAACTCCAAGATTAAAATAAGAGAGACATCTCTAGAAAAAGAGAGAGAGAAGAGGGTGTGATTACCTCACACAATGAGAACTTATGTCCCATTGTGAACCAGAAAAGGAAACAACACAACTGGAAATATGGAATTGAACTGCCTAGTGAATGTGGCTACTCACTAGTCAACCCATCAAAGATTCACCCTCGGGAATATTTTATTCTACAAGAGAAAAGCCAAAAACAAAAGAGATCCAATATTAAGGACACCTCCAACCTTAAGGGATCAAAATTTTGAAATTGAAACTGGAGAGATCAAGAGATCTTATAAGATAAAAATTCATGCTTTAAGGATTAGTCACTAATCCATAAAGGGAGAGAACTGCCTTGAAAAGTATATATATTGAAAGTGTGTGTGTGCAAAAAGTGAGTAGAGCATATGGTCCCACATTAAAGTCATTGCTAACACTTCAACAGGAGCAATGGCTTTAATGGAAACATAAAAAACTGCACTGATTATGTTTCCACTACGAAATGCCCCCAAGTGAAGACAAATCAAGGGAAATACCACATAAACATACAGAGAACACATAAGGGATCTACCTGTCGTGGGGTCAGTATGATCATAAGATAATATATATATGATATTATTACAAATGAGTTGACATCGTTCCCCAAAGAAAGTAGAACTACAATCACAATGGAGGAAAGAACACATAAGAGTTACGAAGAAGAGTCTTTTCGAACCACAACATGGAGACCAAAAAGATTCACCGCTACCAAGTTGCAAATCCAAGCAGAATATACAAGGAAACATTTACGAACAATAGCATAGGTACAACATAACATGAAACAACATATAGAAGAATAAAGATACATATAGAGGATATGTACAATAGATTTGATTCCTTTATCACCTTGCACCAACAAAGTAACAAGGGTCATATAAAAGAATCTAACAAACATTTAGCAAACACATTATGAGAGAAACACAATACAACAACAAAACACACAAAAAGCTACCATAAAGGACAAGCCGATCAAGCACGCCGCCTACTCTCCCCATCTCATTCTATATCATTTTGGGAAGGTGAGAAACTCACAGGAGAGACTATATCCAATATAGTAGGAATGATAGCCAGTTCCAAACAAGGATCCTCTTGAGAATCATAATGTTCAATATTAGGTGTAATTATCAATTGCGATGAAAGAATATTTAGCAAATCAATATCAATGTCAATAGTTTCATATTCATCATTAACATCATTAGCATCATCAAGAGTATCTTCTTCATCTAGATTAATAAAAATAGGATCTAAGATACAAATAGTATCATCATAATCATGCACCTTAACATCATTATTAGTATAAACTTCTTCTAAGGCATCATCCATAGGTTGGTCAAAAGAAGGTAAAGAACTTTGAAAAATAGAGGCACGAGCCTTAGCTTGAGCTCGATGCTTCTTAAGACATTCATTAGTAGATTGGTTATGTTTTGTCTTATTTGAAATGTGTTGAGAACTAGGAGGGACAACTATTGGTTCCTTCATAGGTTCTATAGGTGGATTAGGAGGATTCTCAGTAGGTTGAAAAGAAACACTAGGAGTTTGATTAACAAAACTAGAAGCCATAGATAAAGGAGGTATGGAAGGTGTAGGCAAAAGACCATGGTTAAAATCCATATGAGGCATACTTAACTCAAGAATATTGTGATTTTTATAGGCTTGATATGAATAGAAAAAGTTATCAGGTTGAGAAGGACGTTAATTAGGTAATGAAGGCCAAAAGAAGTCAAGGGTAGCATAATCCCTGGGCCTAGAAGATTGATATAGACTATGATTAATCATCTTCACTTCATCATCATGAATGAACTTGATGCAGTCAAGGCTAGTGGATCCAATTAAGGACTGACTAACCTTGCAGCCAAACCAATATGCAGTGGAAATACACAAAAACAACAACAAATTTGACATCAAACATAATTCTTTATTCATCAAATTACCAATTACATGTAATGTGTCGGGCTGTAAGGCCTTCCTGGTTACGGCCAAATACAATGCAACTAATAGTCTATAAGATCTCACAAGATCCAAATCTTTTCCCCAACATCAGCATTCAGCTAGCCCAGATCTATAACACACAACACACTGGTAGGCACCCAGGAAAGATCTAAAATTGTACTCAAACTTCCAAGAAATCTTCCTGCTCCTAAGCTCTCAAGCTACTAACTTTTTTTTTTCCAACCATTTGATGATCCCTAAACAACTACCCAAGAAACCTATAAATACTGATTCCCAATCACAAGTCAACTAATGAAACAATAAACCCTTACAAATAAATATTAAATGCTAAAACATCAGTCAACTCTCACATAGCCTTACAAAATAAATAAACCCTCAAAGATGGCCCCAATAGTCACCAAATCCACATAGAAGAATGCAACATGCTAGATCTAGGTCCCCACATGTCCAATGGTCAATCCATAACTTGAGGATCATGACGCAAATTAAATGCACTAGTCGGCCAAGCTAATCTATCCAAACAATCTAGTTGGTAAGCAAGAACACCGAGCAACAGAAGAAATAACCGAGCACTAGTAAACCGACCATGCCAAGCATGGCCAAGAAACACAGTTATCACCGAGTGCTAGAGAACTGACGCCTTTAGTCACCAAGCATTCTTTAGAGATTGAACACCCCAGTAACCATAGAAACCGAGCAACCAGTCTCCCAAACCAAGCAAGAACTCCACCAAACCAAGATCAAAACTAACAATATACCTTCAAAGACAAACATATTTTTGGTTGATACAGGATTTCCAAGAATCCTTGGATGCTCCTACATTAGACACCCCTGGTAAGAAAGATTTTCTCATAAGGAAATCAGAAACATCTCAAGGGAATCAGAATAGGTATGCCAAATCTATTCTTCACCCATATCATCCCAAGTAGTCTTCACTTCATTCACTATCTCATGTAGAAAGTCCTTCTGTTTTCCACTTTGCTTATCCCTCTGGTCAGCAATTGATAACAACCGACTCTAACCACTACCGATCACATCAGTGCCTTGGTAAGGTTCATACCTTCTAGACTCCTCAAGAAAATCAGTATCATCTACATCTCTCTGTGTCACAAATGTCACCATCTACTATACCATCTCTTCCAAAAAGACCATATGTTTCTTAATCTCAACAAATTCTTCAGAGATATCATCCTCCTTCTCCTTCAAACTAGATATAATAGGAATAGGTTCATCAACCTTCTACTCCTGTGGTTTGTCATAAGGACAACACCTAATAACTCCACATCCCTTAACCCTTGTCTCCTATAAAGGGATCAGCTTATGCCGAGCTCCTTCATGCCTAACCACATAGGTATTAGCATGACCATCAAACAAAATATTCCTATAAAACTGCCAGGGTCTACTAAGCAACAGATGACAAGCATCCATAGGCAATATATCACACAATATCTCATCATGGTAAGATCCAATCTGAAATTTAACCAAGCATTGTTCTTCAACTCTAACCTTAGACACATCTTGTATCCAACTAATCTAATAAGGATTAGGATGCTTCCTTCTTTCCAAATTCAACTTACTAACCATTTCATCTGAAATAAAGTTTTCAAAACTACCACCATCAACTATGACATTACATACCTTATCCTTGCACTTACATCTTATTCTAAACCAATTCCTTCTTTGCACGAGTTCATGAACACATGCAGCTAACCTTCTATTGATAAGACATTCACCTTTCTCTGCAACATTCACAATATCTTCTTCAGTAGCTAATGCAACTCTTTTCTTAGGACACTGCCAACTTCTATGACCAGCTTCACCACAGTTATAACAAGTATCGTTGAACTCATTCTTCCACTTTCCTCTTTGTCTAGTATTCCTAGTAACTTGACCACTGCTAGATCCCACATCAGACTTAGGATTCTCTGTCACATTACTTTCAGCAACTGTCTCACCAGTTTTACTACCTTGGTTCCTATTGTTCTATTTTCCTTCATACTTCTTATTCAGCTTCTCTTCAATCTTCAATGCCATCTGATAAGCATCATCAATTGTTGTCATCCACATAGTAAGTAACTCTTCTTGAATACTAGGTCTCAAACCATAGACATACCTAGCAACCTTCTCTTTATCAGCTTCAGAATGACCAGTCCGAATCAGGATTCTATAAAACTCCTGGGTATACTCCTGCACCAATTTGTTAGTTTTCTTCAAAGCTTGCATCTTCTTAAACATGTCCAATTCATAATCCACCAGAATTAATTGCTTCTTCAACTTTTCCACCATCCAGTTCCACTTAGTGATCTTTTCTTTTCCTCTTCTACCTCTTTGCAACTGAACTTCTCTCCACCAGATATTCGCATGACCCTTTAACTTAGTCTTTACAAATCTAACCCTATCAGGATCTTCTATTTCTTCATACTCAAAGTACTCATCAATCTCATTGATCCAATCAATTAACTCTTTTGGCCTAAGGCTTCCAGCAAATGCAAAAACTTCAATCTTAGGTCTTTTCCCAATCTTATACATAGCTTTCAGAATTTGATTTTCCTCTAAATCTCTAGCTTCTTTGACAGCTTCTTCAAAATGATCTTCCTTAGATTCATCATCACTATCCTCTTTCAAGGTAGGCTTCTTCTTTCTCAACTCCTCTTACAGACCTTGCACTTGTTTCTGCAAAGCCCTAAAATCATCAAGACTGAATTCTCCAGTAGTTTCTTCTTCCTTAGAGATCTCATGATTTCTCCTCAGAGGCATCTTCAAATCAAGATCTAGATACAAATACACAAGATCCACTCGGCTCCAACATGAACATACTTTGCTCAAATAGGAACAACCTTCACTCTGATACCACCTGATGTAGTCAAGGATGGTGGATCCAATTAAGGACTGACTAACCTTGTAGCCAAACCTATATGCAGCGGAAATACACAAGAACAACAACAACAGATCTGAAATCAAACAGAAGTCTTTATTCATCAAATTACTGATTACATGAAATGTGTCAGGCTGTAAGGCCTTCCCGGTTATAGCCAAATACAATGCAAGTAACAATCTACAAGATCTCGCAAGATCCAAATCTTTTCCCCAACATCAACATTTAGCTAGTCCAGGTCTAGGACACACATCACACTAGTAGACACCCAGGAAAGATCTAAACTTCTACTCAAACTTCCAAGAAATCTTCCTGCTCCTAAGCTCATAGGCTACTAACTTTGTTTTTCCAACCATCTGATGATCCCTAAACAACTACCCAAGAAACCTATAAATATTGATTCCCACCCATAAGTCAGTTGATGAAACAATAAACCCTTACAAATAAATATTAAATGCTAAAACATCAGTCGACTCTCACATAGCCTTACAAAATAAACTCTCGAAGATGGCCCCAATGGTCACCAAATTTGCATAGAAGAATGCAACATGCTAGATCTAGGTCCCCACATGTCCAACAGTCAATCCATAACTCAAGGAGCACGACCCAAATTAAATGCACCAGTCGGCCAAGCCAATCTATCCAAACAATCTAGTCGGTAAGAAAGAACACCAAGCAATAGAAGAAACAATCGAGCACCAGTCGACCGACCATGCCAAGCATGATTGAGAAACACAGTTATCATCGAGTGCTAGAGAACTGACACCTTTAGTCACTAAGCATTCTTTAGAGACCAAGCAATCAGTCTCCCAAACCAAGAAAGAAATCCACCAAACCAAGATCAAAACTAACAATCTACCTTTAAAGACAAACATATTTTTTGGTTGATACAGGATTGCCAAGAATCCTAGGATGCTCCTGCAAGGCTAATCTTGTGAAGTTGATATTGTTGGCGAAGAGATTGTGTGCAATCTGAGTTGCAGATCCATGACATTGAACTTGTGAAATCATGCCCTAGTTGTTCATGCAAGGTGGCAGGTTGCGATCTGACTTGCATATAGCTTGGAGGTTGTCACAAGGTGGTCGATGTTAGGATTTGTTGTAGAAGGTTTTCAAAGATCTTTGGAGGTTTCTCTGAGAGGATTGGACCTTGGTGATGTGATTTCTGAGAGTTTTTCTCAATTGGAAGTGGATTTGTTGAACCGTGTGGAGAACGGAGTTAAGAACCTTGTGAGGGAAAGTGTTGTTGAGCTTTGTAAAGCTTACCAGAGTTGGAGCATGCCGATCCAAAGGAAAGTTTTTTGGCCAGTTTGTAGATTGGTTCGTGAGAGAAGACATCTTGAAAAGGTTTCCTGTGACAATTTGGAGGTTGAAGAGGTATGTGAAATTGGTTCTGATGGTTGGTTGGTGGAGTCTGACATCAAACTTGCAGAGCAACTTGTGCTTGTTGCTGAGTTACCTATGATTATTGACGATGTTGTTGATCTTGTTGATGCTGGTGAGGAGATTGGTTTTCATGTTTAGTCAGTTGTGCCTGACATGGAAATTGTAGAGCATCTAGTTGTGCTTGATCATATTGTTATTGGTACGAAGTTTCCTGCTGTTGAACACCTTGGTGATGTTGGTGTTACCGAGTTTATTTTATTTAGTGTTGTGGTGTAGGTGTTTTTTATTGGTTATGGATTTGAGTTGCTGGTTTACAGTGATAAGTTTGGTGATAATATTCTGAGATGGGATTCTTCCTTGATCCTTGGTGATGGATTGAAGGCTCGATTTGTTTAGGATGTTGGACATGCTGACTGGTTGAGTTGCAAATTGGTTCTCTTTCATGTGATGGAATGGAAACCTTTGGTGAAGATTAAGTGGAGTTGGTGGTTTTTAGATGTTCCCTTTGGTGAGAAATTTTGGGACACACTTTTCTTTGTACCCCAAGAGTCTGATGTAGTGGCATCCTGGCTTCTTGCTCGGTGCCTGAAGATTTTGGTAGTCTTGATAACTGTTTAGTGGAGCTCAGTTACTTGGCTGGTAATCTCAGTAGAACACTGGCGTTTCTTAGTCTTTGATGGTGATTCTTGGTCAAAGTTTGATAGGCTTCACCGATCGAGCTCGATGGTCTTGGTGGTGATTCTCAATTGGAAGTTCTGGTGGATCTTAGTTGATGATAGTTGCTCGGTGATTTGGTAATTTTTCGCTTGGTGCTTAGTTACCGATGAGGTCTCGGTGTTTATGAATGTTGCTCGGTTGTTCAAAGGGCTCAATCGCTAGAGGAATCCATCGCTGAAGGGAGCTTGGTCATTGAAGGAGACTTGGCACTTCTAGGACTTAGCAATGTCTATGGTGCTCGGTCAAAATTATTGGTGCTTGGTAATGCTTGGAGAGCTCAGTTGGTGGGGATGCTCAGTGTATTTCCTGACGCTCGATAGTTTGGCTTACCGATGGTTGTTCTTGGAGATTCAACTTGGCCGACTAGTACATTTAATCTCAGTCCCATTCCTCGTGTTATGGATTGACCGTTGGATGTGTGGGGACCTAGATCTATCATGTTGCATTATCCTATGTGGATCTGGAGGCCGATTTGGTGAATTAAATATTTGTGAAGTTATTTGTTAGCCGGCTGATGTTTGGCATTTAATATTTGTATATTTGGGAGCCGACTAGATTTTAGGATTTAATTGTTTCATCTAGCCGACTTGTGGCTTGGATTAGTATTTAAGTAGATGTTTGATTAGTTGTTTAGGAGGGGGTAGTAGTAGATGTGTGGATCTATGAAAGTAGAGTTAGTATCTTGTGAGCTTAGGTAGAAGAAAGATTGCTTGGAAGTTTGAGTACAAGTTCAGATCTTTCTTGGAGTGCCTACCAGTGTCCTGTTGTGTTGTAGACCTGGGCTAGCTGAGGAGAAGTGTGTTGGATCCTGCATGATCTTGTAGAACTATTTCTTGCATTGTAATTAGCCATAACTGGGAAGGCCTTACAGACTAACACATTGCATATAATAAGTTATTTGATGAAATAAAGACATATGTTTCCTTTCAGATCTGGTTTCTTGTTGTGTTTTTCATTGTGTTGGTGTTGGCTGCAAGTTTGGATAGTCCTTAATTAGATCCTCCAACCTTGATTGCATCATAACTTAAGACACTTATGGATAGGAGAAGCAACGACATGCATGGAATTCAACCAAGGCAAAGAAAGCTTAACTTGAAATTGATCAGAAGTAGGAACAAAAACAAAGGTAGCGTCCACAATTTTACTGTAAAGTTCAACCGATAATTTAATAGAACCAAATGATGGATTAAGAAAACCATTAGAAGTTTGAATCCACACATCAGATGTATCATAAGAATCACATTGAAAGGTCTTCATAAAAAGGTTTTCTTCAGTAATAACATTGACTAAGGATGTGGGATCAACAAGACAAGCACACATAGGTAGCCTAGAAATCCTAGCGTAACTATAAAGGAGACCATCATGAGCTTTAATAGTCTTAGAATCATCAAAGGTAATCAAGAGTTCTCGAGGTCTTTTATTCTTAGGTTTTTTTCAAGGTTTAGGTTGAGGTTTCAGTTAAGGTTGAGGTGGAACTTGAGGTTGAGGCTAGGGCGGAGATACAGATTGAGACAAAACAACATGCTCCACATGGTTAACAATGTGATTAAAATCATCCATATCCATAGAAGATGGCTGAGCAATGGTATTAGTATTATGTGTAGGAAAAGGATTCATATATATTTGAAGATTTTGATTAGGAGGAGAGATGGACTTGTTCCCACTACCATCAAAATTATCAACAGATAAAGCATTAGAATCGATTAAGTCTTGAACCTTATGTTTTAAAGAATAACACTTCTCAGTATCATGGCCATTTTGATGATGGTATTGAAGAAAAGATTTGGAATCAAAGGATTTGGATGCCACTGTGGCAAGTAAAATAGGTCGAATAGGAGGTAAAGGAATCATATTAGTAGTTAACAACCTATTCATAATAGAATGTAAAGATTCAGAGAGAGGAGTAAATGCACGATTCAAATGAAAAGCAATGGATGCAGAAGTAACATTGTGGGATGCAACAACAACTTGATCAACAACTGCATTTTCTTATTTATTTATCTTGACATAGTTGTTAGGTTTTTGAGATTTGTTTGGATTAGGAGCAGAATCACTCTTATCAAATGGAATAGGAGCCACTAGAGTGTTTCTCTCAAATTTACTCACTTGTAATTGATAATGATGAAGCATTGCAAAAAGTTTTTGAAAAGAGGTAAATTCAATAAGAAGAATCTTATCTCTAATATCCTTTTGTAAACTTGAAATAAACATATGTTGAATATCAATATCAGGAACATGATAAGAAATCTGAGCATGTAAATGCTTAAATCTACCAATGAATTCAGTCAATTTTTCCTTTGTGTTCTATTTACAATGCATCAAATCAGTTAAGGACACTTGCATACCAATGTTATTTTAAAATTGTTGAATAAAAGAATTGGCAAGTTTTGGAAAGGAATCAATAGAATAAGGAGGCAAGGAACAATACCATTGTAAGGCCTTGTCACGAAAATTTCTAGAAAACAACTTGGCCAAAATCATATGGTCATGAGCATAGTCACTACAAAAGATTTGAAATGTTTTAACATGAGTAACAAGGTCTCCCTTACCATTCTAATTCTCAAGATGAGGCATATTGGCTTGCTGAGGAACATGAGCATGAATGATGTCTAGGGATAAAGGACTTCCCATGTCACATGTAGGAATGATAAACTTGGATTGAGACAAGGATGCAATTTGTTGTTGTAAAGAGGACACGGTTTGAGCTAAACTAATGATTGTGGAATCATTAGAGGAAATAGGAGGCATAGAAATATTTGAAACACTAGGTAAAGTGTATGAAGCATCAAGAATGGAAGACATAATTGGAGGAACACTTGGAACCACAATTGGAAGAGGATTGGAATAAGTAAAAGGAACATTATGGTAAGAAGTTTGTGATGTAGGAAGAGACACAGGAGCAACACTCATAGGAAGAGAGGGAACTGTCGTAGTCACCAAAGGAGGAGTATAAGTAGGAATACTAGGTAAAGGAATGGAAGAAGGTTCCACACTAGTGAAAGGAGGAGTGAATCCTAAATCTTGAGCTTCTTGAGCTAAAGGTTTAACATTTGAATGCACAAGATAATTAATACCACGTAGGAGATTAACACCTTGATCACTATTACGAAGGACTTTCTTAAGAGCCTCTATAGCTTGAATAGAATCTTGATTATGGTTTTCTTTAATAAACCAATTACCCATTTTATCAAGTTCGGTTGAAATTTTTTGGACTTGTTCAAGAGGAACTCTTAAAACATCATCCTCATCATGAGATGAGTGAGAAGATTTTTTCTGTATAGTAGGATTGGAATCATGAATAATCAAATTGTCATCCAGGATCCTAAGGAAAGGAGAGGAATACTCAAAATCAAAGGCACCCATAAGTCTATGACTTCTTCTAACCGGAATATTATAAGTAGGACTAGAGGAAGTAAACCTCATATACCAATGAAATGCAAATGAACTAAACTAGGAAAACAAAAAGCATGAATAAATGAATGTTTTTGTATTTTTGGTTTATATGAGATGCAAACACATAAAACAAATCTAATACATGAAAGATCTAACACCATAAAAGAAAGAGTTTTCTATCATGGGTTCACCAAAATGTATGATGAAGGTGAACACACAAGGTAATACAAATGGAGATCTAACACCATAAAAGAAAGAGTTATCTATCGCGGGTTCACCAAAATGTATGATGAAGGTGAAAACACAAGGTAATAAAAAGGGAGATCTAACACCATAAAAGAAAGAGTTGTCTATCGTGAGTTCACCAAAATGTATGATGAAGGTGAACACACAAGGTAATACAAAGGGAGATCTATAACCATAAAAGAAAGAGTTGTCTATCGTGGGTTCACCAAAATGTATGGTATAGAATTTGAGGTACTAAGAATATATTGGATGTGTGGGGGGGAATGTAAGATCTACTTCTTAATCCAAATTCCCAAAGGAAAGATCCAAATTGATTAACCACAAGGAGGTGATTAATGCACAAATGAATCAATCTATGGAGAATATGAAGAAAGGAAAAAGCCTTATATTCCATTATAGAAAGCATGTATTGAAACCTTGATTTAATTGAAGACAAATACTAACCTCAAAATATGGTAGATCTAGAAAATGTGGTTTTCTGGTGCCTATGCTCAGTTTTAGGAAGTTCTGCAACCGGATCTAGCCTGGAAATAGAGAAATGGAGAAAACCTAGAAATATTTTGTTTTTCTGAGAAAGGTCGACCTTGACCCAAGACAAGGGTAAGATCTTACCCCTAAAAGTTGACCTTGACCTACACTACTCTGACATAAATTTTGTTTACGGATCCTGAAAGTTCATCAAAAAGGGTATTCAGATCTGAACTATGATTCGTTGTCCCGCACCTATACCTGCAAGAAAAATGGTTTTGTTTGTTGTATGAGGGGTTTTCCTTGGTCAAACCCCAGTTGTGGAATTAACCTTGAAATATAATTGAAATTGCAGTAATAAACAAAGTAAATGGAATAATTCACCTTGCTTATATTGAAGTCCTCGTGGAGGATTCGAATCCTTGAATCCACAAGTATGGATGCTCTGAATGAATGTAAAATTGTATGTAGGATGTCTTAAATCAATTACATTAGATCTTCAACATCAATCTTGAATGGATCTTGGAATGGTAAGAAGCTTGAATGGAAATGGATGGAGAAATCTTCAACAAGAGGGCTCCAAAGAGATTGAATCCTTCAATGGCTATCAATGGATCTCCTTCATGAATTGGATCTTGAATGCTTGAATGCTTGGATGCTTGAGGATGAATGAATTCTTTAATTCTTTCCTTCTCCTTCTTGCTTGCTTGATCACTTGATTTTGCTTGCTTGAGAGATTATGAAAGAGGATGTATCAAAATGAGAGAGGAAGGCTTCCTTTTATACAAGTCTAGGGCACAAACTTCTAGAGAGGCTGAAATAGGAGAATTAAATTCAAATTAAGCCTTAACCCCTAGAAATGGACCTAGATTAAATATAACTTAAGATTTTACCATTCTGAAATCCGAAATAGCCGACCTCGAAGTGGGAAATAAAACTTTTTGAAGCCCAACATCTGGAAACTTCCAGGATTTGAAATTTGGACCCAGGGTTAGGGTTGAAGTTGACTCTGACCTAGGTCAGGCTTGAGGTCGACCTTGACCCAAAAGGTTGACCTTGACCCTGAGGTCAAGAATCTTAGATCCTTAGGATAAGGTGCCAGAAAAAGGATAGAAAAGGTAGGGAGAGAAGCAGAATAGGGGAAAAAGTCAGATCCAGTCAAAGACCCACTCAAGGTTCTTGACATGACCCCAGACCACTTACTTAGAGGGCTAAATTGGTCCTAAATGGAAGTGTTTCCATTTTCCAACGATACAATTATTATACACTAACTATCTTCCACTGATATCCAAAAAGAAGTATTGCCATATCTAGAACAAGGATGAAACTCACACTACTCAACATCGTATCATACCACATAAGATAGATTAATATCATTCATTATCATGAGAACAACATTCTTGAACCTAGGTTTTGACATCAATGGCAAAAAATAAAAATTTCTTAATAAGTTTTTGATCCACATTTTTTATTGCCACCTCCATATCACCTAACAAGTTCTTTTCGAAGACCCATTGGCACATTTGTATAGCTTCTAGTTCAAACATCCCCATAATCAATAGAATGAAAATTAAAACCTTTAGGAAATCACTATTAACCCTAAACCTATGATCTATCTGCATACACTCTTCCTCAATTATAAATTCTATAACTCTTAAAGCTAAATCATCAAGATCATTCAAAACTATGTTCTGCTGTTCCTGGGTGATTTCGCCCAAGAAAGTCATTTTCCTTCAACTTTTCACATGTTTAAAATGAAGAGCCAAACCCATTACCTACAATACTTGGTATTTCTAAAAATAAAATCTACTAAACAAGATTTACAAAAAAAAAACCCTTTCTTCAAAGGAGCCTTTGAGAAATACCTATCCATTGATGTGAAGAAAAATATGTCATCATAATTAATACTCCATTATAAATGGCATGTGTGAGATGTCTAATTCATGAGCTATAAAAATATGAGATTTCCTTATAATCATTACCCTACTATAAATCACATGAGATCCAGAGTGAAACATATGAAATAATATTATTTATGATGTTGTTAAAATGATCTATATCATCCTGAAAAAATTCTAATTGACCATCCTCATCAATGATATCCTTGTCAATTTTGACATCTAATCAACATCCATCTATTGATAATATGGTAGTAAATAACTAAGAGGGGGGTAGTGATTTAGTTGTTTCCAATACCTTAAACTTCAAACCCTTAAACCTCAAAAACCCTTAACCTTGTATATCCTTAAATATGATATGAATTAATAGAATATAAAATGAATGCATTAAAAAAATTAGAAGCACATCCACACAAGATGACATAATATTTTTATCATGGAAACACTTCCAAGGCAAAAAAACATGTTGGGGTTGATTACCCATAATAAGTAAATACCTTGTTAGAAGTACAAACTTATTACAATATATGGGGAATGCACCTGCATTTAGGCTCATTACCTAGACCTCACTTCTCAGGCAAAAACCCTTGGTCTACAACCCTAAGGAATACTCACTAACAACCTAATCACTACAATGATCTCAAAACTTTTTATTAACTATGAAAATGACATCTACCTCAAGTCTGATATAGCTCCAATTTAGCACAATGCATATCCATGTTCAACCTCTTTTTGAACCTCTTCTAATCATCTGTCAATTAGAATCTTCCTCTTCTAGTACCCTCTACCATCCACACCCATGATCTACTATTGAATTTTCCCTTATTCATCTCCTTATATCAAGAATTAGATCTACAAAACCCAAATCATCTTCCTTTCAAATCAATTTGCCAAATATCATGATCAAATTCATCTCTAACCATAAAATTCAAATAATAACATTTACCAATCACCTAGAGATTACAAATCTTTCAAATTTCATGGTTTACCACTTCCACAACATGATTTACCAGCCAAGTTGGACAAGACCAAGAATAATAATAAAAAAATTATTGTTGACTAAAAATTCCACCAACCTGATCCTTTAGATCCATTAATATCTCCAAATCATAAATTACATACTTCAATAACATCTTGTAGCATTAGTGAAAATACTCATCTATACAAATCCATCGTAGCCATTGGATTCACCAGCCTTTTTTCACCTATTCCTTATGAAGACTCACTCCAAGCTCTAAGACAATAGAATTATTCTATGAGGACCTATGAAGTACTAACCCTTTGATTTGAGGATACCTAAGTATGTCCTAGATAAACTCCTAAGTGTGCTCCAATAGATTCAATCTTGATTCAACACAATGGACCCATTTATGTCTTCCTGTCAACATTGTCAATCACTTTGTCTGTTAGTCACCAATTCTGATCTTGAAACATACAAAAATATTCATTTTTTCCTCTGAAACTTAGAGTGAACTAAGTTTTTATTTTCATAAACTAATTACCACATTTGAAACTCTATATCTTCAATATTTGGACCTCATTAGACCTCTGAAAATCATGTTCTCTTGACTATCCTAAAATAGTTTAGTTAGCATCTGACAAGTAGATCTTCTAGTCAATTCTTCTAAACCTTTAGACATGTTGACATTCCTCTAACTCCTCTGATATGTTGACAAAAATGAAAATACATCCAACATGCCCATTTACAACAATATCCTCCTTTGGCATTGATGGCAACATGTGATGGGAAAAACATAATAATGATAATGCAAGAAGAAACTAACAATCTCCCCCTAAGACCAACCAATTGTATCATATGCTAGAGTCCCTCTAACTCAACCTCTTCACCAATCAGCCCCCCCTAGAATCTATCTTCCTTTGGTTCCAATCTCATTACATACTCTTCTTTCCATTAATTTCTCCCCATAGGATGTGTTCCACTCAACTTCTTCATTCTTATGTGCAAGTATATGAACTTGCTTCATTCTTCCTAATCTTCTCTCTTCATCTGATATGGAGTACTCTTCTCTTGTTTTTCACATCTTCTTCTCTCCCCCTTTGACATCAATGAAAAATGTGTACCATCTAATCTTATCCAACATGCTTTTCCATATCCATATATGCTTCCTTTTCCTTCATTTCCTTTAGTTTTCTTGTCCAGCTCTTTTTCCTTCTTTCTTACACACCTCTAAGCCATCCAATCATTGGTTACTCATCAAATTACTAGCTCGGTGATTTTTTTTAGACTCCTGTATATCTTTTACATCTACTTTATTTCAAAAACTAATCAGACTTACGTTGCCATGATTACTACTTCTCCTAAGTAGTAGCTTCCATACATCAATCTAGCTTGAATGATTTTTTCATAAAATCTTTTAAATTAATGGATTCCTTTTCATCTTAGTTTTGAATAGGAGGGGTCATGACCCCTAATTTTTCTATGAAATATTTATGATAATCTACAACTAATTGAATAACTTGATGAACTAAATGGACAAGTGAAAGACAATGATTAGAGATCATCGAGCTATTAAAGTGATATGTAAGGCAATTAAATCAATCAATATGTTGTCATTGATGTCAACTAGTTTTGACTATACTTATCATGACAGTTACAAACATCTAAAAAAGAAAAATGGTAAAGGAAAGAGATATCTACATGAAGAAGAGATGGATATGGAGATATGGCTAAGGTATACATTAGGTAACTTATTGATGAGTCTATGACATCATTTCGTTGACTTGATTGTATTACATGAATTTGTTATGCATCGAAGATCAGAATTGAACAAGTTAATGTAGTCAGTAATTGAAGATTTATGTATACACCGAGATAGTACATTGTATACTGAGTATCAGTAATAACCGAGTTAGTATTCAGTGACACATTTTTGTATTAACCGGGTGAAAAGAAAACAATTAAATGTTATAACAGTTGACTAAGTTGATGAGCTGGCAAATTGCATATGATTCTGAGGTAAGAGATAAAGTGTAACGCCCCGCCAGGGAACCCAAGAGAATTTAACCTAAAACATGCTACTAAGTTTGGTGAATAATTTTTTTTTCTAAAGTTAACAAACAAGATAAACAACAGCACCGAAGAAAATACCATTTACTCACATTGAAACAACATTCAACACAGATTACAAGACTCAAGGGTTCCATGACGTAGAATTACTTAAGAAAAAAACCCAACCAAAACTAACATCAATAAAAGATTCCATAACATATAAATTACAATTACAAGAATACAATGATAAATACCATTCTCGTGGACATCCATGATATCCAAATAAAATAACATCCACTGCACATGTCACAGGGTATGTAATAATAAAACTAACATAAAAGTACAATGACCAGATTAGGTATCACATGTGATACACTAATACAGGATTACAAATAATGAAGATAAGAAAGAAGCATCAATGAAACATCATAAGGAAACCATCTGCAGAGTCACCATCAAGAATCGGCACAAGGACATCGAATCTCAAATGGTAAAGAATCACTACCACCCATCCGTGTAGGACCACAAAGGCCTACCCCATCGTGCTGAGGAGATAATCACAAACCCCAATCAGATAACCAAACAAAACAAGGATAAACTCTAAGCAGAAGGATCCTGAAAGAATTCTAACTCAAGATAAACATAACAAAGATAAAGGTACAATTGATCACTAAACCAAAGGCAACCGACACATGTAGAATAACCAGACTATGCATAGGAAGGTGTCATCATGTACGTCTAACCCTTGAGTTTTGTCCTGGTAATCTCTTTGGATCTCGGCATCCAAGTGACCTTACACGACATCAATGACCTCTCGTACTGATGAAGTCATCAACTATGCCTACTCATCCCTTAAAAGGGGGCTAGTCATCTTCTCAACACCATCTTAGCCTTTACTAGCACTCAAGCATGGGTGAGGACTTATATCTTATTAGGTTTAATTAAATACCCCTTAATTATATTAGGATATCACTCAATTACTGAAACTTTACAATAAGTGATCGTAGCAGCCACTTGTGGGCCCCGACGCTTATTGCAAGCCACCTCCTACTACATGTCTAGGTAAACTACCCTAGGCTCACAGATCTCTCTTAGATCTAATCAGGTATACAACTACGTAACCTCATATCCATTTCACACAAAAGAACTAGATATGGTTACAGAGATACCACAAACAGAATACAGTATAACATGAGCACAATGGTCAAACAGGAGTGATAATCAGATAGAGTACACACACACCAAACATAACTGATAACATGAACATCTGACTCACACCTCAGCCTCTATATTCCCCTAGGTCATCTAGAACCCGACAACCCATAATGTAAAAGAGAACACAAAGAATACACATTCACATTAATTTGAACTTAAATAAAACCATAATCCAATATGTCCATAATCATCATAAATGAATTCAAGAAATAGGTCTACTAGGAAATTCTCACAATAATCATGTCCAATAATATCATAAATAAATCAAATTACCTAAGAGGTACCATAGAATCCATCATAACAAAAGTATCCAATTTCGATAGAAAATAACCAAAATATTG
This sequence comes from Chamaecyparis obtusa, assembly GCA_027943335.1. NCBI lineage: Eukaryota > Viridiplantae > Streptophyta > Pinopsida > Cupressales > Cupressaceae > Chamaecyparis > Chamaecyparis obtusa. Next base: position 3,349,818 of record BSBK01000519.1, on the reverse strand, counting down.
TTCTATGAATGGCAATAACTAAATTTGTAAGGTTAAAGTTTAAACACCCTACAATTAACACACTTATGATCGATTAATAAAACAAAATTATGAGATCTATTTACTAATGACCTTTGCTATAATTTACCCACATAATTTGCTTATAATGAATATGAAATTCATTAATAAAATTACTAACAACAAGTAATCACATTAATAAAATTTATTAATATTTTAAATAAACATATTAATAAAATCTATTAATATTAAATAAAGTATATTAATAAAATTTGTTAATAAAATATATTAATAAAAACTATTAATTTTAAATAAAATATATTAATAAAATTATTATTATAAAATATTAATAAATAAAAATTATAATTTAAAAAAAACACTTTACCAAAATTTTGATTTAATAAAATAAAAACAACATATAAAAAAAAAATGTGATATCTTAATAGTGGGGGGGACCCCTTGTGGCCCCCACGCCACTCGGCACCCGCAGGGTCGTGTCTTGCACAACCTGCACGGTTGTGCTTTGCATGACCTACAGGGTTGTACATGGCACGCCTACAGAGCCATGCTCTGCGCTGGCATGTAGGGGGGGTAGGGGTACAGTGGTCCCCTCCCCCTCAGCCAATAACATGTTTTTAAAATTAATTTACTTTTTTTTACTAATTTTTTTTATAATATTTTTTTTATAGCATACTTTTTCAAAATCCTCAATGATATCATTCAATGATATTTTAACTTTGTTTTATTTTTATTTTTTTAAAACAAAAGAACTAATACATTTTTTTCATTGACAGGTACAGAATATATATAAAATTAAAATAAAAATCAGACTATTTCTGAAAATGAAAATATACAGTCTAAGGATTTTATTTCCAGAAATGGAAATCATAAGATTTTTTAAGAAACTTAAGCAAGTCAAAGATTATTTTGTCTCACATATAAAGACTATGTTATTTCTTTTTCCTCCTATTGGTTTCAATATAAATTTTTGTCCTATACAAGTAATTTTTTTTTTTACTGTATTTTTTTTTGTATAGAGAATGGGATTTTTTCCCAGAATAAGGAATTTTTACTTAAATTGGGTTTTTGACAACAACCCACTAAATTAATTTATTCAAACTATAAAACTAACTCTATAGAGATTGATTTTTTGTTTTCAAAGAGTTTTAGGATGAATTTTTAATCCAAAATCAGGTAGCATAACCCTACTGTGCCAAGTTTGCATAAAAATATAAAATAGCAATCCTATGAGCTTTCTAAACCCCAAATTGAAAGCATATATAGAAAATAGATCTATATCTACAAACTGAAACAAACATAGAGAAATTGCAGAAAGAACTACTGATGAATTCACAGGAAAACTCCACAAATCCCTACCTCAATTCCAATGCTAAATACTGAATAGGAAGGCCTGAAGAATGCTGAAACCCTCAATTCTAACAACAGAAAAGCTTCACCTACAGATCTGAATCATAGTGCATACAATCCCCGAATCCAGATGCAAACAACCTTTACCCAGAAATCCAAACACACACACAAATGCTCAAGAACACAAAGCAACCTTCAAAAATCTCCAATAGCTCTCTCCCAAGTTTTCCAAAAATCTCCTTTCCCCCAAATGAATGCTAATCCCCCTATTAGGGATTCAACTCCACTAAATATGCAAAACCCTAGATGACTAACACAAAGAACTCCTAATCAAACTCTCCCACTTTTGTTGAGAGAAATTACTAATTAATAATTAAAAATAAATATAATTGTGCACAACTCAACTTAGTCTCCTAAAGACAAGTTGTCACTTTTTCAAACAAATCACTTTCAACTCAATAAATCACATGTTAATAATAAAATCTATTATTAAATAAATTAAATACTTAATGCATCATGAATTCATGCAATTAATTATTTAATCATTTAATAATACTCACAAACATAATAAAATCCAATTCTCAATAAAATACTCAATTAAATCCAAATAATCAATTATTTGATTTTAATTAAATTTCATCATAATGAACTTAGGACATAATCAATATTAATTTCCAAATACTCAATTAATTAACTTTAATTTAATTTCCTCAATTAAATCCTAGAAGCATAATTAATCATTAAATTCAACTATGCACCTAACATTGATATTCACATAAAATAATTTAAATTAACATAATTCAACTACAATCAATAAATTAATAATCACCCACATAATCATAAATCAACTGAATCATGCACACTAAAAATCAAACAGAATAAATCAAGCAAACACAAGAGAAGGGATCCACGAATTCATGCCAACCAGGTGAATTCGGGTAGGGTAATAAGACTGACACTTGTCCAATCCTAGGACAATAAGGCTTAGGTTAGGGTTTTAGGTCTGTGTATTATCTCCCCTCTTTACCATTGAGATGAATGTTTTTAGGCACGCTCACTCCTGCCAATTCAAGGAAGATGATGCCCTGTACTTGCAAACCTGTCATCATAAAATAAAGCATGTACATACAATAATATATGACAAATAATGATAGGGTACAGTCGATCGTGTGGATCTCGACTATGCGAGTAACTACGCCTCCGTCCTCTACCAAACAAACACGTCAAACAAATGCAAACACATGACAACCATACACATGCCAGTATGGGATCAGCACCATAAATCAATATAAAAACACAAACATAACATCAAATGATATCAACATCTAATCTATGCAATACCTGATACCCATTCAATGAACATAAATCCATAATCATCATTTATTAATCATAATAATCGATCACATCAAAAGTGACCTAAAAGAATTCGGTCAAACACTGAAACATAAAGAAACCTAAAAGCAAACTACGGGCGGGGTACTACATAAAGTTAGTTATCAGGATCTAACGACTAAAAAAATTCAAAGATGATTGAATAGAAAATATTGAAACGTGTTATTGACACATCTGTCGAGGAAGCTTGAAGCAAAAATATGGATGAAGGAGATTAAGAGGCAAAATCTAAAGGATGAGATGAAAATGATTTATGACATCTGTTTAAAGAGACATGAGATTCATTATTGAGACAGGGAGCTAATTGAATCTATAGGAGAAAAAGCATGGAAGGAATTTTTTTATGCACCACTGATCAAACTAATTATAAATAGAATCGAGCAGAACTGGAGGCATAACCGAGCGTCAGAGTATTATTGACCAAACTGAATATGATGAAGGATTGAAGTGATTATTGATCAGAGGAGGTATTATGAGCTTAGCTTAGATTTGAAAATCTACAATCTTAGTTGTATTTGAATCAGATCACTACTATATCAGTTTAACCATTGTTACAGCTAAATCTCTTAACCGAGTGGACTTAACAGTCTTATTTGTATTTCAATATGACATTCTATGAATGTTACATCAATGGTTTTTGTTTTTGACCCCATAGTGAATGTTGATCAAGAGCTAACTGGTAGTGATAAATCCTTTAACCAAGTCACACCTTACAGTGTACATTGTAACCTTTAACAGGGTTGTCTCCTAACCGAGCTCACTTCATAAGAGTTATATATTTTGGGTTATTGGTCCCAGGTGGTTTTTCCCTTAGCAGAGTTTCCATGTTAAAATCCTTGTGTTATGTGTTATTTGATGTGATTGGATTGCTAGTTTAATTTACACATTTCATATTTTGGATTAATTGGTAAACATAGTATTGATATTACTGTTATTCGGCAAATGAACAGAAAAAATTTTATTGCTATCTTACCGAGTTGGTTATTTAGTTGAAATTTTTTGAATATATACATTTGGGAGTTTGGGGCTGTAGGATAACTGGAATTAACTAATTCACCCCCCCCCCCCTCTCAGTTATCTAACAATTGGTATCAGATCTTGTGTGTTTGAAAAGGAAGTTTGAAGAAATTGAGCTAAAGATCACAAGATGTATAAGAGAGAGGTGCCAAGGCTGAGAAAAGACAACTTCACAACATGGAAAAGTAGAATGAAATTTCACATATATGGAATTGGAGAATCTGCACTATTCTACTTAACTAATGAGTACATACAACCATCTATTGGACCTTTAAATATTGATCAGATGAGAGATAGACATGAACACAACATGACAATGATAGAGATTTCTTTTGTCCTATCTGATGCATAATTTGAAGATATCAAAGCATGTACTTTAGCAAAAGAAATGTGGGACAAATTGACACTAGTCTACGGAGGAGATGTGAATGTGATGAGAGCAAGAGCTGAAATCCTAAGAGGAAGATTTGATGACATGAAAATGAAAGAAGGTGAAAACATTTCACAATACAGTAACTGAATCAAGGAGGTTGCCAATGCTATCCGAGGAGCAGGAGGTGTTATTGATGAAGACATTGTTGTGAGTAAAATTCTTAGAACCTTGCTGCCACTCTACGCTATTAGAATCTCTATAATTCATGAAATGAGATCTGTGTCAGGTAATATTCTTACACTTGATAGTTTGATCGGTAAATTGACTAATTTTGAGCTAAATAACTATGATAATAGTATTGTACTGAGTGTTGAGTTTGCATTTATGTCATCTTTGAAAATTGGAAAGTCAAGTAGTAAACATATGATAAGGAATGAAAGTGACAGTGACAGTGATGAAGATGGACTTGATGAACTTGAAGCACTTATGGCTAGAAGGCTACAGGAAGGTAAAGGAAGGTATAAAGGAAAATTACCTCTAGCATGTTTTAACTATAAAGAAATTGGTCATATTGCAGCTAGATGTCCAAATAGGAAAGATATGACAAAGCCAATGATCGATCTGGTGAAAAGAAGTATGACAAAAGAGATAACCGAGATCGTAGAGGCAACCAACACTATGATAGAAGAAACAACTGAGACTACAAAGACAAAGGCAAGAAGACATGTTACCTTGTTGGAGATGATGATGTCACTAACACCGACACTAATGAAGACATTGAGGTGGTATTCATAGCTTTGAAAGAAGATTCAGAAGAAGAAGAAAGGTATGTAGAAACAACACTTATCTCTAAAGTTAGCAAGAATGATACATGGATTATTGATAGTGGCTGTACACACTGTATGACTGGTGATGATGATAAATTTGAATACCTTGAACACTATAAAGGAGGATCTATTAAAATGGGTAATGATACACCTTGTCAAGTGAAGGGAAAAGGATCTATCATGTTGAGAAATAAGATTAAATGTAAAAATGCATATTGGGTGAAGGGACTTAACTATAACTTGTTAAATGTAGCACAGTTGAATAACTCAATTCACCGAGTTGCATTTGAAAGTAGGAAGGTGAAGATCTATGATGAAACAATAAATTTGGTCGGTACTGGTGAACAATTTAAAGGTAATCTATTTTATCTTGACAATGTTGAAACTTCTTGTTTGATGGCTAGAACTGAAGATGTGTGGTTGTGGCATAAAATGTTATGTCATGTGAATTTTGACAACATGGTTAAGATAAGTAAGAAAAGAAAATTTAGAGGTTTACCAAGCTTACCTAAACCTAACCATGTCATGTGCAAATAATGTCAAATGGGAAAATGTCAAAATTTAGTTTCAAGAGAAAGACCTACTCATATAAAGCTATTTTGGAGTTGGTTCATACCAACTTATGTGGTCCTATGAGAACTTAGAGTTATTATGGTGACAAATACTTTATTCTATTTGTTGATGACTACTCTAGGATGATGACGATTATGTTTTTGAAAGAGAAATTTGAAGCTTTCAAAATGTTTAAATGGTATAAAGCTAAAGTAGAAAAGGAAAGTGGAAAAGACTTAAAATGCTTAAGATATGATAGAGGAGGTGAGTTTATTTCTGATGAATTCACTAACTTTTGTAATGAGCATGGAATTAAAAAATAGATTTCTACACCAAGAACATGACAACATAATGGTATTGTTGAACGGAGGAATAGATCCATAGTTAATTGTGCTAGAACACTGATGATTGAGAAAGATGTTGCACAAATGTACTAGAGAGAAGCTATTAGCACTGTTGTATACACATTGAACTGAGTATAACTGAAGAAATATTCAAACAAGACACCTTATGAGTTATGGTTTGGGTACACACCTAATGTAAGTTATTTCAGAATTTTTGGAAGTAGATGTTACATTCTGAAAGATGATAGAAATGGGAAATTTGATTCTAAAGGTGATGAAGGAATATTTTTGGGATATTCTACTAAGAGAAAAGCTTACAAATGTTTGAATAAGGTTTCTAGCAAAATGATTGAAAGTGCTAATGTGAAAGTTGATGAGTTTGCTGAGAAAAATGATGAAGAAAGCAAGAAAGAACTAGTTGACTACGGTAGGTATAAATTTATTGAGTTACCTGAACCTCTACCTGAGCAACAGGCATAAGCTATGTGCGTAAAATTTGTACCTAGCTGTGGACACAAAACTTCAGTAAAACATTAGAGGTTAGCGAAATCAAAATCTGCAAATACATTAAACTAAGCTAACCAGGCGATTTACTGCCTTCTAGTAGGTGGGAGTATGTATTCTCAGATTAGAACAAGATCAATGACAATGCAACACCTAAATGAAGGATTTAAATGATTGAAAGCAATGAAGATGAAATGCAGATTAATCTTTTTTTGTTTTGGATTTTGAATGCAATAAGATGAAAAACTTGATATGAAACTAATCTAGAATGATTTGGAATGATATGAAAATAAATCTAACAATGATATGCTATGAATGAATGCTATGAACCCTCAAAAATAATAACAAAAATCTCACAATCGCCTTGTGTGCAAGAGTTGGATTCTTCAGATGTCAATTCGCCAGAGTAAGTATGCAAATTCGAGGGATGATTTTGTGAAGAGCTGAGCCTTGATTTTATAGAAATCCAGGGCTTGAGGATGCATTGAGAAAAGTCATAAATCACTCTTGATAAACTCAAGTTGATTTTTGAGTTAACAAGAAATCAAAATTAATTAACTCATAAAATCATGCAAAATCATGCAAAAATAGCTTTTTGACTCAAATCAGAAGTTTAGATCAGCTTTCAACTCAAAATAGAAGTTGAGTTTCAAAAAGATAACAACTTGAATTGATTTTTTGATTTAAAGTTTAACTGCTCTTTGAATGTGCATAGATAATCAGGAATTAATTTAAAAATAAAGTGATTTGTTCTCAACTTAACTGATTTTTGAATTAAAATAATTGATTTATGGGTTGATCAATTATTTAATCAAACTTTTATTCAAAACTATATTATCAAATATTGACAACTGTATTTAATTAATTAAATAAGAATTTAATCAATTATTCATAGGATATTTTGATTTATTGTCAAAATTAAATAATATAATTAGGAATAATTAGAATTAAATCTACTTAAATGATTAAGTGGCAAAATTAAATTAATTAATTAAATATTCAGCATATTCAATTAATCAACTTTAGGATAAATGAGATTTATCACCAAATAATATTTAATTAAAGATAATTATGATAAATTAGGAATATTCAAGGAATATTCCCCAATGCAGAATTAAGATAATCAATTAGGATTTTCAATGATTTGATGTGCCTTTGGTTAGGCCTTCTATGTTGATTTTGTTCGATTTGAAGATGTAGGAGGTTAATGAACCTATAACCCATTTTTGGGGTATTACAAAAGCTACCAAGCAACAAGATAAAGACACCGAGCATCAACCTATAGACACTGAGAATTAGGAAATTGCTACTGGTGAAGAAATTGAACCTGCACTAACTAATGAACAAAGAAGAGAGAAAGTGTTAGCTAAATTTGTGAGAAGACAACATCCATAGAACCAAATCATTGGAGACAAGAAAGTTGGCATGATGACACGAAGTAATTTGAGACAGAACACATGCTTAGTTTGTGAATTTAAACCTAAAAATGTTAGAGATGCACTTGAGAATGAGGAATGGATTAAAGCCATGAATGAAGAAATTTAGTAGATAGAGAAAAACAAAACATGGACATCGGTACTGAGACTAAATGATAAAAATGTAATTGGAACCAAAAGGATATCTAGTAACAAGCTAAATGAGGATGGTGAAGTCACTAGGAACAAATCAAGACTTGTTTGTAAAGGATATGCAAAAGAAGAAGGTATAGACTATGGTGAGACTTTTTCACCAGTTGCTAGACTTGAAGGAGCTAGAATACTACTTGCATATGTTGCACACAAAGGATTTAAAGTATATCAAATGGATGTTAAATCTACATTTTTGAATTGAATACTTGAGGAAGAGGTTTATATTGAACAACCTAAAGGTTTTGTTGATCCAAATAAGTAGAACATGGTATGTAAATTGCACAAAGCACTGTATGGACTAAAACAAGCACCAAGAGCATGGTATGAAAGATTGCATGCTTATCTTATTAGTATTAGATTTTTTAGGACAAGTGATAATAGAAATTTGTATTTGAAAGGAGAAAATGATGACAAGATCCTTATTAATGAAATTTTTGTTAATGATATTATATTTGGAGGACATGATAATCTTTGCAAAACATTTGCTACTGAAATGAGAAAGGAATTTGAGATGTCAATGTTTGGAGCTCGATTAAATTCTTTCTAGGTTTGCAAATTCTACAACAAAGTGGTGGGATATTCATAACATGATCAAATTATATCAAAGAAGTTTTGAAGACTTTTGGTATGGGAGATTCAAAACTGGTAGGTACACTGATGGTCACAGGATGTAAATTGACAAAATATGATCAATCAACTAAGGTAAATTAGACATTATATAGATCAATGATTGGTAAATTGATGTATGTTGTGCATAGTAGACTAGATATTGCACATGATGTTGGAATTGTAGCAAGATTTTCTACTAATCCTAAGGAATCGCATATGATTGTTGTTAAGAGGATTCTGAGATACTTGAAGAACACAAATAATTATGGTTTATAGTATAAGAAACAAGGCAATTTTGAACTATAAGTTTACACCGACATAGATTGGGATGGAAATATAGAAGACTAGAAGAGCACAATCGGTGGAGAATTCTTTTTGGGAGAAAGGTTAGTTACTTGGATAAGTAAGAAACAAGCATGTATTTCTCAATCTAATGTTGAAGCAGAATGTGTTTTTGCTGCTACTAATTGTTCAAATATTGCATGGATAAAATAATTGTTGAAAGGTATGAATGAGGAGATCACTAATCCAGTGATTATATATTGTGACAACACAAGTGATATAAACATTTCCAAGAATTCAGTGATGCATGCTAAGACAAAACATATATCTATTAAGTATCACTATTTGAGGGAACAAGTACAAGAAAAGCAAGTAAAACTGGAGTTTGTGAAATCTAAAGAACAACTTGAAGACATATTTACTAAACCCTTACCGAAGGATACATTTGAGTACTTGAGGACTAGACTAGGGGTCCATCCCCTGTCTATCAGTCACTAAGGTGATCAAGGGGTTGCATCAACCTATACTTTATTAGAAAATCAAATAAATTTGATGCATATTGTTCACACTTTAGGTTTCCTAAGGTTGTGAAAGATAGAACTAGAAAATTATATATTTGTACATTAAGGTACATGATCTAAACCGAACAAATGAGATATTTTTAGCTATTGGAGAGTTGTATATTCTTTTTGGCATCATTGTCAAAGGGAGAGAAAGATTTAATGAAACATTAGTTAAAGAGAACACAGAGAAGGGAGATACATATCAAAAAGGAAGAAGAAGATCAAATCCACAGGGAGAGTCTACTGAAATGATGAAATTCTATATAGTGATTAAACATATTAAATGATCAAGCTAGGGAGAGCTTACTGAGATACAACATTTACTGATAGAGTTGTAGTACAAATGTTTGGTATTCTATGGCATATTTCATATTATGTTTCCATCAATACAAAAGGGAGAGATTGATAATCTACAACTGATTGAATAACTTGATGAACTAAATGGACAAGTGAAAGACAGTGATTAGAGATCACCGAGCTCTTAAAGTGATATGTAGGGAAATTAAATCAGTCAATATGTTGTCATTGATGTCAACTAGTTTTGACTATACTTATCATGATAGTTACAAACATTTGAAGAAGAAAAATGGTAAAGGAAAGAGATATCTACATGAAGAAGAGATGGATATGGAGATATGGCTAAGGTATACATTGGGTAACTTATTGATGAGTCTATGGTATCATTTTGTTGACTTGATTGTATTACATGAATTTTTTATGCATTGAAGATCAAAATTGAACAAGTTAATGTGGTTGGTAATTGAAGATTTATGTATACACCGAGCCAATGTAGTGTATACCGAGTATCAGTAATAACCAAGTTAGTAATCACTGAAACATTTATGTATTAACTGAGTGAAAAGAAAACAATTAAATGTTATAACAACCGACTAAATTGATGAGCTAGAAAATTGCATATGATTCTGAGGTAAGAGATAAATTTAGTTATGACGATCTAATGGCATACAAAATTCAGAGATGATTAAATGGAAAAGATTGAAACGTGTTATTGACACATCTACTGAAGAAGCTTGAAGTGAAAAAATGGACGAAGGAGATTAAGAGGAAAAATCTAAAGGATGAGATGAAAATGGTTTATGATACCTATTTAAAGAGATATGAGATTCATTATTGAGACATGGAGCTAATTGAATCTGCCTAAGAAATCATGTGGAAGGAATTTTTCATGCACCACTGATCAAACTGGTTACAGACAGAACCGAGCAGAACTGGAGGCATAACCGAGTGTTAGAGTATTGTTTACCAAGATGAATATGATGAAGGATTGAAGTGATTATTGATCAAAGGAGGTATTATGAGCTTAGCTTTGATATGAAAATATGCAATCTTAATTGTATTTGAATAAGATCACTACTGTATCAGTTTAACCATTGTTACAGCTAAATCTCTTAACAAAGTGGACTTAACAACCTTATTTTTATTTCAATATGACATTCTATGAATGTTGATGGTTTTATTTTTGACCCATAGTGAATGTTTGTCAAGAGTTAACTGGTAGTGATAAATCCTTTAACCAGGTCACACCTTACAGTGTGCATTGTAACCTTTAATAGGGTTGGATCCTAACCAAGCTCAGTTTAGAAGAGTGAAATATTTTAGGTTATCGGTCCCAGGTGGTTTTTCCCTTAGCAGGGTTTCTACGTTAAAATCCTTGTGTTATGTGTTATTTAATGTGATTGGATTGTAAGTTTACTTTACACATTTCATATTTTGGATTATCGATAAACACAGTATTTATTTTATTGGTATTCGATAAATGAATAGAAAGATTGTTATTTCTATCTTACCGAGTTGGTTATTTGGTTGAAAAATTTTAAATATATACATCTGGGAGTTTGGGACTATAGGATAACTTGAATCAACTGATTCACCCCCCCTCTCAGTTATCTAACAATTCAAATCTCTCCTTAGGAAATGGTTTTTTGAAGATATTAGCAACCTATTCTTTAGTGGGTATGAATTATAGCCTTGCTTAATTCTCATTTACCTTATCCCTTAAGAAATGAAACTTGATTGAGATGTGCTTTATTTTTTAGTGTTGTGCCAAATTCTTAGGGATGTTTATTACACTTGAGTTATCACAGCAGATAGTGATAGGCTCATCAAAGACAATCCCAACATTAGAAATCATATGTTTCATCCATACCACTTGTGTGTATTTTATTGTAGCATCAACATACTCATCCTTAGTTGTAGATTGAGAGGTGCAATTTTGTTTCTTTGTCATCCATGAGACTAGTCTATTTCCCAGGAAGAATGCTCCACCACTAGTTATTTTTTGTCATCAATATCTCTGGCCCAATCTGTATCTATATAGTTACATAGGATAAAATATTCACCTTTAGAATACCATATCCCATGATTAATTGTTCTCTTCAAGTATCTAAATATCTATTTTTGGCTTTTCTTGAAATCTTACCACTAAGCATACTACATTTGTTATGTCTGGTTTGGTATGATTCCAACACAATAAGCTACCAACCATTGATTTGTACCTAGACTAATTTACTTTTGGACTCTTATCATCCTTGGTAAGCTTACATCCAGTCATCATGGGTGTACCCATTGGTTTTGAGTCCTCAAGATTGAACTTTTTTAGTAACTCCATCACATACTTGGCCTATGGTACAAATATTCCTTCACTTGTTAAAATGATTTATAATCCTAAGAAAAATTTCAATTCTCCTATCATGGAAATTTCAAATTCTTTTTGCATTTGCAATGAAAACTCTTGGCTTAGCCTGTCATTACCTCCAAAAATGATTTCATCAACAAATACTTCAACAATCATAATTTTCTCATTGTGAATCTTGAAGTATAGATTACTATTAGCATTTCCATTTTTAAAACCAAGATTAAGTAAATATCTATCCAATCTTGAATACCAGGATCCGGGAGATTGTTTTAATCCATATAGGGCATTCTTAAGTAAACATACCATGTCTAGTTGATTAGTCAACCAAAATCCATCTATTTTTTCAATGTATTCTTTGTCTTCCATTATCCATTCAAAAATATTGATTTGACATCCATTTAATAAAATTTGAAATTATTATGAGAAACATATGAAATGAATAATCTTATTGCCTCTAATCTTGTTAATAGTGAAAAAGTATCTTCATAATCAATACCTTCCATTTGTCCATATCCTTTACAAACTAATCTTTCTTTATTTCTCATAACTTCACCATATTCATTTATCTTATTTCTGAATACCCAATTAGTGCCTATAAAATTTTTATTTGTAGTTCTAGAAACAAGGATCCAAGTGTTGTTTTTCTCAATTTGTGTCAACTCTTCTTTCATTTCCTTGTACCAATTCTCATCCTTACATGCTTCCTTGACATCCTTTGGTTCAATTTGTGAGATTAGACATACCTTATCATCTGCAAGTTTTCTTCTTGCTTGGAACCCTTTATTTCTATCTCCAATGATTTGTTCTTCAAAATGGTTTAATCTGACATACCTTGGTGTTTTTGGTTTTACTTCATCCTTTTTACCTTCATCTTCTTCACTTGTGTATGCTTTAGTGATCTGATTCACCATTCCTCCTTGGACTTGGCTTTGTTCCTTTTGTTGTTCTTTCTGAACTGAGATGACATGCTAATTTTCTAAATCATATCCTCCCGATTTGGATAAAATTGCAATGTTTTCGTCCACTTTTACACTTACACTTTTTATTGTCCTTTATAACCTTTCATTGTAGCATTTATAGGCCTTACTCTTAGTTGAGTAAACAAGGAATATGCCTTTGTCACACCTTGCATAAAAAATTCCAAAATCTTCATGTCTTTTGATATAGCATTTATTGCCAAAGATCCTAAAGTATCTTACAATAGGAACATTTCCACACCAAAGTTTGTAGGTTATCTAACCTTAATTTTTTATTATTTGAGATTGAATAATAGTGTATACTGCAGTACTTACTACCTCTCTCTATAACATCTGAGGAAATTTTACATCCATCATATTCTTTATTTCAACAAATCCATTTTGTTGAGGTGTCCATGGGATTGAGAACTATTGATTCCATACCTTTCACAAAAGGAATTGAACTCATTTGATGCAAATTCACCACCTCTGTCTGATCTCAGACATTCTACCTTTAACCATGTCTCAGTCTCTACTAGATTTTTAAATATTTTAAAATTATCGAGGTCTTTATATTTTTCTTTTAAGAAGGTGACCCAAACCATTCTATAGTAATAATAAATTAGTAGCATAGATTATATATCAGCTTGCATACTTCTCACTTTGGTTGGTCCACATAGGTCAGTATGAACTAGATCAAGTAGTCTATTAGATTTTTCACTTTTTAGATTGAAATTAGTTCTTGTTTTCTTACCTAGTTGGAATTCCTTGCATGTGGCATTGATTGGACTTTTTAATTTTGGAAGGTCTCTAACAAAACTTTTTGAATTAAGAGCCATATTATTTTCAAATTTCACATGACATAACCTTTTGTTCCACAACCAACTTTCATCAATTTGAGAAATCAGACAAGTCTTTTGACCACTATTTAAATGGAATACATTAAAAAAAAAAATTAACTAGAAGAAAACTCTATGCCATAATTATTCACAATCTTGGATTTATCATCCTTGAAATACAATCCATAACCTTTATCCATTAGTTACCATACACTGATAAGATTGTGTTTCAATCCTTTAACATATAATACATCCTCAGTAGTTGTCTTACCATCTAAGGAGATAAAACATATTCCTTTGATCATTCCACTAGTGTTATCTCCCCATCTTACCATTCCACCATCATACCTTTCAGGATTTAAAACATTTTCCTTATCACTAGTCATATGGTAGGGGAAACCCCTATTAATAATCCAGTGACCCTTTTTGATAATATGAGTAGCAAGTTCTTGTTCTTTAATAACACACTTATCAAATTTGTTAGGTAAGGAATCCATCAATTTGAATTTATCATCCTTGATTGCAACATACACTGATTCATCTTCATCATTAATAGACTCAACATCAGTGAATCCTTCATCAACAACAACATAGTTTCCTTTTTTCTCAACTTTCAAAAATATTTCCGGACATCTAGAGGCCTAGTGTCCTAAGTTATTGCAACAAAAACACTTAATATACAATGTTTCCTTGTTCTTACCTGATATTTTTGATAGCCTACATGTTACCATTGCTTCCAACTCTTGAATATCTTTCTTCTTCTTCAAATTATCTTAACTCTTGCTCATACTTTTATGCTCTTCTTGAAGGTCCTTAACTTTGATCTAGTCTATACATATCTCTCATTGATAATGTATCTTTGAAAGATGATTCAACTTTAGATAAAGAATCACCGAACTCACTTATTTCAAATGCAGATAACTTACCAACTAGTGTGTCTCTTGTCACATTAGAAACAATTATGTTTTTCTCAATAGCAACAACTTTTCTCTTGTAAGTAGGGGGAAGAGATCTCAACACTTGTGAGACAATCTCTCCTTCTAATACACCACCAACACATCTGATACTACATACTAATTCATTTATCTTAAGCGTGTATGAATTGATGTTCTTATCCTTAGACATTCTCAAAGATTGATACCTTCCTTTTAGACTTTTTAGCTTGGATTTCTTGACTCATGCATCAACCTCATGAAGGGTTTCAAGCTTGATCTAGATCTCAAGTGCTATCTCCAACTCCAACACATTAGTATACTCTGTATCTGATAGGGCACTTAGAAATGCTTCCTTTGCTTTGATATTATACTCAAACTTCTTCTTCTCATCAGGTGTAGTCATGTAAGAGGAGTGTAAGGATTATTTTTTATGGTCCAATAATCCTCTCTAATGCATCTTATATGGGTGATCATTAGTCCTTTCCATATGGGTTAATTTGTGTCTTCAAACCTAGGACTATCCTTGTAAGTTGTCATATCAGACCTCCCTTAAGCTGTTAAGCCTCCTTCAAGAAACCAATGCTCTAATACCACTTGTTGATAATATGGAAGTAAACAACTAAGAGGGGGGAGGGGTGAATTAGACTTTGTTTCCAATACCTTAAAATTCAAGCCCTTAAACCTCAAAAAACCTTAACCTTGTGTATCCTTAAATCTAATGTGAATTAATAAAATATAAATATGCATGCATAAAAAAATTAGAAGCACATCCACACAAGCTAACATAATATTTTTATCGTAGAAACCCTACTAAGGGAAAAACCATGATGGGGTTGATTAACCATAATAAGTAAATACCTTGTTATAAGTACAAACTTATTACAATATATGGGGAATGCACCTGCTTTTAGGCTCACCACCTAGAGCTCGTTTCTCAACCAAAAACCCTTGATCTACAACCCTAAGGAAGACTCACTTCCTTATAAATTGATCACTACAATGATCTAAAACATTTTTTGTGAACATTTTTTGATACAGCTTCAGTGTAGTACAAAGAAAATCCATGTTCAACCTCTTGTTGAACATCTTCTAATCATCTCTCAATCATATTCTTCCTCTGCTAGCACCCTCTAGCATCTGCACCCATGATCTACTACTAGATGTTTCCTAATTAATCTCCTTATATCAAGAATTAGGTCTACAAACCCTAACTCATCTTACTTTCAAATAAACATGCCAAATATCATGATCAAATTTATCTCTATCCATAAAATCCAAATAATAACATTTACCAATCACCTAGAGATCACAAATCTCTCATATTTCATGGTTTATCACTTGTGCAATAGGATTTACCAACCAAGTCGGCCAAGAACAAGAATAATATAAAAATATTATTGTTGACTAAAAATTCTACCAATCTAATCCTTTCGATCCATGAATATCACCAAATCATCAAGCATGTAATTCAAGAACATCCTATAGCATCAATAAAAACACTCATATATACAAATCCATTGCAACCATTGGATTTTTAGTCCCCTTTTCACTTGTTCCTTATGAACACTCACTCCAACCTATAAGACAATATAATTAAACCACGTGGACCTCTAAAGTACTAACCCTTTGAGTTGAGGATACTTGAGTATGTCTCAAACACACTCCTGAGTGCACTCCAATAGATTCAATCTTGATTCAACACACCAAACCCTTTTCTATCTTCTTGTCAACATTTTTTTCCACTCTATCTACCAATCACCAATTTAGACCTTGAAACATACACAAATATTCATGTCATTCTCTAGAACTTGGATTAAACTAAGTGTTAATATTCATCAACTATCTCCCACATGCATAACTCTATATCTTCAATATCAAGACCTCACCAGACCTATGAACATCTTATTCTCCTGGCTATCCTACAATAGTTCAGTTAGCATCCAACAAGTAAATTTTTTATTCAATTATTCTGAACCTTCAAACATGTTTACATCCCATTGATTCCTCTGATATTTTGACATTAATGAAAACACATCCAACATGCCAATTTCCAAGACCTTCCTACCAACTTTCCACCTTGACAAATGGTCAACTTCATTTAAATTTAAATTTTAAAAAATACACCTTAATCCAAAAATAAGATCAATATATATCCTAAGCCACCTTCCTCTCATATCTTAGAGGGCTTAAATTTGTATCCCCTAAAATCTAACCCTTGAAATCTATCACTCTCCTTCTATTAACCCTTCATGACCCAAAATTTCCTTTTTCTTAAGATTTTCTTACAAACTTGAGGGTAACTTCCTATTAGCTATCATAACATACAAGGGACCAAACTTCCCCTATCCCATAAAAGCATTAATGTTTCTTTTGAAGGGATAATCCCTTCCTATTTTTCCAAATGGAAGTAATTTTAGTTTTATCAAGTTTCTCTCCGTCCAATTTCCTAAGTTGAGATATTGGTTTCCTCTCTTTCTTTTTTCTTTAGTTAAAACCACAATCTGGATTTTATTTTTCTAATGTCAACTTTCATAGACCCAATGTAGGGTTCTCATTGCTTGAAACTCCTAAGGAATATTTTCAATCTAATTTTCCCATCTAGGCTCTATTTTCTCTTCCGTTTCAAATGATTTCAGAGTATCCATATCCAAAAGTATTTCTATGAAGGAATATGTTATATCTAAATCTTCTTTACTTGCCTCCTTATCTAGATTTAAGAGTCCAAATAAATCATAAGAAACCTCTAATTCCTTCAGTAAAAGTTCAACTTATTCCTCATTATCCATCTCAATCTCTATCCCTTCTTTTTCAAGGAATTCTCTTTCTACCTTTGCACTCCGAGCTCCATCTAGCATATCCTTCTTAGTCTTACTAGAATACTTATTCCTTTTAACGTTTAATGGTAAGATTCTTCCTAATTCCTGAAATAATTGATCTTACTTCCTTATGAGTGATTTTTACCTAGAATCCTCTCAAATGGATGTGGATGTTGATTCCCTCTCCTTATTATGTTTAGAATATTCTTCTAAGACTTCTATTCCTAAATCTCTTTTAACAAATGTAATCCAATTGTTCTACTTGGTTGTTATATGAACATAATAATTTCTTTTGAAAGATATTGGCAATGACTTGAAACCTTTAAATTTTCTTTCTCTTTTGTTAGACTAAATTACTAATTTTATTAATATTTTACTCCCTTCTTAAGATATCAACTCCTTGCTTTAGTCAACTCATGCACTAGTTATGCATCATTTTGCTTTAGTTGGCTCATGCACTAGTTATGCATCAGTTGTTTTTTTGCATACATTAGTCTTGTAATAGTTTAACTGATTATTACATGCACTTCTGCTTTTTAGGTTTGCCTTTTCAAGGCCTTTGATCTCCTTTATATGGATGATCCATTGTACACTATTATTCATTCATTATTGGGGATATTTTCTTCTTCATATTTTGAGTCAAACCCTTGGCCTCTTCTTCTCTCTACTTCCTTGTAATAGGTTTTTTGTATGCAGGTGATCTTGGCATTCAGTGGATTTGTATTGCTCAAATTCTACATGGTATCAGAGCCTAATTTTCTACAGCTTGTTCGTGTTTGAAGGATTCAAATTAGAGATTTTTTTGGCGGATTTGAGAAGTTTTGGTTATATTTCTCAGATTTGGTATTCTCTGTAGGATGTTATTTTTTATTTCTTTTTTGCCTACAAAAAAGAAAAAAAAAATTGGGAGGCATGTTAAGCAAAAACAAACACCACCATTGCGTCTAGAAGGCCCGAGATAGTCAAAATCCATATAAAGTTTATCAATTTTGGACAAGTTGCCATCTGAGGCAAATTTTTTTTGTCATACCAGGGCCGTACGACCCTGGCATGCAAATCGAGGAAGGTACGGTGATTTCTTTTCAAAAAAATTAAATTAAAAAAAAAATTTGCAGCCGCCGAGCGGCCACCCAGGCGCCACCCAGCGGCCACCAGGCAGCCACCGCGGCCACCACTGCCACCCGAGATTTTTTCTCACGCCCTCCGTCCTCGGCAGTGCACCGGCTGCTGCTCCGCCCGCGGCCCTACCGTGCTCTGGCTGCTCCGCCCGCGGCCCTACCATGCTCCGTCGTGCCCACCGCCGCTTCGGCCGCTCCCGCCAGCAACCCGCCGCCCGCCGAGAGCTCCGCCGCGCCTGCCACCCTCCGGTCGCTCCGTCCACTCTACCGCCAGCGGTTGGCCCCATAAGCACCCACGCATGTGACCAGGGGCCAACACAAAAAAAATTTTAAACACAAAAATTGTGTTTTCAATTTTTTTTGTCTTTGGAGCCTCTTGCACTAAAATTGGCTTTCTGGGAGCTCCAAGCATCGTTTTTTGACAAACGAGATATCGTCGGAAAGCTGGTTCCGAGCCCGACGCTCTCATCAAGTTTAATCTAGTATTTTTTTCCATCTAGCTTACTGTTTCTGATGTCAAAGCCAGATTATCCTTTTTTCAATCTAGGGGGGCTAATTTGCTCAAATTAGCTCCGTTTTTCGATCCGGAAGAAGCGTTGGAAAGCTCTTCTCGAGCACTATCCAAATTTCTACTTATTTTTATCAAAATTTATTCAAGGTACACAAGATTTAGATCTGAAGCTTTTTTGCTCTTCTCTTGATAAAGCATATCATTTTAGGCTTGGGGGGTCGATATTTGGCTTGTGGGGGGGTCTTATTTTCTTGTTTCTTTCAGTTAAACAAGATATTTTTCAAAACAAAACCCCTTCTAAAAAATATGGCCGAGACCTCTTCTTGTCTAGAACTTCTGACCCCACATAATTATCACACATGGAAAACCCCGATGACACGGCTTCTCCGTTCAAAAGGGCTTTGGTCTTGTCTAGATGCAGTGCAGCCAGTATTACAGAGGCCCTTTGAGCTCATGCAGCATCAAAATAAGATGGATGAAGCTATGGGGTTGATTGCTTTACAGGTATCAAACAGCTTGCAGTTTCACCTTGATGGATGCAATACCCCTCTAGCTATGTGGACAAAGCTGAACACTTTGTTTGGTACAGTGAATGAGTTCCGAGCACTTCAGATTGAGGCAGAGCTTACCTCTCTTGTACTTGATTCTTTTCCCTCTATTGAGGACTTTCTGATGAAGTTCAAACAACAGAGATCTTTGTTACATGGATGTGGAAAGCAAAAGACTGATAAAGAGTGCATTTATCTGATTCTATCTAAGCTTAGGGGAAACTTTCAGATCTTCTCTTCTACCTTTCATTCTACCGTGGATGCTTTGGGACCTACATTCACCATGCCCACTTTTGAGGTGTTCTGTGATCATTTGACTAGAGAGCAGGCCAAGCTTGCTCAGTTGGACTCTCTAACAGGATCAAAGAACCATGCATTGGTTGCCCAACCATCCAAAGAAAAGCAGAAGAAAAAGCCAAAACAGATATCAAATTCCTCTTCTCAGCACCCCACTGGCCCACCATCTTCTTCTAAGAAGGAGAAACAGAAGACTGAGAGACCTACATGTTCCTATTATCAGAAGGGATCTCATGATGAGTCACATTATTTTCAGATGAGATTTGATGGCTATGAGAAACAGATTGCAGATTTGCAAGTTCTTCTTCAGAAGAGCACTGTTTCCTCTCCATCCTCTTCTACCTCACAGGGGTCTGCTTTTCAGTCTTCCTCCACATCTTTGACATCTGGACAGGATTTAGGAAAGGGTCATGCATTACGGGCATCCATTGCATCCCCTTCACAGGTCCCTTGGATACTGGATTCAGCTGCTTCTAACCATATGGCATCTTCTAAAGGGGTCTTCTCTACTGTTGAGGCTTCTCCCATTCCTCATATTCTCATGGGGAATAACACTATCCTGACAGTCTGCGGGAAAGGTTCAGTCAGCATTCAGGATGGCACATTCAATGATGTATTGTATGTTCCATCTCTATCTGTAAACCTTCTCTCGATTTATCAGATTACACACAGTGGTCCAGGGAAGACAGTTGAGTTCACTGCAGATTCAGTCTTCATTCGAGATAGTATGACAGGAGGCATTGTTGCTACAGGGACAGTTGATCATTCCACCCATCTCTACACCTTCTCACACTTTGGTCCACCATCTCCATTGTCGGAGCACAGCTCTCCTCTTTCGCGAGAGCCTCATGTGGTGCAGTCAGGTCGCTTGAACCTTTGCATTGTTCCTGAGATCACTGCTATGACTACCACACCACATCTTGTTGAGGTCTTTTCTCTTCAGTGGGATTCTCCTTCAGCACTGCCTGACCCTCTAGCTCCATTCATTGAGCCACCAAGTGCAATTATTGAGGATTCTATAGAGGACACTCACCTCCTCTCTCCTGACAGTGTCAGCACACCAGTCACACCACCTGCATTGGGGATTCCCTTTCAGGCTCCTCATGTTTACTCCTTTGAGCATCAGCTCGGCCTTCCAGTGACACCTCATCTTCAGTTTCCACTGACTTTCACTACTTTGTATTGGAGTCACAGTGGTTTTTTCATTGATCCAGGGGTTCTTTCATTCTGGGGGGGCTTTCGAGCCTCGATCCTCTCTCATAGGGGGGTTGGTAGCACACATTGTACATATGGCTTTGAGAGAATCTCTTGAAGTCATTTCTTTGTCTTCTGCTTTTTTCTATCTCTTTTTGGAGTAGGGTTTTTTCCCATTGGGTTTTCTCTATTTCTCTATTTTACAGAGATTTGGTTGTGCTGGGTACCTCATCAGGCCATGTTGCCAGGACCCATTTCTGCTTTCAGCATTGTAGTTTCCTTTTCTTTCTTCTTGCATTGTTTGTAGCTGCATCGTTGCTCATCTTAAGGGGGGGTGTTAGAGTAAATTATTAATTTTATTAATATTTTACTCCCTTCTTAACATATCAACTCCTTGCTTTAGTCAACTCATGCACTAGTTATGCATCAGTTTGCTTTAGTTCACTCATGCACTAGTTATGCATCAGTTGTTTTTTTGCATGCATTAGTCTTGTAATAGTTTAACTAATTATTACATGCACTTCTGCTTTTTAGGTTTGCCTTTTCAAGGCCTTTGATCTCCTTTATATGGATGATCCATTGTACACTATTATTCATTCATTATTGAAGATATTTTCTTCTTCATATTTTGAGTCAAACCCTTGGCCTCTTCTTCTCTCTACTTCCTTGTAACAAGTTTTTTGTATGCAGGTGATCTTGGCGTTCTGTGGATTTGTATTGCTCAAATTCTACATCTTTCAACCTAGCTGATTTTCTCCATCCAAAGTTGGATCTTCTAGATTCCTCTTCGTGATAATTGATATTCCCAGAAAACATTTTCTCATACTAAATAATGTTATATTTATACGAACCTCCTCTCCTTCCTCCTCTATCTTTTGGCCATCTTCTTTGACTATATTCTCATTTTTTGGTGGTCCTTTAGTAAAATTTGATCTGCAATTTCCTCAATTAACTTAATTTGTGTCTCTTGCAGATATTTTTGTAAAAAGATGTCTACATCTTGTGAGTAAAATTTATTTCAAGGAACTTTAATAGGATTCTTTCTTTCTTTCATATTCCTTGCAATCCTCTATTTTCGATACTTGTGGAATCTTTATAAACTTCAAAATTATCCCTCCACATTTCCTTTTCAATAATTACTTTCCTTACAGAAAAATATTTAACTGTATTATCTGTAAGGTCCACCCCATTTCCACATTTTCCTCAACACTCGATAATAGAGGATTAAGGGGTTTTGTAGTATCTGGATGAATGGTAAATCCCTAATGGAATTATACCTTCATATCAATACCTATCAACTAAGTGTCACTATGACAGAGGTGATACCTCTAGGTTATTAATTATGTAAGTGAATCTTGGATGCAGTATGTTACCCTATAGATCATACATTCAGCTAGACTATTAAGACTCCTTTGAGTACTTTTGTTAAAAGGATTTGATTCATGAAGTCGAGATGTAAATGCTAGATTAGTTATGTGTTAAGTCTTAAGTTTATCTTGGATTTAATTAATAGCTGAGGTGATGATTCTAGCAACTCCTACGAGGAGGATGAGTAATGCTTCGATGATGTATTATATGATTATACCATAGTGATATTTTGGTGATATTATTAGAACCCTAAACAAGGATTTGTTAGATCCTAGACTAATAGGATTATTTTGCATTTTGTTTTTCCTAGATTAGGAAATTTAATCATCCTTGCGATAATAATTTTTATAGGACCCGACTGTTATGGTTATCCCTTACCGATATTGAACCATCGATTTATCTTAAATACTATGCTAAGGAAAATTCGAGAATCTATGGGATTAGGAGTACCATGGAGTTATGCAATTTAATTATGTGGATTGAATTGAATTGAAATAATGAAATGCAATCTATATGTTTGCAAGCCTGCATTTGGATTATGATCTATATGAGGGCACTGTACTTTATGTGACTTTGATTACGCAGTAGAAATTATAACTTGTGTATATAAAATTATATGCATTCGAATTATGCACTATATGAAAGTGATTAGACATATGCATTGAATTATGAATTATGAGAAAGTGATTGTAAGAATGCAATTGAATTCTATGTTGCAAATGAATATCATGTTAGACATCTTCACTGCATTGGTGTTATGAGTAATTGACGATTACCTTATGATGATGTTAAATTATGGATGATCTTGATTTCATTTGAATTATGCAATTGAATTACAAATTGAATTATGCAAATTAAATTATGAATTATATATGCAATTGAAGTATAAATTGGGTTATGCAAATTGAATTTAGTGATGTGAGTATTGAATCCTATATGATTACGTGTAGACAATTGAATTATGACATTTCATTCTATGTGATTTAATGTTCAATTGAATTGTGTTAGATCATTACTTTTTGTATGATTCCTTGTATGCAATTGAGTAAGATTAATGTGAGGATATTACATCTTGTATGCTTATATATGATGGTTTTCTTCCTTGAATTACTAATGCTGCATTTAGGTTTTGCAGGTGGAAGGACCATGGAAACATTCGGGGAAACCACATTGAATGCTTGTGCTATCAGTAAAGCCAAGGCCTCGTCTATTGAAGAGACCAGGGCCTCGTTGTGAAGTGTTTTATTTTGTAACCATAATGTGAATGTATGTGTAAGATTGTTAAGTGTTGTAATATGTTGGACATACCTTAATTGTGATGTTAATTATGTGAGTGTCACTTGACACTAGAGTTAATTGTTAACTAAGGTATGTCGTGTGATTGGAGTGCAAGAGAAAGTCCTAGAAGCTTCCTCGAGGGGGTATTCTAAGTGCATCCTCTTGTCTTAGGACCCCTAAGTGAAGTCATACCTTACATTTTCGTGCATAAATTGAACCATGGTTTTTGGAGGGTTAAATGGGACCCTAGGGGGTAGTTTCATGCATTTTTAGGTAGCCCATTCCTTGTACCCATAGGTTAGGGGTAATTTTAGCATGTGAGAAACCATATTTTGACTTTATGTCCCCTCCAATAGTGCCCATTTAATCTTGAACGAAATTGCAACTTGCATCATGGACCCAAAAGTACTTCCTAGGACCATCTTAATGAGGGTTGTGGAGAGTTGGTTTGGGGGTCCCTTTTAGTAGGACTTTTAGAGGGGTTTGGGGTTGTTCACCCACTCTCTACCTTTAGAGACCACTAAACTTGGAGAAGGAGAAAGCTAGGGATAGAAGAAGGAGAAGGCTCAAGCACTTCATCATTTTACATTGGATCATAGGTTGGAGGATCTTGCTCTTCATCTCTCTCATTTTGTTGTAGATTTATCTTGTAGTTGTAATTTTTTTGTTAAGTGTTTTAGATCCCCATGGTTGGTCATGGTGAGAGCATGAAATGGCATTTGTATTTTCTTTTGTGATGGTGTTTTGGGTTGTTTACTCTTGGCTCAATCACCCTTGGGAGGGAAGAGCAACCAAGAGGGGGTGTGGAGATGGAGGCAACATTATGTGTAGAGTTTCCTCCATGTGTGGGGAAGGATAAGCTTGTGTGTGTTGTCCCCAAGTAGCCTTTGCATTTGAAGCCCAAGGGGCATTTTTGGGGTTATAAGGAGGGATTTGGCCTTGAGTGCCATTGATATGAGATACGTTGTTATGGAGGTCCATGTGTGGCCTTGACATTGTTTATTGTGGTCCATGTGTGGCCTTATTATGGCATTGGCTTCTCCATGTGTTGCCCATTCACACCCTATTAAAGGATCGGATTTGATCCTATGTTTTATCCTTGAGGGAATTTGGGATCTATTTGTTTGATTTCATGTGAGTGCTTGAGTTTGTGTATGTATCCTATTCTTTGTGGTTTCCCCAAGCTCGGGGGTGGCCTCATGAGAGGCCTAGGATGGGAGGTGAGCTCCCATGGTCGTTTCCCTTTTGCCTTGTATGTATTTGCAGATTTGTGGAAGCTCAAAGAGGAGCTATCATGGAGGTTTTCATCTTTTGGATGGTTGAGAGAAGACATCCCTTTTATTCCATTGTGAATCACTCTTTGTATTTAGATTTCATTTGATGTAAAAGAGAATGTAATGCCTTTCATTTGGAGCTATTGTGAAGATGAAATGGATGAGAGACTGTTATTATCTTGATCTTTCATTGTGTGAAATTATTCATTGCAATGCTTTGTTGAAACTAGGATGTTGTAAACTTTATTGATGTATTTGTAAATGAGTTGAAATGGATTTCTTAATGTTTATGATGAATCCTTGCATACGCAATTAAAGATTTCTATCTCTTACTATAGTTGAAATTACTCTCCTTTTTGCAATGAGTTCTCAATATTGATAGAATAGATATTGTATCAATTTCAATAAGATTTCATATTTTGGTTGAAGTAGGAATATTGCAGATTCATATATGATGATTTAAATGTCATGATCATTGAAAATAATCTCCATTTGATTCATATCACTCTTTTAGTTCTATAAATTGTAATGGAACAACTATGAACAAATGATCATGTTAGTTTCTACGTGGAAATCTTATTCAGTTTTCAATCAAACTATATTAATCCTTGCTGATACACTATCAATTTTAAGTCCATAGACTTCCTAATGCATTAAGGAAACTAATAAAATTATGATGTTATATTACCCATCATTAGCAAGTTTACAAAAAATAGTGCACTATTAAAATAGCACTCTTCAAATTTTGGAGAGCAAAAACACTCTCTGGATTTTGTATGGGATAAAATTCCCATTCAAAATCCATGCCACAGTCATATTATATTATTAAATCTTGCCACCTCAATATGTAATGAACAAATAAAATATCATTGTATTATTTCCCCTTATTACCTTCCCCTTTACATGGCACTTGTTTTGGATGTCATGTCTTGTTAATTTATTGAAACCTTCTTATTGGGCAGGGGAATGTACCTTAGCTGACTCCCCATCATGGGCGCACAACATGGGGATACTCACTTTAGAATTGTTTATTCTATGTCTGCAATAAAATTAATGCATTGACCACTCTCCATAGAAGATTAACGTTAACAATAAACATGTTGTTCCTCTTAGATAATCTAAAGGATTAATAGATTAACGTTTGACGAAATTGATCGTCAAGTTGATTAACAAACTTCGATTATATTGAATTTTCATCTAGCATACTTTGGAAAACAACTTTGTTGAGGTTTGACCTCTTGTCACTTTTGGACCTCGTCATAGCACTTTTGCCCCGCATCGTGAACGTGAAACTTATAACCTTTTTAAAAAAAATTTGTTGGTTGTGTTTTGTCCCAAAATTTTGGGCATTACATTATCCCTTATAAGTATCTTATCCTAAAGACCCAGTCCTACCCAAACCAATAAACCTTTGGATACCTCTTTATCTCTCTAATTGGTGAAATCTATTTGAAACTTAAAGAAACCTCTTCTTGACAAGAAAAAAATATGTCTTTTGGTTGTCTAAAATTTCTTTTCCAATTTCCAATCTATTCCTCTGTTCCTCTCCATTTGTCAACAAGAATCCATCATCATTATTAAAATAATGATAAAGTACCCATAAAAACTTCTAGACAAAGAACAATATATGAATTTCTGATTGAAAGGAACCCAAGTTTTGGTCTACCAAATTGATCATGTCTTGGCTCTTCCAACCTGCTACTTCTATAAATAAATGAGATTTATTTATAGAAACTGAAATATGGCCATGATAGCCACGATCTAGATCTATTAAATTTTCTTCCTTAGAGGATTTATTAATCTTTCTCATTGAGGTAGTATAATTGACATCTGGACACTTGAAGATCAAACCTTCCCCTTCATCTAGTTCATAAAAAATTCTTTGGGTGCATTCTCTATTCCTAGAAATAATTTTTAAGGATGATGGAAGAGATTTATCCATGTCCATTAACAACCAAATTCTATGAGGGAGATAATAATTTTTGAGATAGAAAAGATCCACATTCAAGAAGATTCTCAACATGTTCCCTATAATCTCTAAAATATATGAATCCGTGTATTCTAAAATAATGTTATGCAATTGCATCCAAAAGGGAATAAATCTAATATTGTGATCTCCAAGTTTGAAATTGGGAAACTGTTCTTGCATATGGAGACTAGATTTCTTATAAACCCAACCTTTCTACCTGAAAATTGCATCTCTAATCAATTTTATTTTGAAGAGAGAGAAAAAAACCCTGATCACTATCTAAATAGGCTACTTAATCTATTTCCTTTCATTCTTCATTTACCCATGTAGACAACTCATAAATAGGGATAGAAAGATTCTAGAGCTTAAAAATTAGAGCCCGAAGTTATAGATCTTTGATTTGAGCCATCAAGGTTTTCTCAAGGAAATAAATGTTGATTTCTTCTCTTCTGGGAATATGCATATGAAGCCCTTCCTTTAACAATTTGTGACTTCTCATATCTTCCATGCCTAAATATTTATCTATAGGACCAATTTCTTTTAGTTTTCCCTATTTCCTTTGCAAGGAAGAATAGTCTCTAGGATAACTTCTAACATTTTATTTCTAACTATTATTGTTGAACCATCTATTGTCTTTCAGGAAAACCTAACTTCTGAAAGGGAAATTCCCTAGCCTATCTTCTACATTAGGGTCCCCTCTTACAATTTCATTCATTTTTCTACATTTCCTTGTATTTGATCAGATTCCTCCCTTAAAATATCTGTTACTACCAAAAATGACATCCACACCTTGATTCAACTATTATCTACTTTTAAATCCTCCAAAGTGAGAAATATTTTCTCCCCTCTTCTTCAGCCTTTGATCCCTTTGATTCAGAATGTTTTGATAATTTGATAACCAGTTCTTTCTAAAAAATGGCAAGTTTATTGTAACTCTAGGCATAGTTGTTGGCCCAATTGGAATAGAATTTGGAAATGTCAAAATCTCCTTCCTCTTAACCATCTATTTTTGTTTTCTTTACTTGAAATATTCTCTAGCTGGTCTTTATGGGAAAACCTTCTTAGGATTTTTGCAAATATTGATGCCTCCCACTCGCATGAAATTAGGGTTCTATCTTTTATATTATGACCATGTTTGAAATGAATGTCCTTATTTCCTCTATTCCAACATCTATTTTCTTGAAAAAAATATTCCTATATAAAATCCCTTCTGATTGGATGTTTTGCAAATTCTACCTCTAAAATCAATATCTCCAACACCTTTTATATGAAGAAATCGAATTGTTGAACCTTGGATGTAAGCTCTACAGGAAAGAAGCCACACTATTTCACCAAGGGTCAAGGTAAAGGCTCTCAATTGCTAAAATATTGAGCACCTTGCTAGATGGGATTTTGAATATCTTTCTATTTTTTATTCATCTTTTTATGATTTATTTCTTATTAGACATGCAACTTTCTCCTCATACCCTTGGTATTAATATACAAGATTACTATGTATAGAAAAATATGGTAAATTTATGATCACACCCTTCTTGTGAAATTATTCTATTGGAGGCACATCCAATCCTAAAATTGAGACCAATCTTCCTGAGATGATGTGATTTCATGACATTGAGCACTTCCAATATATGGTTGCTTCCCTCTTAATTTCATCTTGATAAGCTTCGAGTAAGGAATTGACTACCAGCCACACACATTTTGGGGCAAAAGTATCTATGGGAAGAAAGTTTTAGTCAAGAAAGCACACATTTCATTTGAAAATAAAATGGTTACATAATTACTCACAGCTTCAATACTCCCTGTCTCTTACCCCTCTTAAAGTTTTTCAATTGCAACCCAAATGCAACTATTGATGTCTTAACTTGCTTATTTGTCAGTAAGACACTTCAAGATTTTGCATAGGCTAGTTCACACATTGAGAAAAATAGATAAATGTCTTAGCATTATTAGGGTATTTAATAGTAAGAGTTGCCTAGTGTAGAACACCCTGAGTATTCCAATAACTCCACAATGCTCATTTTTTTTCAATCATCAACTATTTAATTGATCAAAATCATGAAAATATCAAATGGATAAGTTATATATACATAGAAAGAACAATGACACTTGAGAGGGCATCACAAGCATATAAATAACATGATGTCATACAACTTATCTCACCTTATTAATAAAATCTTCCTAGTAGCAATTTCAATGTCATTGGAATATATCATATAGTGCATCCTCTGCACATATACATGTCTACCATATGTAATATGGTCCCCAACTCATCTTCTAGCTTCTATAGTTGTAGCTTAAAGGTGCCTCACATATGCATGCTATGTTTAGGTTCTAGTGTTCAACATTTTTCTATGATTCAAAATGGAGATGATGTACATAGAAGTCACTTTTCTTCTGGCTTACAAACTTTTTTGTTGGACCTCTTGAGTTTCTTTTGGTCATTGTGAGACATGAATAGAGTTTGACATTATAGGTAATATCCAAAAGTGAGAAGAACTAAAAAGAAGATTCAAGTCATAGAATAAGTTATGGATGACCATTCTCAAAACATACTTATATAAACAAGTGCACATATTTCCATTTACAATGCAGAGTTCTTTGCATTAAAATAGACTCCTTCCTATCTATATATTGTAAAATTGTCTAATGGATTGGGCTAAAAACTAAGTTATTCTAGGACAAAGCATGTCACATAGAAAAATGATTAGAACTAGTAATGTTGCATAGTGATCTAAAAATATAGTTGTTTCTACAAAATAATCTATGTATTGAAACACCACAAGATCATGTCGTCTCAATCCATAAATCGACCTTGTAACAATTTTTTAAGGTAAATTCTAAAAGCAAGGTTTAACACAGAGGCTCCGAGCTTTGGAAACCTGGCCAAAGCAAGAAATTATGCATGCTATTGGATGCCACTTACCTTGAGGACTGAAGAAACAATCAACCTTACAAAACTCAAAAAATTGTAACTTAAGGAACTATAGCAGAAGACATCACAAGTTAAAACTAAATGTATCAATTAATGCATTTGATACCAATGCAAGTCATGTATACAAGCACTTGGTACATTATTAGAATTTTTAGAGTTCGTTATCAACTAAGAATATTGTTGTGGACATCATTATTAAATGAAGTAAGAGTTCGTTAACTTAGCATGTATTAAACATTGAAAAAAATATCTCACTTTTACACAAAAATAGGGACTCCAACTATACCATGACTCTTGCTTGTAAAGAAATTAATTGGAAGCTTACGTGTACAAAAATTGAGTGGCTATTCTCCTCTAGATCATGTGTCTTGCCTTTGCTTCATATTTTACAAACATGTTCAACAAGTGCCATGTAACTTGGCTAGTACTTGCCTTAATTATAATTTATATTTATACTTAAAATAAAATAAAAATATTAGTTATAAATAAGTTGTATAGATTAAAAAAAAAAATTTCTTTAAAATTTCGTTCATATATATTTGAAAAAAGAAATATATAATAGTCATAATTTATTTGTTATATGTTGAATATTTAATGATATACTAATAAATATGGTGTACAATATTAAGATGTTATAATAGTTATATTTATATAATAATAATATTAATAAACATAATATAATATATTAAATAATTTGTAAGAGAATTAACATTACACAGTGTCATTTAGTTTTTCAATTTTTATTATGTTTCTAATCTTAACAATTTAAATCTTACCTTAAATTAATTAAATATATCTTAAATAAATTTTATTTTATTTTATTCTTAAATTTTTTTAAAATCATATTTTTTTGTCATAATTTCATTTCTATAGTTATAATTGTAAAAATTAAAAAATAGAATTATAGAATATATATTTTTATAATTTTATTATCTCAATATTTTTTATGCATCAATTTTGCCCGAAAATTTTGTGTATAAAGGATCAAATGATTTAGCCAATCAAACTGCCAATAAATAATTTTTATATGTTAGAAACTTAAAAAAAATAGTTTAACAATATAAAACATAAAATATATGACAAAATAACAAATATCTTAATTACGTCGTAGGCATTTCTATATGAAAAGCCTTGACCTCTTTAGTGAATCTAATGGTTTAGCTGTAAGTGGTTTGGGGTCATGTTAAGCACCTTGATCAGGTCTTTGCATGTAGTTGGCTTTCTCCCCGCTTTCCACTTCTTTTTTGCACTTGATTTCTTTATTATAGGTAAAATTAGGGATAGGATTTTTGGAAACAATTGACTGAAGGAAATTGCTACTCAAATTATGTATTGTCTTTGATGTCACACTATGTCATAGTCCGCAGCATTCAGTTCCTACCGAGCTCAGTCGGTCTGCATGGTAGTAAAATTAGTGCTTACTGAGTTCACTCGGTTATCAAAGAAAAATCAGTGTCTACTGAGTTCACTCGGCTATCAAAGAAAAATTAGTGTTTACCGAGTTCAGTCGGTTGTCAAAGAAAAGATAGCATTTACCGAGTTCAGTCAGTTATCAAAGAAAATTTAGTGTTTACCGAGTTCCCTCGATCTCCGAAAGATTGTAGAAAGTTATGGTCACCGAGCACTGTCGACCCTTGAAGGATTTTTGCAAATAAAGTTTTCTTAATTCAGCCGACTGTTATACTAAGTAATGCCGATTTGACGAATCTAAAATCATATAAATAAAAGGTCAAATGTGAAAATAAAAGATATACATAGCAGAAGATATATAGAAGAAAGCATGAAAGGTGTGTACGAATTTGTGAAGGATGATCAGATATCCTTGAGGAGCAGCAGAGATATATTCGATCAGGAAGGATCACACTTATACAAAACAGAGATTTGTAATCAGCAAGGCAGTTGCATTATTATACAGGTCATTTTCATTGTTACCTTTTTATCATTGTAACAGTGAATTCTAAATCTCTTAACCGAGTTGGTTTAACAACCATATTGTAAATCCTCTAACAAGGTGACAATTCCATTGAATTGTTTTCAAGACCTCTTACCAGGCCACTCCTAGCAGGGTGATTAAATCCTCTAACAAGGTCACACCTAACAGTGTGTTTTGTAACCTTTTACCGGGTTGGCTTCTAACTGGGCATCACTTCAGAAAAGTGAAAATCAGTATCTAGATACATTGGTGGTTTTTCCCATATTGGGTTTCCATGTTAAATCTTGTGTCTCTTGTGTTCTTAATTGTTATCTTAATCATATACAAGTGCTGATGAATATCTAAAGATAATTTTGCTAATACTTTCTGCATCTACAAAGTTACTGCAATCTATTTATCGAGTGTTTAACAGATAATATTCATTAAGATATCCTAAGGGATCTGGAAAGAAATAATTGTGAAGTGTTTTATGGTTGACTGATTCACCCCCCCCCCCCCTCTCAGTCACTTCATCCATATTCCATCAATTGGTATCAGAGCTTTTGGTGCTTGTAGGAAGGGTTTCAAGGACCTAAGCTAAAGATCAGGAGTCTTACAAGAGGGAAATTCCAAAGCTCAAGAGAGATAACTTTTCAGCATGGCAAGGTCTCATGCGACTTCATCTGGCTTCCATTGGTGATTCAGGATGCAAATACATTGATGAAGAATACACAGTTCCTACTGGTGCATTAACTGTTGAAGACATTGTAGAGAAAAAGAATCATAACACCATGATGATATACATTGCATCAGCTCTCAGCTATGAAGAATTTGATGAAATTCAAGAATGCACTACTGCATATGAAATGTGGATCAATCTGAAGAAAATATATGGTGGTGATGCAAATGTGAAAAGAGCCAAAGCAGAAAGCCTAAGAGGACAGTTTGACAAGATGCATATGAAAGAAGATGAAAACATTGCAAAATATGTTGAAAGGATCAAAGCAAGTGTCAGTGCAATTAGAGCTTCTGGAGGAACAATCTCTGATGAAACGGTTATAAGTAAGGTACTCAAAACATTACTCCCTATCTATGCAATAAGAGTATCAGCTATTCAAGAAAGAAGATGTGAAACAAACCACAATATAACTTTGGATGCTTTAGTTGGAAGATTGACAGCCTTTGAATTAGACAACTATGACAACTATGTTCCAAATTCCAAAAATATTGAGTCATCATTTGAGGCCAAGGTTTCACTAAGGAAGAACAAGAAAATAAAAGAAGTTCAGTTAGAAAGTGAAGAAGTATCAGAAGAAAGTTCTGATAGTGATCTTGAAATTGTAGAAGCATTACTTGCAAAGAGGTACTCTAAAGGGAAAGGTAAATATAAAGGTAAAACTCCTTTAATCTATTTTTCATGTGAAGAAATTGGACATATTGCAGCTAGGTGCCCAAACAAGCAGGC
Organism: Chamaecyparis obtusa; assembly: GCA_027943335.1. Taxonomy (NCBI): domain Eukaryota; kingdom Viridiplantae; phylum Streptophyta; class Pinopsida; order Cupressales; family Cupressaceae; genus Chamaecyparis; species Chamaecyparis obtusa. The sequence continues at coordinate 3,316,294 of BSBK01000519.1, read as the reverse complement.
CAAGGAAGAGAAGAGAGGTCACAAGTACTATGGCAAAAAGAATTTCAAATCATTCAAGGATAAAGGTAAGAAAACATGTTTTATGGCTAAAGATTATGATGATAGTGAAGAAGAAATTGTCTTTATTGCTATAAAAGATGAATCTGATGATGATGAAGATAAGATGGCACTTATTTCTCATATAAGCAAAGATGATATATGGATAATAGACAGTGGATGTTCACACCACATGACTGGTGACAAGACAAAATTTGAATACCTAGAAGACTGTGATAATGGCAATGTAAAATTTGGAAACAATGAACCTTGTTGTATAAAAGGAAAAGGAAGAATCTCATTAACCAAAGAACTCATATGTGATAATGCTTATTGGGTTGAAGGACTAAAACATAATCTTCTAAGTGTAGCACAGCTAATCAACACTGGTTTCAAGGTTGAATTCATGAATGGTCAAGCAAGACTGCTAGATGAAAAAGGAAAACTCATTGGATCAGGAAAACAAACAAAAGGTAACTTATTTTATCTTGATCTCAGTGAATATTCATGTTTTATTGCTCAAATTGAAGAAAGTTGGCTATGGCACAAAAGGTTATGTCATGTGAATTTTGATAACATGATAAAAATAAGCAAATTCAAGAAGGTAAGAGGCATTCCTACTTTGAAGAAACCTGATACTGGTCTATGTAAGAATTGTCAGATTGGCAAAATGAGTAAAACTAGTTTTAAGAGTAAGAACTACCAGTCTAAAGAGATTTTGGAAATTGTGCATACTGATTTATGTGGACCTATTGGAATACAAAGCTATACTGGAGATAAATTCTTTATTCTTTTCGTTGATGATTATTCTAGAATGATGACTGTTATGTATTTAAGAGAAAAATCAGAAGCATTTGAAAAATTCAAATGGTACTTGGCAAGAGTGGAAAAGGAAATAGGGAAAAGATTGAAATGCTTAAGATCAGACAGAGGTGGTGAATTCATCTCCCATGAATTTAACAACTTTTGCATTGAAAGAGGAATCAAAAGACAGGTATCAGCTCCTAGAACTCCTGAGCAGAATGGAATAGCAGAAAGAAGAAACAGATCTATTATGGATTGTGCAAGGACTCTAATGATAGAAAAGAACATCACTATAAAGTACTGGAAGGAAGCTATCAGCACTACAGTTCATACCTTGAACCGAGTACAATTGAAGAAAGACACATTCAAAACTCCTTATGAATTATGGTATGGCTATAAACCCAATGTAAGTTACATGAAAGTATTTGGCAGTAAGTGTTATATCTTAAAAGAATTCAGAAGAAATAAATTTGATGTGAAAAGTGATGAAGGAATATTCCTAGGATATTCTAGCAAAAGCAAGGCATACAAATGTCTGAACTTATCTACTCACAAAGTTATAGAAAGTATACATGTAAAATTTGATGAGTTTGCAGAAAAGAATGAAGAAGAAAGCAAAAGGGAACCTGAGAACTACAGAAGATTCATTTACATTGAACCTGAAACACTGCCAAACACAACTATCAATGAGGAAACTATATCTACCGAGCCTAGCACAGTAACCGAGTCACAGGAAGAAGTTCAAACCGAGTCACAGGAAGAAATTCAAACCGAGTCTCAGCCTGAAGCTACCGAGAAAATATCTACCGAGCCCGAGCAACCTGAAGAAGAGATCCTAGAAGATAACAACATGAATCATTCAAAAAGCAAGGAACCTATACAGCCAAATATGTTAGAAGGAATCATACACCAGATCAAATCATTGGAAACAAATCAGATGGTACTATGACAAGATGTAAGCTAAAAGGTACATGTCTACTTACTGATTTTGAACCTAGAAATATCAAAGATGCATTGAAAAATGAAAGTTGGATTGAAGCAATGAATGAAGAATTAGAACAAATACAAAAGAACAAAACATGGACTCTTGTACCTAGACCTAAAGATAAGAATGTAATTGGAACAAAATGGGTATTCAGGAATAAGCTGAATGAAGACGGTCAAGTATCTAGAAACAAAGCTAGATTGGTATGTAAAGGTTATTCTCAAGAAGAAGGTATAGATTATGGTGAAACTTTTTCTCCTGTTGCAAGATTAGAAGGTGTAAGAACTCTACTTGCTTATGCAGCACATAAAGGATTTAAGGTATATCAGATGGATATAAAATCTGCATTTCTCAATGGAATTCTTGATGAAGAAGTCTACATTGAACAACCTGAAGGTTTTGTTGATCTAGATAAAAAGGACATGGTCTGTAGGTTACACAAAGCATTGTATGGCTTGAAACAAGCTCCTAGAGCATGGTATGAAAGACTCCATAACTACCTGATTCAGATTAATTTCAAAAGAGCCAATGATAATAGCAATATGTATATTAAAGAAGGACCGGATGACAAAATTGTATTGGCAGAAATATTTGTAGATGATACTATATTTACAAGGAATGATGATCAGTGCAAAGAATTTTCAGAGCAGATGAACAAAGAATTTGAAATGTCTATGTTTGGTTTAATAAAATTCTTTGTTGGTCTTCAAATTCAACAAAGCAAGAATGGTATATACATTACTCAATCTAAATACATTAAGGAAATACTTAAGAAGTTTGGTATGGAAGATTCAAAACCAGTTGGTACACCCATGTGTACTGGACTGAAACTTACCAAAGACGATGATTCAAAAGAAGTAGATCAGACCTTATACCGATCTATGATTGGAAAATTGTAGTATGTAGTACATACAAGACCTAATATTGCCTTAGCAGTCGGTATAGTAGCAAGATTCTCAGCAAAACCTAAGGAAAATCATATGATGGCAATCAAAAGAATCTTAAGGTACTTAAGAGGAAATGAAGAATATGGCTTGTGGTATAAATTTGGAGGCAATCTAGACTTAAAAGTATTTACTGATGCTGATTGGGCAGGGAACATTGATGACAGAAAAAGTACAAGTGGTGGAGCATTTTTTCTTGGAAAAAGACTGGTATCCTGGACCAGTAAAAAGCAAAATTGCACATCTCAATCCACAGCTGAAGCAGAATATGTTTCTGCTGCAGTAAATTGTTCAAATATTGTTTGGTTTAAACAGTTATTACAAGGTATGAAGGCTGAAATCAAAGAACCAGTTGTTATATTTTGTGACAATACAAGTGCAATAAACATTTCGAAGAATCCAGTAATGCATTCCAAAACCAAGCACATTGCTATTAAATATCACTTTGTCAGAGAATTGGTGCAGGACAAGGAAATCAGATTAGAATATATTCATACAAAAGAGCAGATTGCAGACATTTTCACCAAACCATTACCTAAGGATGCATTTGTGTATCTAAGAGGTAAGTTAGGGGTCATTCCCCTATCTGAGGCTCACTAAATACAGTTTTAGTGATGCATCAACCAGAACATGATTGAAAATCAACCAGTTGATGCTGCATATTCAAGGAATCATTGCATATGAATCAGTACTTGAGGTACATTAGTTTACACCGGTAATATGTGAATTGTCTTTGGCATGTGTTGTCAAAGAGGGAGTGTTTGCTATGTCTTTGCTATTACTTCAAGAAATTTTCAATAGTCAGAGGAAGAATTTCAAGAAACAGGAAGTTTGCTGACAGAGGGAGATTTGAATCTAAACCGAGCTAATTCTTTCAAATTTATTATGCTATGACATATTGTGTTGCCATCAATGTCAAAGAGGGAGATTGTTGGAAACAATTGACTGAAGGAAATTGCTACTCAAATTATGTATTATCTTTGATGTCACACTATGTCATAGTCTGCAACATTCAGTTCCTACCGAGCTCAGTCGGTCTGCATGGCAGTAAAATTAGTGCTTACCGAGTTCACTCGGCTATCAAAGAAAAATCAGTGTCTATCGAGTTCACTCGGCTATCAAAGAAAAATTAGTGTTTACCGAGTTCAGTCGGTTGTCAGAGAAAAGATAGCATTTACCGAGTTCAGTCGGTTATCAAAGAAAATTCAGTGTTTACCGAGTTCCCTCGGTCTCCGAAAGATTGTAGAAAGTTATGGTCATTGAGCACTGTCGACCCTTGAAGGATTTTTGCAAATAAAGTTTGCTTAATTTAGCTGACTGTTATACTAAGTAATGTCAATTTGATGAATCTAAAATCATATAAATAAAAGGTCAAATGTGAAAATAAAAGATATACACAACAGAAGATATATAGAAGAAAGCAGGAAAGGTGTGTGCGAATTTGTGAAGGATGATCAGATATCCTTGAGGAGCAGTAGAGATATATTTGATCAGGAAGGATCACACTTATACAGAACAGAGATCTGTAATCAGCAAGGCAGTTGCATTATTATACAGGTCATTTTCATTGTTACCTTTTTATCATTGTAACAGTGAATTCTAAATCTCTTAACCGAGTTGGTTTAACAACCATATTGTAAATCCTCTAACAAGGTGACAATTCCATTGAATTTTTTTCAAGACCTCTTACCAGGCCACTCCTAGCAGGGTGATTAAATCTTCTAACAAGGTCACACCTAACAGTGTGTTTTGTAACCTTTTACCGAGTTGGCTTCTAACCGGGCATCACTTTAGAAAAGTGAAAATCAGTATCTAGATACATTGGTGGTTTTTCCCATATTGGGTTTCCACGTTAAATCTTGTGTCTCTTGTGTTCTTAATTGTTATCTTAATCATATACAAGTGCTGATGAATATCTAAAGATAATTTTGCTAATACTTTCTGCATCTACAAAGTTACTGCAATCTATTTACTGAGTGTTTAACAGATAATATTCATTAAGATATCCTAAGGGATCTGGAAAGAAATAATTGTGAAGTGTTTTATGGTTGATTGATTCACCCCCCCCCTCCCAGTCACTTCATCCATATTCCATCAAGGATCTCAAGGATTCTCTTGAATTTCCCTCTTCCATGGCTCTATTTTCTAGGTAGGACTTAGAAATAGGTCCTCCTGGTCTTCATCATAGTCATCATAGGATTTTATGCTTATCCCTGGCATTCTGTCCTATTCTGGTATCATTTCTAGGTCTCTAGGCATCCCCGAGACCTTATGTCCTGATTCTGACTGGATCTGGGACCAGGGTCAGATTTGAGGTTGAACCTGACTAGGTCAGGATTGAGCTCGAACCTGACTGGGTTAGTCCCAACCTATATTTTTCCCCCTTCTTTCAAATTTCCAGAATCCTTGATTTCTGAGTATCGGGCTTTCGGGATATTTCTTTTCCCACCTCTGGGTTGGCCATTTTGGGTTTCGGAATGGTAAATCCTCTAATTTCATTTAATCTAGGTATATTTCCTAAAGGTTAGGACTTAATTGGGATTTAATTCTCCAAGGTGGCCCCTCTAGAGGATTGTGCCCTAGTTCACTATAAAAGGAGGCCTTCCTCTCTCATTTTGACATCAAGTTTTCATATCTCATCTCATCTCAAGCAATTGCAAGCTCTCAAGCATTCAAGAAAGTCTTCAAGAATTCAAGTGTCCAAGCATTCATCCATCAAGGAGATCCATTGTTAGCTATTGAAGGATTCAATCTCTTTGGAGCCCCCTTGAAGATCCATCCTTCTACATTCATCCAAGCCTTCTCATATGCAAAGATCAATTCAAGATTGGTGTTGAAGATCAAATGTCATTGATTGGAGACATCCTACATTCATTCTACATCCATTGAAGCATTCCTACTTGTGGATTTGAGGATTTGAATCCTCTACAAGGACTTCAACATAAGCAAGGTGATTTGTTTCAATTACTTTGTCTATGCACATTACATTTGAATTCAATTTCAAGGTTAATTCCTAAATTGGGGTTTGACCAAGGCAAACCCCCCATACAACAAAAACCCCCATTTTTTTGTAGGTACAGGTGCGGGATTTCAGATCTGAGAGAATTTGGATACCCTTTTTGGTGAACTTCCGAGATCTGCGAACAGAGACAGAATCGACCTTCAAATAAAGAATCTAGCCTTTGACCTTTTATGAGGGTCAAAGTCGACCTGAGCTCATCTTGGAGAAATATTTTTGGGTTTTCTTTGTCTCGGCATTTCCAGTCTAGAACAGGTTGCAGAATTGCCTGAAAGCACACACACATCAGAAAATGACATTTTCCAGTCTGCCCTAATTTAAGGTTAGTATTTACATTTCAAGCTTAATCCAACTATAGGGAAGTATAGAGTTTCTCTCTCTCTTTCATATTCTTCATAGATTGATTTGATTGTGCATTAACCTTTTGGTTGATCAAATTGGATCTCTCCTTTGGAAATTTGGATTTACGAGTGAATCTCATATTTCCCCCACACACTTACACATATAGAGGTGATTCCAAATTACCTCTATTCATTTTGGTGAACCTGACTAGCTTACTCTCTTTCTTTTTTGGTGTTAGATTCCTCTCTATTCTTATTCTGGAATTGGATGCCTTATTGTGCTATCCTTTTATCTTGTTAGTATTAGATTTTTCCTTTGTGTTAGATCTTGCATGCTAATTAGATTTCATATTCATGCTTTATGTGTTCTTAGTTTAGTTCATTTGCATTACATTGGTTTATGAGCTTTACTACCACTAGTCCTACTTATAACATTCCGGTTAGAAGAAGTCATAGACTCATGGGTGCCTTTGATCCTAAATCTTCCTCTCCTTTCCTTAGGATCCTAAATGATAACTTGATTCTTCATGATTCTAATCCTATAATGGAGCAAAACTCTTATCACTCATCTCATGATGAAGATGATGCTTTAAGAGTTCCTCTAGAACAAGTCCATAAATTTCAACTAAACTTGATAAAATGGGGAATTGGCTTATTCAAGAGAACCATAATCAAGATTCCATTCAAGCTATATAGGCTCTTAAGAAATTTCTCTGTGATACTGATCAAGGTGTTAACCTCTTGCATGGTATTACTCACCTTGTGCATTCAAATGTTAAACCTTTAGCTCAAGATTTAGGGTTGATTCCTCCTATCACTAGTATTCAACCTCCTTCTAATCCTTTACCTAATATTCCTATCTATACTCCTCCTTTGGTGACTGTGATGATTCCCTCTATTCCTATGAGTGTTCCTCCTGTGTCCCTTCCTACATCACAACCTTCATATCATAATGTTCCTTTTATTTATTGTAATCTGCTTCCAACTGTAGTTCCTAGTGTTCCTCTAGTTGTGTCTTCTATTCTTGCAGCTTCTTACACTTTACCTAGTGTGTCTAATGTTGCTACTCCTCCTATTTCCTCTAATGATTCAACTATCATCAGTTTGGATCAAACTGTGTCATCCTTACAACAACAACTCGCTTCCTTAACTCAAAATAAGTTTAGAATTCCTACATGTGACATGGGAAGTCCCTTGTCCTGAGACATTATTTGTACTCCTGTTCCTCGGCAAGGTGAGATGCCTCATCTTGAGAATTATAATGGAAAAGGAGATCATGTTCATCATGTTAAAACATTCCAAATCCTTTGTAGTGATTATGCTCATGACCATAGGATTTTAGCCAAACTGTTTGCTAGAACCTTCCGTGACAAGGCCTTACAATGGTATTGTTCCTTGCCTCCTTATTCTATTGATTCCTTTCCACAACTTGCTAATTCCTTTATTCAACAATTTCAAAACAACATTGGCCAGCAAGTGTCTTTGACTGATTTGATGCATTGTAAACAAAGTGCTAAAGAGAAATTGACTGAATTTATTGGTAGATTTAAGCATTTGCATGCTCAGATTTCCTATCCTATTCCTGATATTGATATTCAACATATGTTTATTTCAAATTTGCAAAAGGATATTAGAGATAAGATTCTGCTTACTAAATTTACCTCTTTTCAACAACTTTGTGCAGTGCTTCATCATTATCAATTACAAGTGAGTCAGTTTGAGAGAAACATTCCAATGGCTCCTATTCTAGTTGATAAGAGTGATGTTGTTGCTAATCCAAACAAATTTAAAAAATTCAATAGCTATGTCAAGATAAATAAACAAGCGAATGCAGTTGCTGATCAAGTTGTTGTTGCATCTCACAATGCCACTTCTGGTTGCATCTCACAATGCCACTTCTGCATCCACTTCTTTTCGATTAAATCATACGTCTACTCCTTTTTATGAATCTTTACATGCTATTATGAATAGGTTGATAATTGCTAATATGATTACTTTACCTCCTATTTGACCTCTTTTACCTATTATGATTGCATCTAAATCTTTTGATCAAAATGCTTTTTGTCAATATCATCGTTCGAATGGTCATGATACTGAGAGATGTTATTCTTTAAAACATAAGATTCAAGACTTAATTGATTCTAAAGCTTTATCTATTGACAATCTGGATAGTAGTGGGAACAAATCTGTCTCTCCTCCTAATCAGAACCAAGTCAAATCTATATGAATCCTTTACCTATGCATGATACTAATACCATTGCTCAACCATCTGCTATGGAAATTGGGTATGATTCAAAGATGGATGATCTCAATCATGTTGTTAATCAAGTGGAGCATGTTGGTCAATCTGTATCTCCACCTCAACTTCAACCTCAGATTCAACCTCAAGTTCAATCTCGACCAAAACCTAAACCTAAATTGAAAACTCAACCCAAACCTCGACAACAACCTAAGAATAAAAGACCTCAGGAACTTTTGATTACCTTTGATGATTCTGAGACTATTAGAGCTCCTGATGGTCCCCTTTATATTTCTACTAGGATTTCTCAGAAACCTACTCGTGGTTGTCTTGTTGATCCAACATCTTTAGTCAATGTCATTACTGAAGAAAATATTTTTATGAAAAGCTTACAAAGTGATTCTTATGATACATTGGATGTGTGGATTCAAACTTGCAATGGTTTTCTTTATCCATCATTTTGTTCTATTACCTTACCAGTTGAACTTTGTGGAAAAATTGTGAACACTACCTTTGTTGTGGTTCCTAGTTCTGATCAATTTCAAGTTAAGCTAGGTTTGCCTTAGTTGACTACCATGCATGTTGTTGCTTCCCCTATCCATAAGTGTCTTAATTTCATTCATGATGATGAAATAAAGATGGTTAATTATAGTATATATCAACCTTCTAGGCATAGAGATTGTGTTGCTCTTGATTTCTTTTGGCCTTCATTACCTAATTCATGTCCTCCTCGACCTGATAATATTTTTTGATCATACCAAGCTTATAAACATCGTAAGATTCTTGAATTAAGTATACCTCCTATGGATCTTAATCATGATCTTTTACCTACAACTTCTATACCTCCTTTAACTATGGCTTCTAGTTTTTTTAATCAAGTTCCTTCTACCGAACCTATCAAAGATCATGTGATTGTTTCTCCTATTGTTTCTAATCCTATGGATCTTCCTAAAGAACCTGTGAAGGATCCTAAGATTGTTCCTCCTAGTTCTCAACCTATTTCAAATAAATCAAAACATAATCGAGCTGCTAGTGAACGTTGTAAAAAGCATCGTGCCCATGCTAAAGCTCGTAATTCTATTCTTCAAAGATCTCTACCTTCCTTGAATAAACCTATGCATGATGTGTTAGAAGAGGTTGTTACTAATAATGATGTCCACATGCATGATTATGATGATTCTATTCGTATCTTAGATCCTATTTTGATTAATTTGGATGAAGAAGATACTCTTGATGATACTAATGATGTTAATGATGAATATGAGACTATTGACATTGACATTGATTTACCTAATATGCTTTCATCACAATTGACTCTTACACCTAGTGTCGAACATAGTAATTCTCAAGAGGATCCTTGTTTGGAACTAGATATCATTCCTACTGTGTTGGATATACTCCCTCTTGTGAGTTACCCACCTTCCCTAAATGATATACAACGAGATGGGGAGAGTAGGCAGCATGCTTGATCGGCTAGTCCTTCATGGTAGCTTTGTTGTGTGTTTTCCTATTGTATTGTGCTTCTCCCATAATGTGTTTGCTAAATGTTGTTAGATTATTTTATACGATCCTTGTTACTCAGTTGGTAAAGGTGATGAAGGAATCGAAACTGTTGTTCAAATTATTCTATATGTATCTCTATTCTTCTATGCATTGTTCAATGTTATGTTGTACTTGTGCTATTGTTCATAAATGTTTCCTTGTGTAATCTTCTTGGATTCGAGATATGGTAGCACTAATTCTTTTTGGTCTCCATGTCATGGTCTGAAAAGATTCTCCTTCGTATATCTTATGTGATCTTTCCTCCTTTGTGATTGTAGTTCTTCTTTCTTTGGGGAATGATGTCAATTCATTTGCAATAATGTCATATATATATTATCTTATGATCATACTGACCCCATGATAGGTAGATCCCTTCTGTTTTCTCTATATGTTTCTGTGATATTTCCCTTGATTTGTCTTCATCTGGGGGCATCTCAACGTGGAAACATAATCAGTGGAGTTGTTTATGTTTCCGTTAAAGCCTTTGCTCCTGTTAAAGTGTTAGCAATGACTTTAACCTGGGGGCATACGCTCTGCTCACCTATTGCACACACACACTTTTCAATACATACATATTTTTCAAGATACTTTTTCCCTTTTTGGATTAGTAACTAATCCTTAAAGCATGGATTTATATTTTAGGATCTCTTGATCCCTCTAGTTTCAAATACACATATATATTTTGATCCCTTAAGGTTTAAGGTGTCCTTAAGACTGGATCTCTTTTATATTTTTTGGTTTTATTCTTTTGGACTAGAATATTCCTAAGGATGAATCCTTGATGGGTTGACTAGTGAGTAGCCACATTCACTAGGCAGTTCAATTCCATCTTTCCAATTGCGCCATGTCCTTGTGTGGTTCACAATGGGGCATATGTTCTCATTGGGCAAGATAATCACACTCTTTCTTTCTAGAGATGTCTCTCTTATTGTGATCTAGGAGTTGACAAAGACTTGAGTCCCTGGGGGCTTAAGGTTTCTCTTTGTCCCTTGGATTACGATAAGATTATCTTTTCATTCTGATCTCCTTTACCAAGAGTTTGCATCGAGTCCATACTCTTGCTAAAGTGGGGGCTTAATGTATCGTCATAAAATGGAAGCACTTCTATGATAAGAGTGTTTAGCCCTCCGAGTAAGTGGTTTGGGATCATGTTAAGCACCTTGATCAGGTCTTTGCATGTATTTGGCTTTCTCCCCGCTTTCCACTTCTTTTTTGCACTTGATTTCTTCATTCTAGGTGAAATTAGGGATAGGATCTCAAGGATTCTCTTGAATTTCCCTCTTTCGTGGCTCTTTTTTCTAGGTAGGACTTAGAAATAGGTCCTCCTAACCTTCATCATAGTCATCATAGGATTTTATGCTTATCCTTGGCATTCTATCATGTTCTAGTATCATTTCTAGGTCTCTAGGCATCCCCGGGACCTTCTATCCTGATTCTAACTGGATCTGGGACCAGGGTCATATTCGAAGTCAAACCTGACTAGGTCAGGATCGAGCTCAAACCTGACCAAGTCAGTCCCAACCTTGATTTTTTCCCCTTCCTTCAAATTTCCAGAATCCTTGATTTTCGGGTATCGGGCTTTCGAGATATTTATTTTCCCGCCTCCGAGTCGGCCATTTCAGGTTTCGGAATGGTAAATCCTCTAATTGCATTTAATCTAGTTATATTTTCTAAAGGTTAGGACCTAATTGGGATTTAATTCTCCAAGGTGGCCCCTCTAGAGGATTGTGCCCTAGTTCACTATAAAAGGAGGCCTTCCTCTCTCATTTTGACATCAAGTTTTCATATCTCATCTCATCTCAAGCAATTGCAAGCTCTCAACAATTCAAGAAAGTCTTCAAGCATTCAAGTGTCCAAGCATTCATCCATCAAGGAGATCCATTGTTAGCTGTTGAAGAATTCAATCTCTTTGGAGCCCCCTTGAAGATCCATCCTTCTACATTCATCCAAGCCTTCTCATATGCAAAGATCAATTCAAGATTGGTGTTGAAGATCAAATGCCATTGATTGGAGACATCATACATTCATTCTACATCCATTGAAGCATTCCTACTTGTGGATTTGAGGATTTGAATCCTCTACAAGGACTTCAACATAAGCAAGGTGATTTGTTTCAATTACTTTGTCTATGCACATTACATTTGAATTCAATTTCAAGGTTAATTCCTAAATTAGGGTTTGACCAAGGCAAACCCCCCATACAACAAAAACCCCCATTTTCTTGCAGGCACAGGTGCAGGATTTTGGATATGAGAGAAAATTTGGATACCCTTTTTAGTGAACTTCTGAGATCTACGAACAGAGATAGAATCGACCTTCAAATAAAGAATCTAGCCTTTGACCTTTTATGAGGGTCAAAGTCGACCTGAGCTCATCTTGGAGAAAGATTTATGGGGTTTCTTTGTCTCAGCATTTCTAGTTCGGAACAAGTTACATAATTGCCCGAAAGCACACACAGACATCAGAAAATGACATTTTCTAGATCTGCCCTAATTTAAGGTTAGTATTTGCATTTCAAGATTAATCCAACTATAGGGAAGTATAGGGTTTCTCTCTCTCTCTTTCATATTCTTCATAGATTGATTCAATTGTGCATTAACCTTTTGGTTGATCAAATTGGATCTCTCCTTTGGAAATTTGGATTTACGAGTGAATCTCATATTTCCCCCACACACTTACACATATAGAGGTGATTCCAAATTACCTCTATTCATCTATTAGTCAAATTTAAAACGTTAAAAATAATTCTAGAATCTATACAATTTAGACATGATACTGTTGCCATTTGTCTATAAATAGACTTCGTTTATAATTAACTTATAAACAAATTTATGTATATAATGTCCATGTATAATGTATTAGTCTACTATATGTATTTTTTTTTAAAATATTGTATTTAGATACTGATATTGACCTCTATACATATAACATGTTTGCATCTACGCTATTATATCTTTGCCACACACAAGATTGGCAACATTCGATTTTGACATTTCCTATTCTTTTTTCAATTGGCCTGGCCACTTACAGTTACTCGCTTTAGAAAAGCCAATTGCTCTATCCATTGTGGAACAACTTTAGGGATTACCATGTTCAAAATTCCAGATGAAGAACAACTTCATTCTCAAATTCTTAAATGCTCTTATATGACAACTTCTCTTATTTGTTGTTGTTCAATTTAGAAATTACATAAGTCTATCTTCGGACTAGAACAACCTAGAAATTGTCCCCATAACCCCAATGAGTTGTGGAAACCACCTTCAAATACCACTAAACAAGACATGGTCCTTAACAATACATAGATCACAAGGGCTTACACTTTCAGAGAGAAATAGTTGGCATTGGTAACAATGACTGGCAAGGGTTGACATTCACAACTAGTTCAAGGGTTTGTGAGCCTATAGGCCTTCACATTCATGTCACCTTCACTTTCGAAAGATATGAACACATACAAAAAAGCTCTTATATTGCTTGATGGAAACAAGAGGGGACACACTTGACAAATTTATCAAATGCAAATTGTTAAAAATTACCATTTGTGTATTTCTCCATATTAACATGTTCTTTTCCCCTTCAATGTATTTCTACAAGTTTTTTTCTCTTTATACAGTTGACTTTAATTTTCCAATCTGTTGGGCAGTGTTCATTCTATAACATAACATCTTCTTAACAATCAAGATGTAAAAAGTAAATCCAATTTTGTAAATTGTTCTAACTATTAACACTACCAATACTTTAGTTTTTTTATAAGTCACACCACTAAACATTGTTTGCAGCTATCTATGAATAGGACTGCATCTCTTTAAATTCATTTTGAATTTCACATCTATGCTCCTTTTCCATATCTCTTCGGCGTACCCATTGCATACCAAGGTGCGATTGCTACAAATTGTGGAGAAGGCAATGACTGTGAAGCAGGAGCATCCTGGGTGTAAGAGCAATCTTGCATCACCTAAAAATATTTCTACATTCTTTTGAATAAGGGCTATCTTGTGCGGAGCTTCTATTTATGGAAACTTACTATTTTTAGTAATTTGGTCATATGATCTCATAATGTTTTGATTTCATAGTTGGAGGTTCATCCTAGTCATTTTAGCCTACCAGTTGAGTTTCATTACCACATCATTAGTATTGGTGAAGTTATTGAGTTTTTTGGGTACAAAATCTTTCAGGTCAATTTTGAAGGCCTTAGAGGCTCCACATCGTGATCGACCCCCAACTAACTAATGCTAGAGCATGTCAACCACTATAGATCTCATCATGGCATTTCCGAAAAGTGGTTACAATAGAAAAACGGAGCTACGTTTAAAAAGTTATGGCCTCCGGAAGTTGGGTTACCTAAAATCATATTTTGTATTTCTTTTGAGCCGACCCTATTGTAATAATTGTGAATTTAAATGATTCTATATTTTGTTGGCCTAAAGGGCTAAATTTTTGGAACCTTCTCGGGCGGTGGAAATTACCTATATAAAGAAGGCCCGTAGTGTTGTCTTAGGCAGTGGGGGACAGTTGTGGGTAGTAGATTTGGGTATTGATTTAAGGATTTGTCCTACAAAATATTGTAAGGGAATGGCCATGTGGCTTTGCATATTGTAATTCTGAAAGTTTGTAATTCCACATTTGTGGAGATAATAAGAAGCCAATTTACTATTCTTGCATATTGTTGTTGTTTCTCTATTTCTGTTATGTGTTTGTGGTATTAAGGGGAGCACCCTTCATCAGACTGCCATTGGGAGAGTGTAAGCCGCGAGATTGTTTCCAGACAAGATGCCTATTTTATGGCTTTAGAGCTCTGCCTTTCGAAATCCAAGCACAATGTGATCTTTATCTGCAATTCTATAATTTGATCTATGTGTGTAGATCTATGATTTGATCTTTGTTGAGAGAAAGGAGGGTAAAAATGGGAATGACTGTTATGCAGGCTTGGGATTTCCTGAGCCCTTACAAAGGATTAATGGGAGTTGTTTATCGGCCTATGAAATCAAAGTCTAAGTCTCCGCCAAGGAAGAAATCAGGGCAGGAGAAGAAATGACCCTTAAAGTCTCCTCCTCTTGAAGGCATGACAAATTATGGGAAAATATCCGTCAAGAATCAAAATTCGAGTCATAATTTCCAAAGAAAAAATTGGAAATTGAATGGGAAAGAGCAGGCAAAGAATAGTATGGTGATGGGGAAAGTGACAATTTTGAAGAGGGGACAAACGGTGGAAATTGTGATTCATGCCATGGGGACAGACACTGCTTTAGGAGGGCTAATGCTATGATTTCCATGTAAAGGTGATGCAGTCAAGGATGGTGGATCCAATGAAGGATAGTACAAACCTTGTAGCCAACAGAATTAGACAGCGGATTACTCAACATTGCAACACAAAGTAATTGTTTAACACTAATTTTCATTAACATGCCCAGCGACAGTAAATTAACCGAGCATGCCAGGCATCGTCGAGCACCAGTGTCGACCAAACACCATAGGCATGACCAAGTAACACTTTACCAAGCGCTAGAGACTACCGAAATGCCTTCAGTGACCAAGCTTCCTTCAATGACCGAGACCATCAGTCAAGGCTGCAACCGAGTAACACTAGCCAAAATACTAACACTCCATGCAATTTCATCGAGGACACAGAATGCCCTGCCTTAACCTTGGATGCCCCTGCATCAAACACCCTAGGTTCCAAAATATGTTCATACGTGAGAAGAACATCTTTTAGGATTCAGCACATAAATCCCAAACTGGTTCTTCACATACAAGTCCTCCACCTTTTCTGCTTGCAAATTATTCCACTTTAGTTTCCTCTATCTCTTCAAGTCTTTTCTTGACAATGTACAGGTCAATTCTCCATACTGATCATTCATTTTCTCTGGATCCACAATCTCAACTTGGCTACCAATACTCAAGCTTTTCCTACCGAGAGTTGTATCCATCAAAGGCATCAGTGAAAACTTCCTGTCATTCTTCTCAATAGTAAACACATTCCAGACATAGTCATAAATAGCTCTTCAATCATATTGCCAAGGTCTACCGAGCAATATATCACAACTGTTCATCTTCAAAATGTCACAAAGCACAAGATCCTTGTATTGGCCAATATGAACATCAATGAAGCAAATTATTCTTTAACTTCCAAAGCATGAACATTTTGTAACCAGCCAAGCCTATAAGGACAAGGATGCTTCATTCTACTCAAACCAAGTTTCTGAACTAGGTCCTCAGCAACAAGGTTATCAGTACTACCACTATCAACAATAACATCACAACGTTTACCTTCAGTCTTGCATCGGGTCCTAAACAAGCTACTCCTCTGACAAGGTTCATCCTTTGTACCGACCAATATTTGCTGAAGCAGCAAGTTCTCTGATTTAGGTGCATTCTAAATGTTCTCATTCATCACAATAGTTCGTCAGTCAACCTTCTTCTGTGTACACTCAAAAGAACAGTGTCCTTCGTCTCCACAATTATAGAAAGTACCCTTAAAGATAACTCTACTTGTCTTCTTCTTTGGTTCCAAATGTTTCTATTCATCTTCTGCATTAGTCAGTTTATCCTTCACTGAGTGATCAATCTTTTCCTTCCCTTAGGAGTTACTAGGTTGTTTCCTCTTCAACTTATCTTCTACCTTCAAAGCATGCTGATAAGTATCTTCAATAGAATCAATTTTCAGCATACCAAGCTCATCCTGAATATTGAATCTCAGACCATTCACATACCAACCTACCTTTTCCTTACCAAGCTCTCGGTGTCCAGACCGAATAGTAAGTTTGTAGAACTCCTCGGTATAATCTTCAATAGACAAATCCTCTTGTTTCAAAATCTGCAACTTTTTAAACAAGTCAAGCTCATAGTCAACCGATATGAACTTAGCCTTCAACTTAGTCACCATCAACCTCCACCGATTGATCTTTGTTTCAACTTCATCTTCTCGGTCTCTTTGTAGTTCCTTCCACCAAAGAGTAGCATGTCCTTTCAACTTTGTCTGTGCTAATCTCACCCGAAGAGGATCTTCAATTTCTTCCAGCTCAAAGAAATCTTCAAGTTCACCAATCCAATCAATTAGATTGTCGAGCTTCAAAGTACCAGAGAAAGTAGAAACGTCCATTCAGTAATTACTAAACTGAGCAACAGATCTAGGCAACCAAGTAGTTATGTCTTCACTAGATCTGTTCCTCCGGTCATCATCACTAGATCCAAAAATTTCAAATTTCTTAGCAGCTTCTTCATAGCCATCCTCAGTACCAACATTCCAAGGTATACCAGCAACAATTCTCATGATCTCAATGACCATATCATTCTTCATCAATTCCATCTCAGATCTGAAATCTAATTTCACCTTCTCTATGATCCGGGATTCAATAGTATCACAAAGATCAGAAATAACTCTAGGGTCCAATCTTCTCGGAGGCATCCTTAAAGATAAGACAAACCCTCTGCAACAAACCCTTACCAACCACCTTGTGACAATTTCCAAGTTGTAACAAGTCAGATCTCAACCTGCAATCTTGCAAACAACTAGGGCATAATTCTACAAGTTCAGTGCTTCGGATTTGCAATCTAGATTGTGCACAATCTCTAAGATCAACTTCCCAAGATCAGCCTTGCTAGGTCAACCTTCTACTTCAACAAGATCAAACTCTCACTCTAATACCACCTGATGCAGTCAAGGATGGTGGATCCAATAAAGGACAATCCAAACCTTGAAACCAATAGAATTACACAATGGATTAATCAACAATGCAACACAAAGTAATTGTTTAACACTGATTTTCATTAACATGCATGGTTGTAAGGCCTTCCGGGTTGGGGCCAATTACAATCAAGAAACAATTCTGCAAGATCCATAACTAGATCCAATACAATCTTAGCTAGTTCAGCTCTAAAGATAATCAGAAGCTGATGGAAACCCTAAGGCAGATCTAAACTTGATCTCGCAAGCCTCCAAGTAATCTCATTGTTCCCAAGTATGCAAACCCTAGCTCTTCTACAAACAACTATCAGATTACAATCCGATCTGCAAGCTCATCAAGAACTTTTCCACAACTTCACTAACTTCATCTCGCAAGCTTCACATCTAATATCCTAGATCTTCTAATTCCCCCCCCCTTAAACATCTACCCAATCACTCCTTAAATACTAATCATTAGCCACAAGTCGGAAAGATGAAACCCTTAACTCCCCAAAACAAATAATTAAATGCCATACAAGTCGGCTCACAATTGTATACAAACATTTAATTCAACATGTTGGCCCATAACAATGGCTACCAAAAATAAATTTACCAAGTCAGGTTAACAAATCACATAGAACTCCAGTCGGTAAACCAAAACTACCGAGCGATAGTAAATTAACCGAGCACACAAGGCATCACCAAGCACCAGTGTTGACCGAACACCGCGGGCATGACCGAGTAACACTTCACCAAGTGCCAAAGACTACCAAAATCCCTTCAGTGACTGAGCTTCCTTCAATGACCGAGACCATCAATCAAGTCTGCAACCAAGTAACACCAACCAAAATACTAACACTCCATGCAGTTTCACCGAGGACATAGAATGCCCTGCCTTAACCTTGGATGCCCCTACATCAAAAGGGCAATTTTTTTGATTGATCATACACAGTTTATCAAGGTGACCAAATTGTCACAAAGGTGAACAATGTAAATTGGCTCTAATTTTGGTACTTTGTGATGATTTAATACAGTAAAAATTGGCCCTAATTTTGATCCTCTACTTATGTTTGTGCCATTGTATGTGGATCTAAAACCATAAGCTGTATTTTGTACTGTCTGAATCAGATGAAGAGGAAATACACGGTGGAAAAGGTGTTTTTGGGAAGGACACATTTTCATTGATTGTGTAGCCTGGTGTGGATTATGCCTTCATAAATGGAGTCTAGAATTAGATATTGGTAATAGACCATTTTGTGTGGTAGTGAGAATTCCTGGTTGTTTGTCTTCATTTACCAAGTTGTTCTATTATTTTGTCCATTTTCATTTTTGCCCATGATTCAACATTTTCTCTATGGGGTTTTGCTCCAGTTGTGACTTTATTCAAGCACAATAGTAATGAATTGAGTTGTTTCCTGTCCTAAGCCTTTGGAGGTTGTTTGAACACTAAAATGCACACATAAATTAAAGATTTTTTTTGGATCCCATCATAAAGCTGACTCATAGTTTCCATCATCTGTCCCCTCATCAAAATCGTAGCGTTAGCCCTCCTAAAGCTGAATTTGCAGCCCGACAGACTAGATATGCAAGGTTCGAACCTAAACCTTTATGAAAGCTTCAAAGATGAAGCCAAGGCCAAAGGAATGGGTCGGCCCCATGTTTGCAAATACTTCATCACTGAGTTCTCTGTCATAGCCAAAGTTTTCCGTCAAGAAGGCGACAACTGGTGTTGAAGGAAGGACTTTGATTGAAGAAGAATTACCGCAAATTGATATCTCTGCAAGCAGGGATCTGAGGTGTTTGTTAGGCCTAGTCTAAGATGACTTCTTTGTACTCTATTTTATTGGAAATTATTACTTTTATTCTCTCTGTATCAAATTTTGTGCCATGATTTGTAGTATAGTGACTTCCATCAAATTGAGGTCACCGTCAAGGGTTTGAATTGACATTTAGCCAACATTTCTTCATCTGTGAAGTTAAACTTTGCAGATCAAAAGAATTGGCCAATTTTCTATCATTTCTTCCCTTGTTCTGTAGAAGAAGGGCGTATAATATACTGGAGATATTAGATAATAAAGGGGTGGGTAACCTGTCCGCCATTAATGGTAGGTAAGTACAGAAGAAGGGGAGGATGAACAAGTCAATAGCTCTGTAGGAATTTAAATCTCAGTTGACATGGTAACTGTTGTAAATGGTGTTATTACAATTTGTCTCACCATGAAGCTTTCCATGTCCTTGTATTGTATTCTTCAGAATTGATATGTATCAACAAAAGACAAAGGAAGTGACAGGAATAAATTCTGGCACTCCTGCAATAGTAGCAATTGCCTTCAGGGCCAACATCTCTGATCCAACATAAGTGATCGACCTCTTTAACAAGGCACAATCATGAATGACATTCGCATAATGAACACCAAATACTCATCCCTGGCAGAGATCTCAAAAAAAGATTGGGATAAAACCTTCGACATTAACTACATAATCTTGTCTCTCCCAAATGGCCTAGAGTAAGACCTTGTATTCTAGGTTGAGGCTATCCCCTGTTTCTTTCCAAATGAAACAATATTCTTATAGGATACAATTTGGATCTTTCAGCCAAGAAATTGGCATCCCTAGCTGTCTGAATGTTTTAAAAATGGGGCTCTAGGTCTATGCAACCTTTAACTTGGCAACATGGGGATTACATACTATGAGAGAGGCCGCAATGTCTTTACTAGAAGTAGAGGGAGTAACAAGGATTGGTAATTAATGAAGTTGTTTCTTTGATTGAGTTCCCAGGGATTCAAAATAAGTCCTATATGACTATATGAGTATCTCCCCCATTACCTGAACTAGTTGCAAATGTTAGGTAGGCATTGGTTTTGTCAATTTTACCCAACTCCTTCCCTACAAAACTCCACTATGACTCTTTTTGTTCTAGACTTTCCATTATCTAGCCCAATTGTCTTAGGATCATTTTGGCTTCTCAAGTCAAGGAAGACAACATTTATGTTCCACCTTAATTTTGCAAATATTTGAAATAGCCTTGCATGTTTTCATCCCTATTTACATCAAGATTTTTTTGGCTATTAAAGATGTTTTTGAAGCACATGACAAATTGGTTTTGCAAATGGCCTTGCATGTTGTCATCCCTATTTACATCAAGCTTGTTTGGCTATGAAAGATGTTACTGAACCACATCATCAACTATTTGACAAAATGCCTCATACGAGATGTAATCTTATGGAATGCCATGATTGCAAGGTATTCACAAAGTGGATGTCCATACAACCCATCTTAGCCATTGATGTCAAAATCACAAACAAATCTGACAGGCTAGAAGTTGAATGAAACGAGTGAGGAGTCACCATACATAAATGAACTTCACTGTTCTTTCCAAATAGGAGAGGAAACAGAACACAATCCAATAGATGTAGAGCATTAAAACTTAGCTAGAAACAAAAGAGCAGTACAGAGATAACCTATCCAGAGAGGATGGGGCAAGTTCTACATGTATATTACCTTAAGAGAGAACGCTTCCAAAAATTGTATAAACCACTAAGTAAAATCAACCTACTTTACAAAATTGTTTGAAGGCTAAAACAATGATCTTAAAAGAGTATTCATATAGCAGGTCCAAGAGACTAATTTGGCCTAAATGAAAGCATATGCATTTAAAATTAGGTTCTACAAAGCAATTTCCTTAAAAAAAATGACCCAATTGATGTGTAATTCTACTGCACAGAACATAGCCACAACAACCATTGTATACAGGCAATGCTGCAAAAAATAAATACCTGCATTCATTCAAAGCCCGAGTTTAGTATAAACATTGGGTTTAATACAAATATATATAATTGAACTACCTTTGCCACATTTTTGTGCTATCATACCTTTGATGCTGGATAAAATGTGCTCACCAACTCTTGAAACCATTGCGGATTTTTTTGTTGTTGCAATCACTATCATTACCATCATGGTGGATAAAGTAATCTATGAAGGAAAAAGGTGTAACATAGAGAATTATCCACTCTAGAGTAGCAAGCACCATTAGCTCCATTCTCTTGCGGGTTCTTACCCCAAAAACAAATTTGGGGTTCTCTATTGAAGGTAAAGAAATAGTGAAATAATTGTTTTTCTCTATTTTAGAAGCTAAAGAAATACAAGATATAGATAGCACCTGAAGAATACTTGCATTTCCATCCTATAAATCAATCCAATCCCATCTAAAAGGGATATAATGCAATTAGAAACTGCAAAACCCATCTCAAATTCATTTCCTGATACCTAAATTCCAAAGACCTAACAAGATAGCAGAAAGTGCTTCAATCCAAGGCTATGTGTAATTAGAATTTGGTTGCATCTGTCATCCATGCATGCCTATGCATATACATGTACTATACTCAATGCTTGAAATGGAGTGTTCATTCTGATTACTGGAAAAAATAGGTTTTGAAGGGACCCGAAACCTTTTATAGCTTAAGGAGCAAAAGATAGGAAAAAGATAGCATAGTCAACATAAGAAGAGACATACAGCAATGAACTGCCCATATTAGGGGCTACAAAACTAGTGAAAATAGGGCAGAAGCCCAGCCAAAAGGACAACAAAAGAAACAAAAAAACCAGTAGGAGCACTAGGCTAAGCATCCAGATACAGAACTCCAGCTTTTGCATCCAGCATTTTCTCCATCTTGGCCTGGATGTTATCCATCCTACCAATAACACTTTTCAGCTCATCCATATTCTTCTTAATCAGAGGGGAATTTTTCTTTCCACGGATCCAAGAGCTGGGGCCACCACTATCCAGTAGAGGAGCACTCCTAACCTTAGTATCAACCTTCGATGCATGATCCAACAAGTTAACTAGAGCCTTGAGGTTGGTACTACAAGCCTTCATATTGTCCATACTGTGCTAGAGAATGTTGATAAGAGTATTATCATCTTTATCCATTCTTTCCTTCAAATCAGCAGCAGGGGAATTAGAAGATTTCTCATTGAGAAGAGACTCCACTTTCTCTTGGAGGATGACATTGTTAGCTTCAAGCTTTCTGCTTTTCAAATGGAGCCTCTTAATTTCATGAAAGCACCACTTACTGAATCTGAAAGAATAAAGGGCCTCTACTTTGGCAGTCTGCAAAACACCAGTAGTCACTTCTTCCCTATCATTAAAATCTTCGAAGATAAGCTTGATAGAGGAATCTGTGGCCTTCCGTTCACTAGAATCATCACTCCCCTCCTGAATGTTGTCCTCAATATCTTGAGATATAGGCATGTCATGCCTCATACCCTTGACAAAATCATCCAGAATGGGAACCTCCTCTTTATTAAAATCCCTATCATTCTTCTGTTTCTTCGCATACTGGATGGTAGTTTCAACCAGGTCTTCAAGGCTATGGGAATTAAGTGCCATAGTGCCTTCAGAATTAGCCTCTTCCACATCTTTACCTTTCTCCTCAGCTATACTCTCCTGAATATTTGTGTCCGGGTCCTCGGCTTCAGCAATGTCTTTATCCTCATTACGCATGGCAGTATCCTTATCCTCAGTGCACAAAGGTTCAGTCTCATCCCCCCGCCTCTGGGAATCATTAGTACCCTGTAGGTCAATATCATCTTTCAACTTATCCTCCTCCCCAGTCATCTCCTTGTTCTCCTCCTCCAAGTTCTCGTTGCTAATCTCCTCCATTTTCTCTTCATGATCGGACATAGCCTCAGAATCATCAGTCTCTTCCTCCTCCTCACTAGGGATTTTCATCTCTTGGGCATTTTCAGAAACCTCATCCTCAGAATCCTCTGTCTCAGACCCCTCAGAGTTAGCCTCCTCCTCTGTAGCTTCTGAGCAAATTTTCTTCAAGCTACTGCCCATATTTTCCTCTGCCTTCCTCTTTACAGACCCTATCTTCTTAGGGCTCATTTTACTCTTTTTGGAGGAGGGAGTAGAGCTAGGGATAGGGATGGTTCTCTTAATATGCTCATAAATCAAAAGAATCAAACCCTCATGCTTAAAAACCTTCTTAGGAGACCCCTTATGCTCATTTATACTTTTAACCAGAGAGGTATAAAGATAAAAGGGTATATTAATGGTGTCCTTGCACCTGAAGTGATTAAGGAACATGAATTGATGGGAATGGGCACGAGTGAAGCGATCGTCGAGGGTAAAATACTCCATCACAGCCTGCAGAACATGGCGCCAAATCTCCTTGATCTTAACAGGTTCCATGTAGCCATTAACCTTGCCTTCTTCCACAAAATCAACCTTTTCTTTCACAGATTTCGGGAACTTTTTAGCCGCCATATCTGAAATCTTGCGGTTCCTATAAAACTTTTGTCCATCATTGGGGATCCCCGTAATTTGAGCTATAAGCTCAACAGTAATCTCCAATGTTCTCCCTTCAATGGTGACAATGTTGTCTTTCCAACCTTCAACAAATCTTTGAGTGATCTCCTTATCAAAGCCATGTAATTTTTCCAAGTAAGGGGTCACTCCACCTTTTTTCAGCTTACGCCAGACCATCACCATATCAGGTTCCTTAAGCTTGTTACAATTATCTGGTTCTTTGCGCATCAGGTCACCCCCCATGATAGATGAGTTTAGAAAAACAGAGCTATAGATGGGTTCAGAAATGGAGTGTTCGTTGTTTCACTATATTTAGCAGTAATTTATACTTTTAAATATTCACTTAATCAAGTTATCATATAAAACATGTGACATGATTCTAAAATTTTGTTTTTCTTGTAAGTTATTTCCTCATAATTCTCATGCTTGGCAACTCCTAGCCTCCATGCATCCTCTAATTTGAATCTGTTATAGACATTAGACTTTAAAATTACCAACCCCATCTATGCATTAGTGAAAGGAATGTGGTAGTTGCAATAGCTCAAAGTAATAATAGTAGGGATGAATGAGATTGTCTAGATGGTCATCTAAATAATAGTAAAAAAAAGAAAGATATATAATTATTTGATTAATGTATATATAATTAATATATAAACAATTTAAAATTTAAAACTAGATATAAAAATAGAAAAAGGTTGATATAGATGGGAAAAAAGTGAGATGGAAAGAGGTGCGAATTTTTGGTTCCTCCAACATTAATACGGCGTACTCATTGCACACCAAAGTGCGATTGCTAGTTTCTAATTGATTCATACACATTGATTTAATCACAGTTAAACCAAGAAATATAAAAGTCATTACAATAGTACTTGCTTAGCCTATTGACAACTACTAATAATGTAATTGAAACTTCAACATCTCAAAAAATAATCTTATTCTTTACTCTAATCTAAAACTAACATATCCACAAACCAAATGTCGCATTCTTTACTCTACTCTAAAACTAACATATCCACAAACCAGCTAATAAAAAGATATTAAAGATGGACACTTAAATATTAAGTACATAGAATACACGTATTTCAATACTAACCTTAAAAGATTCTCTTACACTTCATCTACCTAAATAACTGCGCCCACCAGGTTTGACAAAATTCTTTTAAAATTCATGTATCTAATAGTGACAGCTAAAACATTTGACAAAGTGCTCATGTCATACTAAGGCAACAAACTTTGTTTGAAAAGAAAGCCTGGAAGCGTGGAGTTTGTGTATCCACCAAGAAAAATAAATACAATTGCTTGAAAAAGATACCCAAACTTTTCTAGAAGGATAATTTAGATTAAAAAAACCAAAGTGTGAGCGGTGCGAATTAGGTATGTCCTCTCTTACAAATTAAATCAAATCTACCTTTTTCGAAGCACATACGAATATCCATTACGATTCGACCTAGAATCGCTCTAGGTTTTTTAAAAAATAAATAAATTGAAAATAGAGTTTTATTGTTGCTCTATTAAGTTGCCTATTTTGTAGATTGAGTAGTGAAAGGGAATTGGAGTTTTAATGGTGAATAATAAATGCATTGGGCAATATGATATAATTGGAGTGTATTTCAATTGTTCTGCTTTAAATGAAAAGGTTGAAAATATGTATGATATAAATTACATCATTTGGAGTGAGACTTTTTTAATTTTAAAGGGGTAAATATTTTTTTATTCAAAGTTAGGACAAACAAGAGACATTTTCAATATAAACATTCAACACTATTATTTCAATAAGGTTTGAATTTTGATGACAAAAATGAAACACCACAACTTATTTATCACATCATGTACTTTGAGTGAGTTTTTGGAAAAGATAGAATCAAATCAATTTATTTTAATAATTATTGATTTATATGGCTAATTTTGAAATTGTTAAAATTATGATGGCATTTTAATGTTGCAATTTGTCCAAGGGGTTTAGGTTAGTTGGTTGAAGCAATGAGTTTTCATTGTGGAGACCTTAGTTCAAATCCCAAGAGGGACATCTTTGTGACTATTAGTCCTCCAACTGTTGTTTCTAGTGTGCCTGCTCGAAAGGAGCTCATAAAAACTTGTAAACTATCTAGTATTCGAATGAGATCAAAGTTTGTAAACTATCTATAATATAAAAAAATGTTGCAATTTAATTATTATTGGAGAAATTGAATTTGTATTCAATTAAATTTATAATAGTAAGGTTTGTAAAGTAATTTACTAGTTAAATGCGTTAGTTTTCCACAATTCAGGAGCCGTTGAAGAGATTATTTTTGGCTTCGATTGTGTGAAAGTTTTTCCATCATCATGATAATAGATCATAGAGTATGATCCAAAATGTTGCAAAAACTTTCACACAATCAAAGCCAAAAATAATCTCTACGAAAATTTACTAGTTCTTATTTTGGTATCACCACTTAAATGTTGGTTGTATTATTTTGAGGGTGATTTGAGCTCTTAATATAATGGTAAGCATGTATTAAGTGCTTATGAATATATGAGAATCACAAAAATAAGGGATGCATTATAACCTTATTGATTTTGTTTGATGGACAAATTTCATATTGTTCAATTGATTGATATTTAATGGATAAATATAAGGAATGTTTAGAGTGAATTCTATCTTCTTTTGTGTCAAATCACCCTTGTTTGATGTGTTTTGATGATACAGATCAAGTACCCTTATCATTGGGATCCTTCCTTTATTGTTCAGTATGATGTCAATTCATGATATTTAAAGTTTTTTGTTCATGTACTCATGCTTTTGTGCATTGGCATCACCTATTTGGTATGGGGTTTTGTCATGCCATGACATCAACTATGTAAAGTATGCATTATAGGGCAAAAAAAAATAGTTTGCATTTTGACCACTAATGTCATATATATGGGTAAATGCATAAAAATGGGGGACCAAAAATAGGGTATAAGATGCCACTTTTTTCTGAAATTAGCAATTTCTGAACGTCGACGAGAAATTGAAGATAGTTAGACTAAATTTTTTAAAATGTGACAAAAATAAAAGTGCTAGTCCTCTGAATCTGGTTTCTAAACTACTATTTTTTTTTTAAATGGTGGAGTTTAAGGCCCTTAAAAAGGGGGAGCACAAAAAGTGGTCCTGTTTTTGTGAAAAAACTTAACATAGTGTCTGGTGTGCTCCCCCTAAAATGTTAACCTTTTTTTTTGAAAATTTTTAATCGCTCCAATGAGAAGTTTGCTAACACCATGTAGTTTATCCTGAATTTTTCTACTAATTTTTTAATGTATATTTAATTTACAAATTTTGTAAGTGGACACATCTTGAAAATGTAAAATTTTTGTGTGGCCCCCATAGAAATCACTAAAAACTAATCGAAAATCAAACTTATTTTTTTTAAAGTGTGTAGAATTGAGTCTAGTTTCTAAAACACTAACTTGTTGCAAAATTCAATAAACGAGCCAAAATCTAAGTCCAAAATACTACACATTGGTTTTTGACAAAAAATGGACATACATTCAAAAGAAATTAAAGATCAAAGGCTTAACATAATCAGAATTCAAAATAACTTATATGGTTAGATAGATAACATAGAGATCTACAATATCATGTCATTTGATTTTATTGTTATCTTGACTTGAAACCTGTTTTTCCAAAGGAAACAAAAGGATACCAACTCTGGACCCTTCAGTTACAAAAAATCAAGGAAATAACACAAATGAACCTATGGTTACGAAGAGTTGATACATTTTACAAGATTAAAAGAATATCAAATTGATATGGATTTTGATGAATCTAATATGCTTTAAGTGATATGCCCTAAGCGATGAGGACTTTGATGAGGTCAACAATTAGACTTGGTTGGGATCTTGATTGTCGAAGAAGATTTGATTGACATATTTATTAATGATATGTAATACCATGCCCCCTTTGGGATGAAAATCGAAATCTGGCAAGAAAGCTAGTTTGAATTGATATGTAGCAATGTGATCGAATGTAGAAGTGGTTGTACCCGTTCGGGGATGCATTCTATATCATTTCAAGGTCATGTTGACCAAATTTGACCAGATTTGACCATGGGTTGACCATGTTTGACCAAGTTGAAATTTTGAAAGTTTGATGTTAGATGATCAAATAGGTTGAGTTTTGGATTCCCGTGATGTCGTGAAGGTCGATTATGCAAGCAGTCGGCTGTCTTGGGTCTAAAATTTTAAATTACGTTTTAACAAGTGAAACGATCTTGGATTTTGATTTTGATCTTGAAAATGGATCCAAGATGTCAAAATCAACTAGTGGTGTTATTTTCACGCAAATCAGAGCACTTTGAAAAATTAGGTCAAAACCTATATAAGATGAAAAGGGATTATTTTCAAATCATTTTAACTGTTTGACTTTTGAAACCTTGCGGAGCCCTCTGAGAGAGAAAATGGTGGTCCCCATCTCCTCGCATTGATTTGAGCATTCTCAGTAATATCAGCGGCCTCGACAGTATGGGAACCGGGTAAGTGGACCTCTGATCACCCCTTGAATTCAATTTAGCATGTGTTTTAATATTTTTTAGGATTTTTTAAGTCTTTTACGCATTTTTAACTTTTGCTTCATGGATTTTCGTACGAAAACTTGTAGAGTGTCGTATGATAATTCAAGTCTAGGTCAATTGTAGTATCCATTGATGTAGTGTGTCATATGGGAGATACCTATCTCTCATACGACATTTTCATCATATCCCTCAGTTTTCGTATGACAACTGGTGGATTGTTGTATGAAATCCAAATGTCATATGGGTGTATGTATAGTGTCGTACGACACTTGACACCAATTTTTAAAATTTTAAAATGTCGTATGAAAAATAGCTAGTGTTTTTAGGGTACTTAACAAATTTTTTCAAAACATTTAGTTGCTCAGCTGGATTTTATGGTATTTATTGCACCTTCTAACATGTTCAATTTTTCAATTTACGTGTATTTAATTTTGATTTCAAGTGAATTATCGATGCCGCCTTCATTTTCTATGCTTGCAGATGAGGTATCCCAATATTCACATTCATGTATCACATCCAGCCACTCAGAGGCTATGTTTATCACTTCTGGATCCACTCAGAGGTCACCTTGCTACCTATGGATTTGAGTACCTCATTGGTTTGCCTAAGATTAGGGCAAGTCATGGATTGATCATGGCACTGATTGAGAGGTTTCATTCAAAGACCTAGAATTTCCATCTCCTGACAAGGGAGATTACCATTACACCTGAGGATGTTTATCGCATTCTCCACATTCTATTTCATAGACCACACCCTGACTATCTTAGTTTAGAGAATATAGGGTTACAGGCTTTCCATACCATTTTTGGGGTAGATGAGCAGATCGCCCAGCAGATACCCTGGGAGACTTTAGTTTAGTGGTATGGGCAGACACATCGCTTAGAGTGTATCATTGTGGGGATGATAGGAGGAATCATTATGTTAGACCATCGGCATAACAGTTTCTTGATGGGATGGCCACCCATGGTTTAGCGCCTTATGGCTCATCTTGCAAGGTTCGGTTGGGGTCAGTTCTTACTGGCTCATATTATTTTGAAGATGCACGAGGTAGTCTACCATGAGGGTAACAACTTCACCTCAGGAGTTATAGTTCTACAGATATGGGCTTGGGAGCACATCTCGATCTGTCGACCCATTTGTGGAGATAAGAGGAAACCACAAGAGCCCCTCATATATAGGTATGTGGGCTACATGACATAGGTCAAGATGGGGTGGACAGAGTACTAGTGGTGAGTACTTGATGACATGACCATGGTCATCTAGCAACCATACTTAGCTATTGAGTCATGAACCACTGCTCGGGCACGGTTTGACTACTTTTGTTAGAGCCGTATTTTGATAGGTCAATCGACCAATATATTTAGAGAGGTTTTTTATTACATAGGTGTGGAGGCAGTATGGCCTCGTACATGATGTGTCCTAGGAGTTTGCATCATATGCCTAACAGGATAGGGAGATGGGACTTGGTTTGGATCCCCAACTATCCTATGCTATTTTCATGTAGGAGTATAGCGGGTTACAGAGCTAAGACTGGGACTATCAGGTATAGGTGGTTGATGCGGGGATCACTGATTCCTATAGGACTCATCTGGTAGAGAACCCCTTCTGGTAGTTTTCTGATCCCACTGAGCCAATTCTGACCATGGAGGAGTCAGATGACATTACAGGTGCACCCTGAGGGAGAGGATAGAGGAGGAGGGACGTTCAGATCCTGGCAGCACAGTCAATCCCTCTAGTTCAGAGAATTCAGAGAGCAGTGGGTGCCCCACCACAAAAGATACCAGACGTCAGACTTTCCCCGATACCATGGGCAGTGCCATTAGTCTGGTCATTAGTTTTACAGTGGAGGTATACTAGGGGTGAGGTTTTAGGTTCTGTGGATACCACTAGAGTGGCATAGGAGGTATTGGGGGATGAGAAGGTACTGGGAGCTCAGTAAGATGTCCTGATGGGTGAGGCACATGATGCACCTGATTTTGATTTAGGGGTAGAGGTTAGACATTGTAAGGCATGAATGGTGGAAGATGGCAGAGATGAGTCCATGGGTGGCAAAGAGGAGGATATAGCTGAGGATGCAGATCCATGATTGAGGCAGATGCCACAAGATGTGATACGCAATCTACGCCATCAGATCAGGGACCTTAGATCTTAGAGACTATCTTTGGAGGGCAGACTGGCAGAGCGAGATAGGCAGTTGTGGGACTCTTAGGCGGAGGTGAGGAGCATGCATGTAGAGATAGTGCACCAGACCAATAGAGAATCATATTATCTGTCAGCTTAGTTTACGATCGTGCCACCAGATCAGAGAGTCACCTCTTATTCTCAATACATGTTGGGGTCTGAGGGAGCTAGGGCACCACAAGTTGATCCACCACTAGATGTCCCACCTGAAGCAGGAGCTACAGTGGATACAGAGAACTAGGCTGATAGTTGATTGGGCTGTCACCTTACATTTTTTATCTTTGGTTATACTTGATATCTCATTGTAGCTGGTTCATTGTATTATATGCACATTGTGCACCAATGTACTATAGATTTTTTTGATAAACCCTATGTACTATATTTGATATATATATATAAGATCTTTTGGTTTGACTTCATAGCACTTGTCATTTTGTTTATGATGTTTTCTTATCATGTGATGCAAATGTATGCAATGTTTAATTTTCTCTTTTAATGTATGTATGATGATGCAATATGGATGCAATGATGAATATTGTATGAAATATGGAAATTTACTTCTTTTATTATGGTTATGAATGCAAATGTATGCAATGTAATGGATTAATGAATTGTTTATGAAAATGTAATGATGTTATATGTAAATGCAATGATACACCTGATATTTTTGCTGGTACATGGAGAATTCAAGTGCTCAATCATTGTCAAAAGGATGTTGAACTCAAGACGGTGACTGCTTACTTTTCAGTTGAAGAGACCTTCACATGAGCCTCGGTCTTTGTGATGGGTTAAGTGTAAATTTGAGAACATCAAATGCCATGCTAAATTCAAATCATGAACAAGGTGCAACTAGACTAAATGAAAAATGAAAATTAAACGAATCCTAGGACTTAGTCACTAATCATTTATCATTCCTTTTCATCACTAAATATTTTAGGTAACACCAGATGTCAATGTAATGTTCACTGGTTAGGCAACCATGAACATATGAATAATGAACTTTAGTCGGATATGTTGGATTAGATATAAGCACCAAGGCACAAGAGATAGGATGACCTGAATATCATGTCCATTTTGATATAGAAATTTGTATAAGCATCAGAGCATAAAAATTTTTATGACCTGAATACACCTTGTATACAAACATGCCAAGCATTTTGAGAGGTCATTATTGTTCCCATGTGAGTTACCCGCAGTGACCCTTTATCGTTCACATCCTTGGGTAATGTCGCATTTCACAATAGGAGTGAGAAGTCACTCAAAATACAAAGTTATATCCAACCTCTCTAAAGTGTCTGGGTATCAATGGTTGAGGTACACATGGAAATCCAATCGGGATGGAGGCACTTATAGTGGACACCAATTTAATCCAAAATTTTTAGGGTAATTAGATTGTCACTTATACATAGAAAACAAATAAAAGATTATACCCCCAGTCATCACCTCTGTAAATCGTATAAAGGACATCATTGATTAGCTCAAGGGAACATAATATGCAAAAATCTCAAGTGAAATAGTCAGCATACAAAAGATTTCAAAGATTGGTTTGTTTATAGTGTTGTAGTTTGCTTGTGTTTGTGTTTGTTCCAAAAATCATTTTCTAGTAGGGAGACAGACAAACTGAATCGAATAAAGCATTGAAGGAAATTTGACTTGGATATGACTCACCGGATGGATTGAGGACCATAGGATTTGATTAGGATCGCACCCAAGTTGTAAACATTGATTAGGCTATGACTCGTTGTTGCTGGTGCACAAACCAACTTTATTGGATTGTAATATATATACAAACTAAAATAGGAAAAAAAGTTGGGAAATTACCAAGATTTCTTTGATAGATGGAGCATTTGATACAAGTGGTGTTCTTTTGTTAGGTTTTCACCATCTTGGTAGAGATTCTATTTTTTCTACCAAGGCACCTGTTGACCAAGTTTTCACCAAGGCACTTTTTCTTTTTCAATTTTTTTTGTATTTTTCACTTTTCAATTTTTTTTTGTATTTTTCCATTTTTTAAAATTTTTTTGTGTACCATCAAGGCACCTATTGCTATATTTTCAATAGTATGTTCATTTTTTTAGGACATTTTCCAATTTTTAGTTTTTTTTTCAGGACATTTTCCACATACTGAATGTCTAGGTGTAGAATTTCTTCAGATGGAGAACGTTGACTGGTTCTCAGATTTGTTCTCCTTCAGTCATTGAGAGTTGATAGGCTCTTGAGCCAAAATTAGTAGTGAAAACAAAGGGACCTAGCCAATTGGGTTCAAACTTCCCCTTGCGTTCTCAATGGGATTGATTTTTAGTGTTTTCTCTCAAGACTAGATCACTGACCTTAAAGTCTTTGTGTCTAACCTTCTTGTTGTAGCCTCTAGACATTCATTTTTTATATACTCTAAGATGATCATACATAGCTTTCCTGCGCTCAACTAGTAGTTCAAGTTCTTGTAACCTAGACACTCTGTAATCATCATTGGTCACCAGACCATGCATTCTGATTCTGAGTGATGGGATTTCAACCTTTATAGGTAATATCACTTTAGTGCCATATACTAAAGAAAAAGGAGTAGCCCCAGTGGGTGTTCTCATGCTAGTTCTGTAAGTCTAGAGAGTTGGATTTATCATTAGATGCCAATATCTCCCTATTTTTTTGACCGTGTAGTGCATGATTTCTAATAAGTTCTTTTTGGATGCTTCAGCTTGTCCATTCCCTTGTGGATAGTAAATAGATGACCAATGTTGGATGATCTTGAATTTAGAACATAAGGAATTAAGGTCCTTGTTTTAGAATTGGCATCTGTTATCAGTGATGATAGAGTGTGGAATTCCATACCAACAAATGATGTAATTCATAATGAACATAGAAATTTGTTTGCCGGTTGCTTGTGTCAAAGGAAATGCTTCAACCTATTTTATAAAGTAATCAGTTGCTGTGATTATATGGGTGTGACCATTTGATGAATGTGGATATATGGCTCTGATAAGATCAAATGCCCATTATTGAAAAGGCTATTGTGTTGCAAATGGAATCAAATCTCTTTCTAGTGCATGAATCAAGTTACCATGGACCTAGCATTTCTTGCAGTTCTGAGCATATTTCATGGCCTCTTTTTCCATACCTGGCCAATAGTGCCTCGCCCTAATGACTTTTTGAGCTAGTGTCAAACCGTTGGAATGTGACCCGCAAATACCTTCGTGGACTTCCTCTAATGCACATTTCTACTCTTCTCATTCTAAACATCTAAGGAGTGTACCTGTTTACAACTGAATGTGGACCTCGAATTCAGCCATAGACTTCAATATGGTCATTGCTCATAAGCCAATTATGAAAATGAATATGAATTATTCACTTTATAAACATATGTGAATCAACCTATTGCCTCCTATTTAGATGGGGTTTTGAATCACTCTCAGAATTGAGAGCCCAACAACCATAGACCAAGCTCTAAAATGGAGGATTTAAATGCTAAGAAAATGATTGCAATTGGAATTGAACTAAGAATGAGAATGCAAATTAAACTAAGAAACTTGTAAGAAAATGAATCTAATAATAATAAAGCAACTAAATTAAGAATGAATGCATCATTATTCTAAATTGAGACTATTCTAAAATGCAATATGAGAGTAGCTTTTGAATGCAAAGGTGAGACAACAATTCGCTATTGTTTCGATACTCAAAAATTTCCTCCTCAAATGAGGAAAGAGAGGTCTCTAATATAGAAGAGCACGGGTGGAGATTGAAGAGTTTCTTGCAAAGAAATGGTCGACTCTTCATCTCCTTGGTGGGAGGTGAAATAAATTGGGGGGATTATTTAATAAAATAAATGAAATATTGCCACATGGGTGACCTTTCTAATTTCTTGAATAATTAAATTCAAGTAGGGCTATTTCATTTATAGATCTAAATAATTATTTAATTCCTTTTGATGTGTATTAGCTAAAGGGGGTGGAATTAATTTAATTAAAGTACTAGGACTTTATAATTAAATTAATTAATCATAGGGTTTATTTAGCCAATAAATATCAATATTTAGGAATTAAATATAGTATGTAATTAATGCAAGTTTGAGGTTTTTTGCATTTGACACTAAGTTAAGTAGGGTCAATTAGGAGATAGAATTGCCTAGTACAATAGGACTTTGATGATGTAGAAAATTGAAGGAATGGGACTAAATGCAACAAAATTGGTTAGGATATCGAGATGCCAATTTTGGGGTATTACACATCTGTCATTGATATCAATGAGGGAGAAGTATACATGAAAAACCATCTATTAGAGAAAATTGAATAGGAAAATGAAGCAAGATATGATTGATGAAGAGGATTTGATAGTATTTTTAGAGTAGTAGTGTTGCAGTGTTGGTATTCATGGAACTTGGATGTTTTTTCATCTATGTTGCCATCAATACCAATGGGGGAGATTGTTAGGAATGAATGTTGAATATAACCTATGGGGGAGTATTCACAGCCATTCTATAGTAGTTGTTGTTGTATTCATGACTGTGATTGTCATTGATGTCAACACAGTGATCTACTAAAGATTAGCAGAGAAGCAGACAATATTTGAATTAGCGCACATGAGATATTGAAGATGAAGCTATGTGGAGTTGAGGACTTACTCTATGATGTTCTATAAGATTGTGGTTAAGAGCGCGTATAGAAATTCATTTATTCATGGAAGTTATGAGCATTTCAGTGGAAGCAGTATTCAGGCAGTGTTCCTGAAATCGGATGATATCTCCTAGTTGGGAATGAATCTGATCATGCACAGTTATGAGGTAGTTGAAGACATATTGTTAGTGACGTGGATGTGAGCACAAGGTTTGAGGTCGCACAAGTGAAGAATTATCTTAATTGAAACCCAATAGTTTTGTGTAATTTTTTTCACTAGTACATTTGATGCCAAATTCTGATGGCCACTTGTTGGATTTCCAACACCCATTTTATCAGCATTTCGACACATGTGTCTGTCACCATTTTTGCATTGGAAATGGTGACAGGAGTGACCACCATCGATATTCTGACATCAGTACCTGTTAGAATTGGACACATAAATAATAATTTTACAATGTGATTGGTCAGTTGAAAAATCATTTTTACGACATTTTTTTAGTCAGTGTTCCAATAGATTGGTAGTATCTTTCGATAGGAAATTCTATCGAAGGTATAGCTATCTTGTTGCACAGATCTGTCGGAGTGGTGTCCTATCTGATGGTGACTGGTCAACATTCTGACGGTCTGTAATATACTATTGATGGACCAACCCATTGGACCTATAGAACGTCTGTCGGAAATGCTTTACTAATTGTCAAAAAAGTGATGGATTAGCATATTAAAGAAAACAAAGCTCAAGAGACCATCATAGTTGGTCTCCGTATTTGGTCCATATACCGACAAAACATTTTACATTTTGTTAGCTCATCAAATGAGGGGATTTGAAATAATTTAATAGAATATTTTCTTGATAACGTATATTATTAAGTTGACATTGCATGAATTTATCGACTCCACGTGTTTGTAGACATCAAACACAGTGATAAAGAAGCATCTCCTCCCATGGCCTACATTACTCAAGCCACAGGAGGGGATGCTTCTTTATGGCTGTGTTCGATGTCTACAAGTGCGTGAAGTAGATAAATTCGTTCAACATCAAACTAAAATAATGTACGTTATACATGAAAATATCATCCATTAAATTCTTTCAAATCACCGCATTTGATGAGCTAACAAAATGTAAAATGTTTTGTAAGTATATGGACCAAGAACGGAGACCAACTACGGTGGTCTCTTGAGCTCTGCTATCTTTAGTCCTAGCTATTGGGTAAGGGCTGGAAGACTTATACCTATGGATCATTGAGAATAATCACCACCTTGCCTTTATGTACACTACACAATATCCAATATAAGAGGAGGCAGAAAATATGAATGGATAAAAGAAATGAAAGATATAATAAAACTATCTTGTTGTGTACCTTCTCATAATTGATCCCAGTCTCGCAAAAGTAATTTTACATGATCACTAGCACATTTCATGCATGGATGAGAAACAATATCCAAAGCTTCTAGATTCTGAGAAGAGGTATGAGTGGAGGCCAAAAAAGGGATATTTGTGAAGGTTTTATAGATGTAGTACTGAATCATCATCTCTGCACTGGTACTCAATCTGGAAACCCTCTCTAGAAAATCTCCACATCTAGCAAATCTCCACAAACATCCCTTCTACCCTCCACTGCATATATGTCTTCTCAGTATCTAATAACTCTCCATCATTGATTCCTATCATTTTTCACCATCTTCGTGGACTAAGACCTTAAATTTTTTAGCTTCTCTTTGTTTTGAGAATAGTTTAACATTCTCTACTTAACAGGGCCAACCATGTGAAGGTGGAAGCTCATCTGGCCCCTCCTAGGAGCATCTTATGACCCTTTATGACATTTTAAGACCTCTAAGATGTGTATTCTTAGGGGTCATAAAGGGTCATAAAGGGTCGTAAAGGGTCCTGGGACACAATAGCTGAGAAACATAAATGTAGGCATCATGGTCACAATTTTTTGGAGACAACATAATTGAGTGGTATACCTAGATGATGCAAAGAAACCACTACTCCTCTGGAACTGGAGGAGTAGTAGTTACTTTGCATCATTTGGGTATACAACTCAATTATGTTGTATACCCAGATGATAGAGAGAAACTCCTGCACCTCTGATTCCAAGTTGACTACATCTGTTGCTCATGAATACAAGGTCCTCCAACACAAATGTATTCAATTTGGAATTGGAGGTGAAGAAGTTGCTCTCCATCACTTAGGTATACAACTCAATTACGTTGTCTCCAAAAAATTGTGACCATGATGCCTACAATTATGTTTCTCAGCTATTTTGAAATCTACATTTATGTTTCTTAGCTGTCATGTTTATGTGCATGTTTTTATGTGTGTGGGAAGACATCTTTCTAGCCTGGGCTTGGATCCTTTGGAAATTAGCTTCATAATAATGTAGATGACAGATGAGCAATTAGCTTCCCAAGAAAAATCCCATAAATGAACTATGTGTACCCCAATTCCTATGCCCTCTGTGCATACCCAAATGATATATTTGAAACAACAAGGGTAAGGCTTAAAGAAGTTAATTTTGCATCACTAGATAGATCTGTATATTTTATCCACAATGACCAAACTTCAAAGGATCCAAGCCCAGGCTAGAAAGATGTCTTACCATTCTGTTTAAGCCATATTCCTTATTCTTGTCAAACTTCCTTGGTACGGTAGGCGTGCTCTTTGCAATACTCTTCTTCAACTTGTGTTCGATGATAAGCATCTTCTTCTTCTTCCTAATTGTAGCCAGAGCTTCCTTTTCATCAGGATTCAACTCCACTTCCCCCATCTCATCATCCTTGTCACCCTCAGCTACCATCCTAAGCCCTTCTTCCCTCTCCAGTTCTTCAAGCCTCTACAAGATATCTAGATCAATAAAGTCTACAACATTGTGTCCATCCATGATCTCAAGAATATCATCTTCTTTCTGCTCTTCATTTGCCAAAATATACCACAATCTTAAGACTCGTTACTCTTCAAATTCTCTTGTCTCCTTCAGACCTCCAAACATGTGTACTATGAGATTTCCTCCAAAAAATGGACTTGTGATGATTTTCACAATAGTACATGTGTTGGAAGGAAAGCTCACAGTACTACTTAGGCCAATTTGAATGTTCATCACCTGTGCATATAAGAGTTGATCATAGAAGGTATATGCACAGGTAAAAACATACATATTTGACCAAACAATACTAAGAGCTAGACCCAACAACAAATATATTTGTGGTGATTTTCACAATAGTACATATGTTGTTGGGTAAGCTCCCAGTAGCGCTCGGGCAAATATGCATGTTCATCACTTGTGCATGTGAAGTGGCTCTAATGGCAGATACAATCACAAAATTATGTATACTCTTTATTTTGTTCTGGGTTGATATTGTCAGACATGGTCTTTTTTGAATGGAATGACTTGTTACTTGTACATTGACTAGAATGTTGGTGGAAGAAGGATGATTTGTTTGCAACCTGCAGATACACAAACACTGAACAACCATTTTTTCAACTCTAATTTTCCCAACACAAAGGGACATTTATCATAGCCATAAAAACATGATTTTTTTAAAATGGAATACACCAAGGAGTACCATCAGAAATATTGACCTTTACAATCATGAATAGTTAACCTAAATCAAATAGCTCATTTTTTTATCAGCATGTGTAGTCTCTATGTATATCAAAAATGAATGAAATACATATCAAGCTGAAATAAAATAGTGAACAAAAATTCAAATTCAAGGCCTAATTTATCAAGAGCAACAAACATTAGGACAAAAGAAAAATCATTAAAACTATAGAAAAATTATTAAGACTAGAAAATCAAGTTCTAGAAAAATCATTACGACTATAGAAAAATCATTTAGACTAGAAAATCAAGTTCTACAAATGGACTGTTCTGGTGCTTTGCCATTACAAAAATTGAGCATTCATCATTTGGTACTTCTTGGCGTATTCCATTTAAGTTTTTCAGCTGTCATGTTTATGTGCATGTTCTTTATGTGCTTGGCTTCTCTCCCTCACAAGGGATACATCGATAGGTAATTGATTTGAAAGCATAATGATTTGATAGTCTTTTTTTAGGATAGGCATAATCATCCTGCCAACCTTAATTAGCAACATTTGTGATATATGTCAAGTACATATAATTAGTATGCCCAACAAACAGAGACTTAGTAGTAAAATAATCAGATTTCACATCCACATCCGTCCAAGTGTAGCAACCTTCAAAGATTTGCAGCGATAAAGAGAATCCCCATATTTTATCAGCCTAACATAGTCTTTGGCCACTTTGGCAATGAGAACCTCAAAATAGAGATTGAAACTTAGTAAAACCAGTCTATGCCACTATTTGTGAGGGTACAGTCATGATAAGTGCCTCTCAAACCTCTCCAAACATGTAAGATTGTCTTTAAATAGTTTATTGATCTCTTCTAAACATTAAACAAATCAAACCTACATTTGAATCCACACACAATAATGCAAAATGAAGGATTTTGTATCCTTTAATGAATCTTAGTCACTGGTAACGCATGGATAGTCAAACCACTAGTCTCCAAAGCTTTCAATAAGTGAATAT
This sequence comes from Chamaecyparis obtusa, assembly GCA_027943335.1. Taxonomy (NCBI): domain Eukaryota; kingdom Viridiplantae; phylum Streptophyta; class Pinopsida; order Cupressales; family Cupressaceae; genus Chamaecyparis; species Chamaecyparis obtusa. The sequence continues at coordinate 3,276,538 of BSBK01000519.1, read as the reverse complement.
GAATGTTTGAAAACTACTCCCAACAATTCTTAAACATACTTTATTGTTTAAGAATTGTTGGGATTGGTCCTTTGGCGTGTATTAAACATAATAGAATTTTTAGCATATTATTATCATTCTATTTCTTTGTTTTAAACATGCCATTGGTTCAGTTTTAATCTACTGGTGTCATGCCCTAGCCCATGCTTTATCTCCATTATTCGATGTTATTCAATGTTTTAAAATGTTGACTATGGTTATCAAATGGAAAACTAGAAAAAAAAAATTAACACGAAAAGAAATTTACAAAACCAAACCAATGGCATGTTTACAACAAATAAATAGAATGATAATAATATGCTAAAAATTCTATTATGTTTAATACACGCCAAAGGACCAATTGTATGAAATTGTCAATCACATAGCATTTCACTATTGCATGAGTTGATTGTGCAGGAATAGTTAACATTAAAAAAGGAGCAAACTCCTCAACACATCTTGGAAACCATTGAATTCAATAATAAATTAAACCTAACACTAGCACTATTCCTTCCATTCACTTCTACTAAGAGTAAAGGATTTAATCCATTCAACATTACATATAATCATTAGACAGTTACATTTGCTGACTGTGTAGAGGAACAATCATGACCAAAATGATCAAAAGTACTTTCACCCTTGCACAAGCTATTCCAAACTTCAAGTAAAATGAGAAATATGCTATATCAAATCATTCATATTCATAGTAACCATTCAAAGGATAATGATTTGATAGTCTTTTTTCAGGATAGGCATAATCATTCCACCAACCTTAATTAGCAACATTTGTGATATATGTCAAGTACTTATAAATAGTATGCCCAACAAACATAGACTTAGTAGTAAATGCATGTCCTTTGGTTTACTAGTTTACTTATAATCAGTATGTCCTTTGGTTTACTAGTTTAATCTTGATTAAGAATGGTTTGTTTCATGTTTGAATGTACCATTGAATGAAGTTTGGCTATATTAAGTACAATCTTAAGACTCGCGACTCTTCAAATTCTCTTGTTTCCTTCAGACCTCCAAACATGTGCACTATGAGATTTCCTCCAACAAATGGACTTGTGATGATTTTCACAATAGTACATGTGTTGGAGGACTACTCAAAGTACTACTTAGGCAATAGTATATGAATGTTCAGCACTTGTGCATATAAGAGTTGATCATAGAAGGTATATGCACAGGTAAAAACATGCATATTTGACCAAGCAATACTGGGAGCTAGACCCAGTAGCAAATAGATTTGTGGTGATTTTCACAATAGTACATGTGTTGTTGGGTAAGCTCCCAATAGCACTTAGGCAAATATGCATGTTCATCACCTATGCATATAAAGTGGCTCTAATGGAAGATACAATTACTAAATTCTGCAAACTCTTTATTTTGTTTTGGGTTGATATTGTCAGACATGGTCTTTCTTGAATGGAATGACTCGTTACTTGTACATTGACTAGAATGTTGGTGGAAGAAGGATGATTTGTTTGCAACCATTTTTCCAACTCCAATTTTCTCAACACAAAGGGACATTTATCATAGCCATAGAAACATGATTATTTTAAAATAGAATACACCAAGGAGTACCATCAGAAATATTGACTATTTACAATCATGAATAGTTAACCTAAATCAAATAGCTCATTTTTTTATCAGCGTGTGTAGTCTCTATGTATATGAAAAATGAATGAAATATCAAGCTGAAATAAAACAGTGAACACAAATTCAAACTGAAGGCCTAATTTATCAAGAGAAATAAACATTAGGATGAAATAAAAATCATTAAGACTATAGAAAAATCATTAGGACTATAGAAAAATAATTAATACTAGAAAATCAAGTTCTAGAAAAATCATTTAGACTAGAAAATCAAGTTCTACAAATGGATGGTTCTGATGCTATTCCAGTACAACAATTCAGCATTCATCATTTGGTACTTCTTGGTGTATTCCATTTAAGTTTTTCAGATTTCGTGTTTATGTGCATGTTCTTTATGTGTTTGGCTTCTCTCCCTTGCAAGGGATATTTCGATAGGTAATTGATTTGAAAGCATAATGATTTGACAGTTTTTTTTCAGGATAGGCGTAATCATCCCGCCAACCTTAATTAGCAACATTTGTGATATATGTCAAGTACTTATAATTAGTATGCCCAAAAAATAGAGACTTAGTAGTAAAAGCATAAGGTTTCACATCCACATCCGCCCTAGTAAGTATTAGAGCCTTTCAAATTTTTAAAGAACACAAACTTTGCAAATAAAATTGATATTTCATTAAAACCTATGTTCTTGATCAAGTTCTTAAAGATTAAAGCATGAAACCATCAAGTTCTTCACCTATGTTCTTCATGGTTGGGGAGGTTGTGATGGAGTTATATGCAACCTTTGGAAGTCATTGTACATCAAACTTAAGCCTGGAGTGTATGGCAGGAACAAAGATTCAATAAAAATAGAAGTTTAAATCTGCAAGTCCATTGTGTTATGCATTGTTGAGAGGATTCTTTACTTATTGTTTTGGTTTCTAAATTCAAGGATGGAATAGTAATAAATCTCCAAGCATTCATTTCATCGTTGAATGTATTGTGAGCACTTTAAAATTTTGTTCCTTACGTTTTGACTGGTAAAACCAGTGACTGTTCCAAGTAATGTTTTTAATCCTTTGAAGTTTCTCATGATCCTGATGTAAGTTGATTGGATTAAGAAATTTGGGGATCCAATAGGACTTTAGGGGAGTTCAATAAATGTTTTGGAAGACTTAGAGGAACTATTAGCATGACTGTTCCTTCATCTATAGCGAGTTAGACTGAATTTGCTAAGTTTTTCCTTTTTTTTTAAGAGTATTTTGTAATCTATTTTGTAAAAGAGTTTAACACAAATTTTTTTATACAAAACTGAACCAATGGCATGTTTACAAAAAAGAAATAGAATGATAATAATATGTTGAAAATTCTATTCTATTTAATACAAGCCAAAGGACTAGTTGTATGAAATTGTCAATCATATACCATTTCACTGTTGTATGAGTAGATTGTGCAAGAACAGTTAACATTAAACAAGGAGAAAACTCCTCAACACATCTTGGAAACCACTGAATTCAATAATAAATGAAACCTAACACCAAACCTATTCATTCCATTCACTTCTACCAAGAATAAAGCATTTAATCCATTCAACATTACATATAATCATTAGACAGTTACATTTCCTTACTATGTACAAGAACAGCCACGACCAAAATGATCAAAAGTACTTTCACCCTTGCACAAGCTATTCCAAACTTCAAGTAAAATGAGAAATATGCTATATCAAATCATTCATATTTATAGTAACCATTCAAAGGATAATTTTTTCAATGAACCCTCCTACTGTACCCCTGCAACAGAGAAAGGAAACCTCAAAATAGAGAAAGGAAACTTAGTAAAACTAGTCTATGCCATTGTTTGTGAGGGTACAGTCATGATAAGTGCCTCTAAAACCTCTCCAAACATGTAAGAAATTATTTAAATACTTTATTGATCTCTTCTAAACATTAACGCATGGACAGTCAAATTAGTAGTCTCCAAATCATTCAATAAGTGAATATGAATGTTTGAAAACTTTCCTCTCAACTTCCCCAACCACTCCTAATCAGTTAGAGGGATTAGTTGAGTGTTTAGACACTAAAACTTCTTAAATATACTTTATCTGATATGATGAATTGTAATATCAACAAACGCGAATCCAAACATTTCAAAACAATGAATCAATATCCTTGAGCACAAGCACCAATAACATCAAATAATGGAGATAAAGCACAGGCTAGGTCATGACACCAGTAGAATGCGGTCATTTCAGTGAGCATTCATGATCAAATAAAATGAAATGCATTTGAATATGATGCCAGAGGCTTGAAAGATGTTTCCCATCAAAGACACCAATCAAAGATGAAGAAATCACATACCTTCTCTCACGCTCAGCTTGCACGAAGGAAGATTTGATAGCCAAATCTTCCTTGTACCACATGAAGAACATGCCATTGGTTCAGTTTAGCATGTTATTATCATATCAAATAAAGTATGTTTAAGAATTATTGGTAAGGATAGGAATAGTGGAGATTCTAGAAATATCCCTCTAACCGATTAGGAGTGGTTGGGGAAGTTGAGAGGAAAGTTTTCAAACATTCATATTCATTTATTGAATGCTTTGGAGACTACTAGTTTGACTGTCCATGTGTTACCAGTGACTGAGATTTATTAAATAATTTCCATGCATTATCATTGTATTGTGTATTTCCAATATGTTTGGATGCAAGGTAGACCAGGAGAATGAAGGATCACTCACTGATTGCATGATAACCCAGTTTTGAAGGGTCACTGGTTGAGGGGACAGTCAAGGTCCAAATGTTGATAGTGTTCATTGAGGAAAGGGGGATTGTAAAAGACTTGTTATCATTGTATTATGTATTTCCAATATGTTTGGATGTAGGGCATAACAAAAGAATGAAGGATCACTCACTGATTGTATGATAACCCAATTTTGAAGGGTCGCTGGTTGAGGGGAAAGTCAAGGTCTAGATGTTGATAGTGTTCCTTGAGGGAAGTGAGATTGTGAAAGACTTTTTATCATTGTATTGTGTATTTACAATATGTTTGGATGCAGAGCAGACTAGGAGAATGAAGGATCACTCACTGATTGCATGATAACCCAGTTTTGAAGGGTCACTATTTGAGGGGACTGTCAAGGTCCAGATGTTGATAGTGTTCCTTGAGGAAAGGGGGGTTGTGAAAGACTTTTTATCATTGTATTGTGTATTTCCAATATGTTTGGATGCGCGGAAGACTAGGAGAATGAAGGATCACTCATTGATTGCATGATAACCCGGTTTTGAATGGTCACTAGTTGAGGGGACAGTCAAAGTCTGGATGTTGATAGTATTCCTTGAGGGAAGGGAGATTTTGAAAGACTTGTTATCATTTTATTGTGTATTTCCAATATGTTTGGATGCAGGGCAGACCAGGAGAATGAAGGATCACTCACTGATTGCATGATAACCTAGTTTTGAAGTGTCACTCATTCAGGGGGCAGTCAAGGTCTAGATGTTGATAGTGTTTGTTGAGGGAAGAGGGATTGTAAAAGACTTTTTATCATTGTATTGTGTATTTTGACTATGTTTGGATGTAGGGCAGAATAGGAGAATGAATGATCACTCACTGATTGCATGATAACCTAGTTTTGAAGGGTCACTAGTTGAGGGGAAATTCAAGGTCTGGATGTTGATAGTGTTCCTTGAGGGAAGGGGGATTTTCAAAGACTTTTTATCATTGTATTATTTATTTCCAATATGTTTGGATGCAGAGAAGACTAGGAGAATGAAGGATCACTCACTGATTGCATGATAACCCAATTTTGAAGGGTCACTAGTTGAGGGGACAGTCAAGGTCTAGATGTTGATAGTGTTCCTTGAGGGAAGGGGGGTTGTGAAAGACTTGTTATCATTGTATTGTGTATTTCCAATATGTTTGGATGTAGGGTAGACCAAGAGAATGAAGGATCACTCACTAATTGCATGATAACCTAGTTTTCAAGGGTCATTGGTTGAGGGGATAGTCAAGGTTTGGATGTTGATAGTATTCCTTGAGGGAAGGGGGATTGTGAAAGACTTGTTATCATTGTATTGTGTATTTCCAATATGTTTGGATGCAGGGCCGATCAGGAGAATGAAGGATCACTCACTGATTGCATGATAACCCAGTTTTGAAGGGTCACTAGTTGAGGGGACAGTCAAGGTCAGGATGTTGATAGTGTTCCTTGAGGGAAGGAGGATTGTGAAAGAATTTTTATCATTGTATTGTGTATTTCCAATATGTTTGGATGCAGGGTAGACCAGGAGAATGAAGGATCACTCACTGATTGCAGGATAACCCAATTTTGAAGGGTCACTCATTCAGGGGACAATCAAGGTCTAGATGTTGATAGTCTTCATTGAGGGAAGGGGGATTGTAAAATAATTTTTATCATTATATTGTCTATTTCCAATATGTTTGGATGTAGGGCAGAACAGGAGAATGAAGGATCACTCACTGATTGCATGATAACCCAGTTTTGAAGGGTCACTAGTTGAGGGGACAGTCAAGGTCCAGATGTTGATAGTGTTCCTTGAGGGAAGGGGGATTTTGAAAGACTTGTTATCATTATATTGTGTATGTCCAATATGTTTGGATGTAGGGCAGACCAGGAGAATGAAGGATCACTCACTAATTGCATGATAACCTAGTTTTGAAGGGTCACTAGTTGAGGGGACAATCAAGGTCTGGATGTTGATAGTGTTCCTTGAGGGAAGGGGGATTTTGAAAGGATTTTTATCATTGCATTGTGTATTTCCAATATGTTTGGATGTAGGGAAAACTAGGAAAATGAAGGATCACTCACTGATTACATGATAACACAGTTTTGAAGGGTCACTGGTTGAGGGGATAGTCAAGGTCTAGATGAATGGGCCATTTGAGGACCCTATTTATTTGTATTAATTTCTATTCAAATTGGATGCATGGATTTCTTGTGAATTATCAGCTGATATGTATCCTGCATCTGCATCCATAAATCTGCATATACTTCTCTAGGGTTGTAAGCCACTTAGGGATCAAAATAGAGAAACTAACTCAAAATCATTCTTTGTCCTATTTCCTTTTTAAAAAGTCTCAACTATCAATGATATAACAATACATTTGATTCCCTAAGCTATCAATACAAATGGCATCTAGCTAGAAGCTCACGAGCTATCCATTTGATAACCACAGTCAACATTTAAAAAAAATGGATATCCTTGAGCACAAGCACCAATAACATCAAATAATGGAGTTAAAGAACTAAATGAAAATCATTCTTTTTCCTATTTCCTTTTGACAAATTCTCAACTATCAATGATACAATACATTTGATACCCTAAGCTATCAATACAAATGGTGCCTAACTAGAAGCTCACGGGCTGTCCATTTGATAACCACAATCAACATTTCAAAAAAATGGATATCCTTGAGCACAAGCACCAATACCATCAAATAATGGAGTTAAAGCACAGGCTAGGGCACGACACCAGTAACATCAAATAATAGAGATAAAGCACCGGCTAGGGCATGACACCAGTAGAATGCGGTCATTTCAGAGAGCAATCATGATCAAATAAAATGCAATGCATATGAAATTTGCAATTGAATATGATGACAAAGGCTTGAAAGATGAATAAATCACATACCTTCTCTCGCATGAGCCCATCTCATTTTCTCCCGCAACTTTTCTATGCCAATCAAAATAAAAATGATTTGGCGCTTCACTTTTTTTTTTTTATCTATACCTAAAATTGTCAGAATTCTTATGATCAATTTAAAACCCATAAGAATACCGACATCATCGGGGCCTATTTTTAAAAAAATAACAAATTCATTAAAAAAAATTTACCCCTCAGAAGTGTCTGTTGAAATTTGGCCCCAAATGTAGTAGTGTATGTAACGTGTGGAAGATTTTATTTTGTAATTTGTATGCCAACCCATTTGTAATTATTTGAATGTGGTATAAAGGAAGGAATGTTTTCCTTATTGTAATATGTAGTTGTATATTGTATTTGAAAGTGAATTACAGAATTGTGCAATACTTGTTGGAAGAGGATATGTGAAGTATAGAGATCTGAAGAAGAAGTTGGTGTGGTTTGGCATAGTTAGAGAAGGAGTATTGAGTTGTTGAGATTGGTAATCTTTTTGTATTATTTTGTTGAGTAATACAAAGATCAGTTGGATAGTGTGTTTAGTGATCTTACACCTAAAGTTGTTTGGGTAGTGGGTCCTTCTGTCTTCCATAACTCCTAACAGAGTTAGAATCTTTTAGCAGGGATTCAAAGTCTCCTAACAGGGACTCATATGTATTGAATGTATTTCATAAGACTCCTAACAGAGTCCATCCTCTCACAAGTTACTTTCATATTAGTGCATCTTTTGTGGGCATCATTCCCACCGGGGTTTACTCTTTAATCAAGAGGTTCCCTAGTCAACATATCTTGTGTTATTGTGTATGTTTATCTTTCTATGGTTGTTGATTGCATTGCTTACATGGTTAAAATCTATTGAAGTTGATAAAAGTTTTATTTATTAGATAACTGATTCAACCCCCCCCCCCCCCTCTCAGTTATCTTGGTGGAATTTACTTTCTAACAATTGTCATCTTCAACATGGATACAACTGAAAAAACATGAATACAAGAAAAAACATCCAAGTTCCATGAATACCAACACTGCAACACTACTACTCTAAAAATACTTTCAAATCCTCTTCATCAATCAAATATTGCTTCATTTTCCTATTCAATTCTCTCCACTAGATGGTTTTTCATGTATACTTCTCCCCCATTGACATCAATGATAGATGTTTCATCATTATGTCAACAACAACTTCAATGTCAAAAGACACTTTTCAGAAAATACATTCACTAGAGTCCTCATAACTTAGCTTAGATACACATACTCCCCCATAGAGGAAGTACCACCATCCATTCCAGAAGAAAGATAAGGCTCTGATACCAATTGTTAGAAAGTAAAGTCCACCAAGATAACTAAGAGGGGGGGGGGGGTGAATCATTTATCTGATAAATAAAACTTTTATCAACTTCAATATATTTTAACCATGTTAGCAATGTAATCAAAAACCATAGAAAGATAAACATACACAATAACACAAGATATGTTGATTAGGTAACCTCTTGATCAAAGAGTAAACCTCGGTGGGAATGATGCCCACAAAAGATGCACTAATATGAAATTTCCTTGTGATAGGATGGACTATGTTAGGATTCTTATAAAATACATTCACTACATATGAGTCCATGTTATGAGACTTTGAATCCCTGCTAAAAGATTCTAACTCTGTTAGGAGTTATGGAAGACACAAGGAGCCACTGCCCAAATAGCTTCAAGTGTAAGATCACTGAACACACTATCCAAATGATCTTTGTATTAATCAACAGAATAATACCAAAAGATTACCGATTTCAACAACTCAATACTCTTCTGATTGTACCAAACCGCACCAATTGCTTCTTCAGATCTCAATACTAGATCTCTATACTTCTCATATCCTCTTCCAACAAGTATTGCACAATTCCACAATTCACTTACAAATACAATACACAACTATATATTAAAATAAGGAAAACATTCCTTCCTTTATACAACACTCAAGTAATTACAAATGAGTCAACATACAAATTACAAAATAAAATCTTCCATGCATTACATGAAAATTACACAAAACTGTCAACTTCCAATTAAGATAATTCTTCACTCGTGTGACCTCAAACCTTGTGCTCATGTCCACATCACTAACAACATGTCTTCAAATACCTCATAATTGTGCATGATCATATTCAATCCTAATTAGGAGATATCATCTGATTTCCACAAACCACTACTCAAGAACACTTCCTTAATACTGCTTCCACTGAAATGCTCATAACTTCCATGAATAAATGAATTTTTGTATGTGCTCTTAACCATGATCTTATAGAACATCATAGGGTAATTCCTCAACTCCTCATAGCTTCATCCTCAATATCCCATGTGCGCTAACTCAAATACTATCTGCTTCTCTACTAATCTTTAGTAGATCACTGTGTTGACATCAATGACAATCACAGTCATGAATGCAACAACAACTACTACAAAATGGTTGCGAATACTCCCCCATAGGATATATTCAGCATTCATTCCTAAAAATATCCCCCATTGGCATTGATGGCAACATAGATGAAAAAACATCCAAGTTCCATGAATACCAACACTGCAACACTATTGCTTTGAAAATAATTTCAAATCCTCTTCATCAGTCAAATATTGCTTCATTTTCCTATTTAATTCTCTCTAATAGATGGTTTTTCATGTATACTTCTCCCCCATTGACATCAATGACATATGTTTCATCATTATGTCAACAACAAATTCAATGTCAAAAGACACTTTTCAGAAAATACATTCACTAGAGTCCTCATGACTCAACTCAAATACACATACTCCCCCATAGAGGAAGAACCACCATCCAGTCTAGAAGAAAGATAAGGCTCATATACCACTAGACAGATGCAACAATCTACATCACTTCTCAAAATTAGGTTGGGGCATAACCCCAAGCATACCTCTCAGATACTCAAATGTATCCTTAGGCAAAGTTTTTGTAAATATATCTGCAATCTGCTCTTTCATACTTATATACTCAAGTCTAACTTCTTTCTTTGCCACTTTCTCTCTCACTACATGATACTTTATTTCTATATGCTTTTTCTTAGAATATAATATAGGGTTCTTAGACATACTCACTGTGCTGGTGTTATCACAATGTATAACAACAGGCTCAACAAATTTTATTCCAATATCCTTCAACATTTGCTTCATCCAAATTATCTGATTACAATTGTTTTCTGCTACCACATACTCTGCTTCTACTATGCTCTAGGAAATATAGTTCTACTTCTTGCTTATCCAAGAAACTAATCTTCCTCCAAGGAAAAATGTTCCACCACTGGTGCTCTTTTTGTCATCAACACTACCTCCCCAATTAGCATTTGTATATGCACATAGGGTAAAATCATCAAATTTTCATACCACAATCCATATTCAATTGTACCTCTTAAGTACCTCAGTATCCTTTTTACTGTTGCATAATATGATTCTCTAGGTTCAGCTTGAAATCTTGCTACAATTCCAACTACATGTGATGTATCAGGTCTTGTATGAGTTAAATATTGCAATCTTCCAATCATAGATCTATACTTTTTCTATTCAACCATAGGAGTCTCATCTATGCTATATAATTTGTGTTTGGTTACCATAGGTGTTGCAAGTCGCTTACAGTTCTCCATTCCAAATCTCTTAAATAAGTCATTCAAGTACTTTGTTTGACTTACAAAGATACCATCACTGTTCTGTGTTATATGCAATCCTAAAAAGTATTTCATCTCGCCAATCATACTCATTTCAAATTCAGTCTTCATTTCATCTGCAAATTTATCACTGGCTTCATCTTCTCCTCCAAAGATAATATCATCAACAAAAATAACTAAAACCAAAAAACCATTCTCAATTTATTTTGTGTATAGGTTGTTGTCTGCAGTACCTTTAGTAAATCCTAATTTTATGCAATACTTATCAAGTCTTGCATACCAATTTCTAGTTGATTTTTTTAGTCCATACAAAGCTTTCTTTAATTTAAATACCATATATCCTTCTTGAGTTAAATAAAAACCTTCAGGCTGCTCAATGTAGACCTCTTCTTCTAATTCTCTATTTAGAAATGCTAACTTCACATCCATCTGATACACTTTGAATTTCTTATAAGCTACATAGGCAAAAAACATTCTTACTGCTTCAATTCTTGCTACTAGTGCAAAAGTTTCTTCATAGTCAATTCCTTCTTGTTGTGAGTATGCTTTACATACCAATATTTCTTTGTTCATTACAACTTCTCCTTGTTCATTCATCTTGTTTCTGAATACCCATTTAGTTCCTATAACATTCTTATCTTTAGGTCTAGGGATCAATTCCCAAGTCTTATTTTTTTCAATCTGATCTAGTTCTTCTTTCATAGCTTTAATCCAATGTTCATCTTCACAGGCTTCACTAGTAGATTTAGGTTCAATTTGAGAAATTAAACACAACTCTTCTTGTACCTTATTTCATGTTAGAACTCCTTTGTCTATGCTTCCAATAATCTGCTCAACATGATGATTTCTTGATAGATTCATGTTAGGTGTCACTGTCTCACTTCTTGTTTTTGTTGTAGGTTCTTCAATGATTTTCTCACTATAGCTTTCATTCAATAAATCATTATCAGTCTCATAGAATAATTCTACATTCTCTGGATTAGTTCTAGGATGAGTTCCTTCATTTGATTCATAATCAGGCATTCTTTCCTAAATTTTGAATTTTTCATCAACTTTAACATTTGCACTCTCAACAATAGTCTTAGTTCTTTTATCGTAACATCTATAAGCTTTTCTCTTCAATGAATATCCAATAAATATACCTTCATCACTTCTAGGATCAAACTTTCCAATGTCATCATCTCTCTTAATGTAACATTTTCTTCCAAAAATTCTAAAATACTTAACTGATGATGCATGTCCAAACCATAGTTCATAGGGTGTCTTGTATGTATCTACTCTTATTTGTACTATGTTCATTTTATACACTGCTATGTTCACTACTTCTCTCCATAATATCTTCGCCAAGTCATTTTCAAATAACATGGCTCAAAAACCAGAGGTAATGTATTTCAGTTGAATTCTACTGAGATGACATGCTTGATTACTAAGATTGATGATAGTTGGTTATGGCACAGAAGATTTTTTCATATAAACTTTGATAACATTGTGAAAGTAAGTACTACTCTTGTAGTATGAGATTTGCCTAAAATTATGAAGCCTACTAACTATACATGAAAAGACATCCAAGTTCAGTGATAGACTTCAACATGGTCATTGCTCATAAGCCAATTACAACTGAATGTGGACCTCAAATTCAGCCATAGACTTCAACATGGTCATTTCTCATAAGCCAATTATGATAATGAATACGAATTATTCACTTTGAAAACATACATGAATCGACCTGTTGCCTCCTATTTAGATGGGGTTTTGAATCACTCTCAGAATTGAGAGCCCAACAACCATAGACCAAGCTCTAAAATGGAGGATTTAAATGCTAAGAAAATGATGGCAATTGGAATTGAACTAAGAATGAGAATGAAAATTAGGCTAAGAAACTTGTAAGAAAATGAATCTAATAATAATAAAGCAACTAAATTAAGAATGAATGCATCATTATTCTAAAATGAGACTATTCTAAATGCAATATGAAAGTAGCTTTTGAATGCAAAGGTGAGACAACAATTCTCTATATTTTTTATACTCAAAAATTTCCTCCTCAAATGAGGAAAGAGAGGTCTCTAATATATAAGAGCCTGGGTGGAGATTGAAGTGTTTCTTGCAAAGAAACGGTCAACTCTTCATCTCCTTCATGGGAGGTGAAACAAATTGGAGGGATTATTTAATAAAATAAATGAAATATTGCCACATGGGTGACCTTTCTAATTTCTTGAATAATTAAATTCAAGTAGGAATATTTAATTTATAGAACTAAATAATTATTTAATTCCTTTTGATGTGTATTAGCTAAAGGGGATGGAATTAATTTAATTAAAGTGCTAGGACTTTATAATTAAATTAATTAATCATAGGGTTTATTTAGCTAATAAATGTTGATATTTAGGAATTAAATATAGTATGTAATTAATGCAAGTTTGAGGTTTTTTGCATTTGACACTAGGTTAAGTAGGGTCAATTAGGAGACAGAATTGCCTAGTACAATAGGACTGATGATGTAGAAAATTGAAGGAATGAGACTAAATGCAACAATATTGGTTAGGATATCGAGATGCCAATTTTGGTTATTACATTTTCCCCTCTTTTAATTGATGTGCGAGTAGCATGTTGATTCAAAGAATAGTCTGATGTGACAATTGATGAGGTTTTTGAGGATTATCTCTAGAATGGAGCATAACCCTCGAAAGTCGAGGTTAGATCACCAAGACACTGATCAGATCAAATTGTAGAACCATCTTTAGAATGAAGCTTGATTCTTCGGAGCCTAAGTTAGATTGTGAAGACCCCGGTTAGTTTACCACTTGAGTAAAACTATCCCTAGAAAGAGGCTCAATCTTTAGGAGTCCGGGTTAGATTGCCCCAATACCCATCGATTACATGATAACTAATACAGATTTTAGGACTATTTCCAGAATGAAGCTTAGTCCTCTAAGACCTGGGTTAGATTGCCCAGATAAAGGTAAAAGAGAGTTTTTGAGACCCATCTCTAGAAAGAAGCTTGACTTTCAAGAATTAGGGTTAGATCTCCCCAATACCTAATGAGATTTTGAGAACCATCTCTAGAATGAAGCTTGATCCTTGAGGATCTAAGTTAGATTGCTTAGATACCTAAAAGATAGATGACAAGATGACAAGATGTGAGGCCCAAAGATGCCCCTATTGATGAGATACCCCGAGTGATGAGGACTTTGATCTAGACCAGACTGATTTGAGATTGATTCGATAAGATTCAATGATGCAATCATCTTGCCCCCTTAGGAGAGAAATCGAAAGATGACATGTCACAAAGATGATTAGTAGAAAATAGGTTGCAAATAGAGATAGAATCAGAGATCGAAAAGAACTCAAAATAGATGACTGAAGAATCAAGAAGATGCTGAAGTGATCTAGAGTGATCTGGAGCGATTTGGAGGTCTAGTTGACCAAGTTTGACCATGGTTGACCAAAGTTGAATAGAGTTAACTTTCGATGAGAAAGAGATGAAGGAGTCGATAAAATGATGATGAGATGTGATTTTGGCAAGGAAATGACATCAAAAGGTCGACTGCACAAGCGTCCAATCATGTTGATCCTAGAGATTTAAAATGTAAATTTGAGCTATCTAGGAGTGCTAGATTTTGATTTCGATCCCGAGAATGGATTCAGAGTGGTTGATTTAGCTAAGGGTGAAGTTTTTACACAAAATGGAGAACTTTTGAAAATTAGGTCAAAACCTATATAAGGCCCAGAGGGGTCATTTTCAATTCATTATTCACTTTTGTCTTTAGTGATTTTGAGAGCTCTGAGTGAAATGGAGAGCATGCCAATGAGATCACATCGATTCGAGCTCTCCTGATGACACAACTGGTTGGCAGACTATGACCCACCTGTGAGTAGTCAAAAACTTAGCTTGCATTTCAAGTTTTTAACACTTTTTAGAACATTTAGGGCTTTTAAAAAAATTTCCTACCAAAGTTCGCATGAGGAAACAGTTTCCTCACGTAGGCCTAGGTCGCATCTTGCGTGAGGAAAGACCCAAAGAGGGCTTCCTCGCATGGGGCACCTCTGTGGACTCGTGCGAGGTGGTCGTCGATGCCATACGAGAAATCCTCCTTAGTGAGGATTTCTCACGCAAGCTGAGATAAAGTCTCACATGATAGTGAAAGCTCGCGCGAGGATTCTACTTCCTCATGTGGCAAACCTCTGTAGAGGGCTAGAGTTCTTGTCCAAATTTTCATAAAATTTTGCTGAGTAGAGCATCTAAGAGCCAGTTTTGGATAGGCACATAGTTTCAATTGATGTTTTTACTTTGAGAACCATCATGATTGAGATATTGATCAAGTGTCATTTCTTGCATTGCAAGTTGACTTCCCAGACATTGTATTTCGATCTCATCACCCAGTCATAGGGGAGCTAGTGCGGCGGCTAGATGATGTAGAGGATGCACATATCGATGGATTAGGATTGGCCTTTCTACAGGATATATCCGACATCAGGGTAAATCATAGATTACTTGGGGCCCTCATCAAGCATTTCCATTCGGAGATGAACACTTTCCACTTGCCACTGGGGGAGATGATAGTGACCCCAAAGGACATTTACAAGATATTGAGAGTACCATTCCATGGCCCCTGCATAGAGTATGATGTCTAGCCGAGAGCGGGCACTTTGGCACTTACAACCATATTTTAGGATGACCTAGTGATGGGTCGGGCCATCGCATGGGATGAATTGGTTAGCCAGTATGGAGTAGGACATAGATTGGTAGTTGTATTGGTAGCATTTTTGGGTTAATATCTGATGTTAGATCGAGGATAGCACAGTCTAGAGTGTGGCTAGGGGTGCATGCTACAAAGGATGTTGGATCAGCTAGCCATGAGATTTAGATGGGGTCAGTTTATGCTAGCCTAGATGTATCACAAGATGCATGAGATCGTGTATCGAGGTTCTCATACTATGGCTGCAGGAGTTTTTGTTCTTCAGACATGGGCCTGGGAGCATCTCCCCATATGTAGGCCAATGTTTCATGATACCAGTCAGCCCTTGGAGCCATATATATATATAGGTATGCCAGAACGATGACCCAGCTAGCGCTGGGTAAGATAGAGCAGTGGTGGGCACAGATTGATGACATGATAGTAGTTATATGGAGACCATGGGTAGGCATTAAGGCATGGGATGATGCCTAACATGAGCTTCCACATATGTGTTTCTCATATCCTCTGATCAGATGTACTATTAGCATCATCAAGAGATTCCCTCTATCACGGGTCTTGAGGCAATTTGGTAGGCCTTAGGACATATCACAGGAGTATTGCACCTATGCCCGCTTCACCAATGAGGTGAAGAAGGGTTGGTAGGTGAGACTTGATCAGGGTCAGTGCATGATCAAGGCATGAGTACCACTAGCATGGTGGGATTATCTAGTAGATGTCGATGACACAGGGATGACACTGACATACAAGGATCACATATTAGCACATCCCTATCCTCAATTCATAGATCCTATTGGCATGGGCCAGCAGGCACAACAGGTTGTGTAGTATTAGGAATCCCAGCCACCACCATAGCAGCAGGTGGATTAGTAGTAGGTACCACAATAGCAGCAGGTACCATGGCAACAGGCAGTGCAATAGCAAGTACCTCAGTACAAGACTAGGCAGACAACTATTCTGCTGAGACAGATGGGTATAGATTCTGGTGCAGGGAGCAATGGTGCACAGGATAGATCCACTAGATAGAGGACAAGGGACATAGCACAGCAACAGCCTCCTAAAAAGGAGGCACATGTAGAGGATGTAGCTATGCAAGATTAGGCTACACAGGGTCCACCTTCTGGAGGTCAAGTCGCATAGTTACAGGAGTTATTACAGAGGACCCGAGATAGGCTACAATAGTCACAATGAGAGGCAACCAATTTTCATACATAGGTCATCATGTAGGAGAACTGCGTAGTAGAGAGAGATCGGGAGACCAAAGGGCTGCAAGAGGCATTGGCTAGGGCTCATATAGAGACTTGATATGAGGCTGCACAGGCAGCGTATTATTATGCAGCATATGTCGGTGTAGTTCTAGATTTAGTAGAGTAGGTTCCACCATTTTTAGAGTATGTCAAGGCATGGGCAGTTCCACAAGGACCTCCACCATAGGGAGATATGCCACCTCCTCCACCTCCTCTAGGTGGTGATGGTAAGATTTAGATAGGATCTTGATGTAGCCCCATTTTTTTATAGACTATGCTCGCGTAGTACCATTTTTGGTAGACTGTGTTCGAGTAACACCATTTTTTGTACACTGACATTGATCGATATATATATGAGCTCATCTTTTGGTATCATTGTACATGTTATATATTGTTTTGGATGTTTATGCTTGATGAGATGTTTCCTATGATGAATGTATGGATTATATATGAGATGCACATGATTCCTTTATGAATATGCAAATGAATGTGCACATGTTTTATTGGTATATATGTATGCAATGTAAAATGTAATGATAGATAAATGCAATGCATGATTTGATTTATGCTTATGATAAATGCACATGTATATGAATATGTAGGCGTAGAATGTATGTATATGAGTTTATGGTAATGCACTTTGTGAATGCAGTGGAAATGTAATATATATGGTACTAATCATCTCATGCAGGATATTGCAATACACGACAGGTACTAACCAAAAGAATGTTTGAAGATCGAGAGTGAGGATCAGACACTTGTGCAGCCAAGATGAACTCAGGACATAAGATGAGAACCTTTGGTGAATAAATCTAGAAGAGCATCATGAAGTGAGCATCAAAATATTGTCTCAATGCAAGCCTAATCTAGATGCAATCCCTAAAACTTGGTTGTTGGACCCATTGGATAGTTATCATCATAGATTTTTTAGTATCAGACGATCATAGGATGCCATACAACCCTCATTGACATTTCAATCATGAGAATATGAATATGACATTAGTCTTAAATTTTTTGGAATGAGCTGTAAGCATTAAGGTACAAGAAGCCAAAATGACTTGAATACCTATTCCTTTTGATTTAGCAAGTTAACATAAGCATCAGAGCACAGTTGCTAGAGTAACCTGAATGTTCCTTGCACACAAACATTCTAGACACGTGAGAGTTCCTCCTTTTTCTACGTGAATGATAAGCATATCAAAGGTGCTTGTAGTGACCCTTACATTCACTTCACAGGATGAGCGTCAGAAATTTCACTTGTAGAAGAAAGAAGTCACTCAACAGAGAAGGAGAAGAACCAACCTCACCAAAGTTTCCATATAAAAGGAGTCGAGGTACACATGGCCATCCAACATGAGATGAAGGCTCTCATAGTGGACACCCCTCTTATATAGATTCATTGGATCATTGGAACTAAACCAATAAATAGAAAGAAAAGAAAAGATCATGCCCCCAGTCTTTGCATCTCTCGATCAAGATAGACGTCTTAGAGTTGCTCGAGGAGGAATGATAAATCAAAAAGACAAGCACACAAAAGAAAAGCTCAGCATGCTTCAGAGAGTTAAAAATCCAGTTTTCAATTTCAGTTTTAGCGGATTGATGGTCAAATCGAAAGTGTATAGCGTGAGAAGTCTGAACAAGATGATGACAGTAGGCAGAAATAGTGAGATCCATTGGTGACTAATGTGAGAGAGAGTCTCAAGGAAGACCCACAGGTAGATGTAGTGAGAACCATTGGTGACCAATACAAGGAAGATCCTCAAGATAGAGAGATCTAAGTATGAATGAAACATCAGTAGGTAGACGCAGTGAGAACCACTAGTGACTAATGTATGAGGGATCCTCAAGAAGAGAGATATGAGTGATTGCTAGGTATCAGTAGGAAGACATAGTGAGAACCACTGGTGACTAATACATGAGACATCCTCAAGGAGAGAAATATCTATAATAGCTAGGCCTCAGTAGGAAGACACGGTGAGAGCCACTAGTGACTAATGCAAGGAAAATCTTTCAAAAATGATAGGATAATGCCCCCTAGACCAGGAAGGTGACCCCAAGTGTGACCAGTTTCAATCCATGTAGAGTTGAGCATAATCTTGAAGATAGTTGAGAGCGAATGCATGAGCTAGCAAACTAAGATAGGAAACAAGAAAGCAAATTAAAGCAGGAATGTGAGAAAGAAAACTGAAGCAGGAAAGCAAGGATCAGCTGTATAGAGCCAAGTGGTGTTGTAATAGGTATAGCATTGTGGAACAAGAGGCACTTGTTTACCAAGTTTTCACCATCTTGGTAGAAATTCTATTTTTGCTACCATGACACCTGTTTGCCAAGTTTTCATCAATGGGACATTTTTTTTCTTTTTCAATTTTTTTGTACTTTCATTTTTTCATTTTTTTTTTAATTTTTTTTTTTGTATGTTTGAATTTTTCATTTTTTTTTTGGTATTATCAAGGTGCCTATTTACCAAGTTTTCACCAGGATAATAGATGCATCAAAGCACTTGTTTACTAGGTTTTCACTAAGATGATCATTTTTTTAGGACATTTTGTAATTTTTAGGATTTTTTTAGCATAGAGTATGTACAACAACATTCTAAAGATGTCTCAGCTATAGAATGTTTTTAGGTGCAAAGTGTTGATCAGCTCTTTGAGCTATTCTCCTTTAGTAGTAGATAGTTGATAAGCACTAGACCCAAACATTGCAGTGATAATGTACAGACCAAGCCAATTTGGTTCAAACTTTCCCTTTTGGATCTGTTGATGTTGATTCTTGGGGTTCTCTCTTAGGATGAGATCACCCACTTGGAATTCCCTTGGTCTGACCTTCTTATTTCAGCTCTTAGACATTCTCTTCTGGTATGCTCTGAGATTATTGAACACCACTTGCCAATGTTCATCCAATAACTCTAGCTTTTGTAACTAAGATATTCTAATATCTTCATCAGTAATGAGGCCCCTCAAAAAGAATCGCAATGTAAGAATCTTGACCTCAATAGGAAACACAACATCCACACCATAAACTAAGGCAAAGGGCATGGCCCCTGTTGGTGTTTGAATGCTTGTTCTATAGGCCCATAAAGCCAGATTAATCTAGAGGTACCAATCTCTACCAGATTTGTGGACTGTGCGGCATAGGATCTTGAGAATCATCTTGTTAGATGCTTCTACTTGTCCATTACCCTAGGGATAATAGATGGAAGACTAGTACTGAATGATTTTGAACTTAGTGCATAATTCCTTCATATCCTTGTTCTTGAACTACCCCCCATTATCAGTGATTATTGAGGAGCGTACACCATACCTACAGATGATATAATTCAGTATAAACCTGG
Source organism: Chamaecyparis obtusa (assembly GCA_027943335.1). Taxonomy (NCBI): domain Eukaryota; kingdom Viridiplantae; phylum Streptophyta; class Pinopsida; order Cupressales; family Cupressaceae; genus Chamaecyparis; species Chamaecyparis obtusa. The sequence continues at coordinate 3,256,357 of BSBK01000519.1, read as the reverse complement.
CTACAGATTTTCCATTAGCTATGGTCAGAGGTACTGCCTCGACCCATTTAGTAAAGTAATCTATAGTAGTGATAATGAACTTGTGTCCTCTCGAGGAAGACGGATGAATCTGACCCACCAAATCAAAGGCTCATTACTGAAACAGCCAGAAACTGATGAAGGGAATGAGCTCCTTGGTAGGAGTGTGAATCATATTTCTATGGAGCTAACATTGTTTTCAAGATTTGGCATATTGTGTAGCTTCTTTTTCTATATCCATCCAATAGTAGCTAGCTCTAATAATTTTATGAGCTAACATTAGGCCATTCAAATGAGAACCATAGATGCCTTCATGCACCTCAGCTAGCACACATTTGGACTCATCAGGCTCTAAACACCTAAGGAGGGTACCGTCTAGAACTCACCTATACAAGTCGTTAGCTACAATGACATAGCATGAAGCACTACAAATTCGGTGACATTTTTCATTCTGGGTGTAAGTGTCTAGAATAATATGGTCCTAGAGGTAGGAGTAGATATGATGGTAGCAGGATGAATCATGTCTGATGACTGAATAGATCATCCTAGATTCAGGGGTATTGTAAGCTTGGTAGCGTAATGTCTCCACCAGGAATTCATGTCTGAAGTCATTTTTTGGCATTTTTAGTATAGAGGCAAGAGTAGCCATGGCATCAGCTTCTTTGTTATTTGCTCTTAGAATCTGCTGGAAAGTGATATGCATAAAGTACTTATTTGGATCATTGACCATCCATTTATAAGGCACCATCTTATCATCCTTAGTTTGATAGATGTCATTAACCTAATTGATTACCAATTGTGAGTCTCCAAAGACTTTAAGTTCATTCACACACCATTCAACAACTATCTTCATGCCATTGATTAAAGCTTCGTACTCAACAATGTTATTTGTGCAAGGAAACAACATTTTGTAAGCTTTAGGTAAAGAATATCTCTATGGAGTAATGAATAATATTCTGGCACATGACCCCTACTAGGTGAAAGATCCATTGAAGAACATATTCCATGTTTGATGTGTAAGAAGCATTAAGGACTCATCTAGGAACTCAATGTTTAATGGTTGATGATCCTTGAGAGGAGCTTCTGCCAACTAATCTACAATTGCTTGTCCTTTGATAGCCTTTCTCTCTACATACTCAATGTCAAACTCACTGAGTATCATGACTCATTTTTCTAGTCCACCTGTGAGGGAATCTTTGCTAAGAAAGTACTTTAATGGATCAATTTTAGCAATGAGTCTTGTAGTGTGAGCAAGCATATAGTGGCGTAATTTCTGTGAAGCAAACACCACTACTAAACAAGCTTTTTCAATGACTAAATAGTTCATCTCATAAGAGACCAAAGTTCTGGTGATGTAATGAATGGCTCATTCTTTGTTATTATAATCTTCTTGAGACAATAGAGCACCCAAAGATGTGTCTATAGATGAGATATAAAGGATGAGTGGCTTCCCATGAATAGGAGGTATCAATATTGGTGGATTTGCAAGGTATTTTTGGATTTGTGTGAACCCTTTGTCACAATATTCGTTCCATTCATAAGTCACACAATTATGTAAAGTCTTGGTGAATGGTTATGACTTATCAACCAGTTGTGCAATGAAGTGCCAAATAGATTGTAGTCTACCCTGAAGTTCTCTCATCTGACTAATGTTCTTTGGTGGGGGCACTTCCATGATAGCTTGAACTTTCTCAGGATCTACCTCTATGCCTTTAGCAAATATGATGTAACCCAATAGCTTGCCAAAAGTGACACCAAATGCACACTTTTTTAGGTTAAGCCTCAGACTTAATTGTTCCATTCGATCTAGTATAGGACCTAGATCTGTAAGATGTGCCTTCTATTACATGCTTTTAGCCAAAGTGTCATCCACATAATCTTCCATTATTTTGTGCATCATGTCATGAAAGATAGTCGTGATAGCCCTTTGATATGTAGCTCCAACATTTTTAAGTCTGAAGGGCATGATATTCCAACAAAAAGCTCCCCAAGCACATGTGAAGGCAGTCTTTTCTTGATCCTCTGGTGTGATCTTTATCTGACTGTAACTAGAGAATTCATCCATTAGAGAATACATTTCATAGCTAGCTGTCATATCCCACAATCATGTCAATATTGGGTAATGGAAAGTCATCTTTAGGACATGCTTTATTCAAGTCCCAGAAATCTATGCAGAATTGAATGGATTTATCATGCTTAGTAATTGGAACAATATTGGAAATCCATTCTGCATATTCAATGGCTTTGATGAAACCATCTTTGAGAATTTTTTCTAACTTTTCCTTGACTAAGAGTGCCACATGTGGATGCATCTTACGAAGCTTTTGTTTGATAGGCTTAATGCTTGGTGCAATAGATAGATGATGCATGATTAGATTAGGATCCAATCTAGGCATGTCAAAGTAAGTCCATGCAAAATTGATTCTCTTGCTTCGAAAGAAATTGGTAAACTCTTCTTTCTCTTCTGTAGATAATGACTGTGCCAAATGAATAATCTGAGGTGTAGCTTCTGTACCCAAGTTCACTGGTTGGGTTGGCTCAATTAGCACTGATGATCTTTCCTAAAAATGACTTGGAAGTGTATCAAGTATCTCATCCTTGGGTGCCTCATAGAGGTTTTCACCCTCAGATACATCTTTTATTTTTTACTTTTTTGGGCTCTAACACTACCATAATGTGGTTCTCACCATCAGAGAACCTATTCTTTTTCTTTTTTTTTTGTGACTGAGATAATTGATATCAGCTTTAGTCATGTTGATACTGTCTTCACTGGTGGAGAACATTACAAGTTTGACAGCGTTGAGGTAAAAGGCAAGAGTGTAGTCATTATGGAACATAAGGACTTCACTAGATGGAGAGGGAGAGTTCCAGTCAATGAGCTTGGGATGTTGGAGTGAAAGAGAAGTGGCGGGTTCAAGTGTGTTCACATTATAGTCATCGAAAGCGTGGATGAGTAAGTCAAGACCTAGAGCAATCTCATCTAGAGGTGTGTTCGATCCCTCTCGAGTCCTCACAGCAGAAGTAGAGGGAATGCTAGTGTTAGTGGAATCACACTCGATCATCCTAACACTAAACCCTTCACCTACTTCGAGAAGGTTTTCATACACATGAACAACATCTATATCTTTATCAAAATTTGCATAAGACAGAGAATCAAACTCATACTCATGTGAATCAATGATGCTTGATATGGAAATTCCATCAACACTGGTTGTACCGTCTGACTCATTTTCATCTCTTGTAGTATTAATGGTTTGTTGGTTTTGTTCTTTCTTCAAATGCTCTTGAAAAGATGGTGGCATGTACAACTCACCTGCATAATTAGGATGGGTAGTTTGGATTTCTATCAACCACTCATATATCAATGGAGTACCTAAGGTGGTGTCATCAGAACCACTGTCAATTTCTGTCGTACTGGGTACAAAATCATCTGGTTCTACAAGGAATGTAGAAAAATCCCAAGGAATAGGATAGGGAAAGATATCCTCCTAAGAGCTATCCTTTGGTTTTGCAACTGTGGTAGTGTCTTCAAGTTCTGGCTAGGATTCTGGTCCTGGTTTTGGTACAAACTTGTTAATCCCTAAATGAAATGGGATTTTCTTGAATCCTAGACCTATGGTATCCTTGGTTTATGAAGCCTAGACCTATGGTTTCCTTGGTTCAATTACCTATGGCTTCAATTGGTTCAAGTAAACCATTATCATTCCCCCCTATAGGGCCACTCCCTTTATAGCCGAAGTGCTTCATGAGCTTGAAACCTTCACTGTTTGGTTCATGTTCTATATCACGAGTAGGAGTGATTTGTTCAGATGTGTCTTTCTCTTTATAAATCCAAGTTGTAATAGCTCTTTCCTCATCCTAATCTTCTAGTGGCGTTGTGGCCCATACAAAGGCACCATCATAGACTATTTAAGGAGAGCTGGTAGAGGGTTTATTGCTCTTAGAGGGTCTCCCTAGGAACGTGGAGATGGAGGCAAAGCTGCTAATGATAACATAGGTTCTATCTGATACCCCCCCATGCTTGTATCTTTGAGCTTTAGAGTCTATTCCATTTCTTTGAGTTTGGCATCGTAGAATTCAGTAGACTCTCTATTAGTTGGGACAAAGCTGTCAGTAGATTGGGTGAACATATTGCAAGAAGAGTTGGTATTGGCGGGTACTGTTACTTATGCTCCATAGAATAGGAACTTGATACATTGATGATATGTAGATGGAACCACCTGCATTTCATGGATCCATGGTCTACCTAATATTATGTTGTATGCAAGAGGAATTTCTAGAACTTGACAGATGACATCTCTCTCAACAGTTCCGACTCAGCTTTTGGCAGCATAACCAAACCTTTGGATTTTCATTCCTCTTCATCATATGCCTTGATAGTGATTTTCTTGTGGGCATCTATGCAGTCTTCATCATAGCCTAATTGGGTGAGCATCTTAGTAGAGAAAATATTAAGGCTAGCACCATTGTCAATGAGGATGCGACGGATGCGCTTTGGGCCTATCATGACTTCAATATGCAAAGGAGCATTGTGTGGATGGCTCAGTGAATGGTCATCTTCAGAGAAAGACAAATAATGAGGTGAGGTTAGGTGATCCACCATGGATTGAAATTGATCAAGATCTAAATCTTTTGGGACATTTTCCTTAGTGAGGGCTTTATCAAGAATCCACTTATGAGTAGGCAAGATTTTCAATAGCTCAAAGATAGTCATCTGAGCGTTGGTACATTGCAACTAGTCTAGGATGTTGTAATTAGAAGTGCTAGGCATGGGGACTGATTTCAAGTTCTCATTGGTAGGGCCAACATCAGTTTTATCTGTAGTTTTCTTAAGTGCAGATGTAGAAGGGTCGGGACCCTTAATGGTGATCTTCACATGAGATCAGCTAACAACGTTCGCACAATCCTGAGATGATTCTGGTTTGGAAAAATGAGACACAAGGCCTCGCAAGACAAATGGAGTCTTAGGCTTAGGAGCATCCTCATTCCCCTTGATAGTGATCACATCAAAATATTCGACCTCAATATGTTTAACCATATTAATGACATTGTCGTTGGTAGTGTATGTGTAGTTAACCTTAGTGTTGGCATTCTTGGTCTTGGAATATTCACCCTTCTCGTGAGGAGGAAAGGGGTCTTTGAATACCTGATGATCTAACTTTTTATTACGACCGCTCACAACAATATCCCCATTATCAATGAAATCTTGTATCTTATGTCTAAGCTGAATGCAGCCAGAAGTCTTATGACCCTTGTTTTGGTGATAATCACAGTATGCAATTTCATTCCACCAAGAAGGTCATGGTTTTGGGTCATAAGGACGTAAATTTTCCAAAGGAGAAAGTATTTGGTTTTGCACAAGAGTCTTGTAAACCACGTCAAGGGGTTCTTCCAAGGAATTAAACTCACACTTTGATCGAGAGGCCAAAGATTTGTTTCTAGAAAATCTTGAAGGTTGCTGAGTATCTGTCTAGCCTTTTCAATGGCTTTGGCTACCTATAAACTGGAGGTAAGGTTGAAAAAAAACTTTGAAGGTTTTGGGGTCACATTGTTAGCAACTCCATCATTTACAACATCTTTGTTTTTGTTGACAAACTTACCTTTGTCTTTGTTTGAGGAGGAAGACCCTAGTTTGTTATCCTTGTTTAAAGTCAACTCTCCTTTCTTGACCGTAAATGCTTCTATCCTCATAGCTTGTTTAATCATATTATTGAAAGTTAGGGGACCTTGCAACTGTACTTGATATCCAAAATTGGGGAGGAGATTATCTAAGAAGATGTCGAGCTTTTTGGACTCAGGTAGTTTGTGGGGATATTTTGTACAGAGTTGTCTCCATTTCTAGAGAAATGCCAAGAAAGGTTCCCCTTGTCACTGTTTCAAATTAAAAAGATCTTGGATATTGGCTGGATGTTGAATATTGTGCGAATAATGCTAGAGGAAAAAATTAGCAATTTCATCAAAAGACTTAATACCAGTGGGTAGTCAAGAGAACCACTCCATAGCTGACCCACCCAAGATATGATGAAAGAGGTGCATGATGTAAGTCTGATCATGTATGAACTCCATGGATAGAGTGCCAAACTCTCTCAAGTGATCTTGGGGATCAGTAGTACATAGATATTGTTTGTACTTGGGGAGTTCCACACCTTTGGGAAAAGGTGTCATTTTGAGACTCTTATCAAAGCAGAAATGATAGATGTTTTCCAATGTGAAATGTTGTGCTAGTTTATCCTTATCCTTCACAAGTTGACTGATTTGGTCTTGCATGTTTCAGACCATCTTTTGCAGCTTAGCAGTCTCAGATTCCTCTTCTTTGACCACAAGCGTCTCTACTTTGAAATCTGGGGGTAACTTGGCTCCTTGTTTAGCCAGTTCTAGAAAATATTTCTCCTTCTCTTCCACAAGGAGAATTTCCATCATCTTGAGAAGACTCTTATTAGCTTTTGCAGCATCTATGTCATTTTGGGTTATCTCCTCATCGTCACTACCAAGAATTTCAAAAATGTGAGGGGATTGATATAGATGTTGTTCATTTTGAAATTGATCGTGGCGCTAGTCATTTCGAGAGTGATCATGATGTTGGTCATTTAGAGATTGATCATGACTTTGATCATTTTGAGGTCGATAGTGGTATTGGTCATTTTGATATTGGTTATGACCTTTATTATATTCACCCTCTTGGAATTGGAATGGGTCTCCCATATTGTTAGTGTGTGAGTGTGCAATGTGCACAGAATTAGTACGAGTGTGTGTAATATGCCAAGAGGTCATGGCAATAGATTCAATATGGTTAATAGGATCAATAGGGTCAATAGGTTTGAAAGCGTCGATAGGTTCGATAGTGTCAATAGGGTTCATTTGAGAAAGTGACCTTTCGGAATTTTGCTGATCTTGGAACAATGGGTTGTGTTGTTCTTAAAACAATAAGTTAGGTTGTGTTTGAAATAATGAATTGTAATGCTCTTGGAACACTAGATTCTGATTCAGACTGATATCTATGCGAAATGACCATCTAACGTGAGGTTGACTGATAGGAGATGAGGATTGAGGTGGGTTCTCTTTGGATGCACCCAGTGAGGAGGAACATGAGGATCCCTCACAACACTCAGATCGCGTGATGGGTCTAGGATGACCTCTTCCTTGATTGCGAGGTATACCTCTACCTTGTCCAGTACCATGTATGGGGAACACGTTGCCACTTCTAGTCATAATAGTCATAGACAAAGATTAAGTAACAAGGGATGACTTAGGATTATGCTCAGCCCTCTATCTCTGGGATAGCAAAAAAGAGGTAAAAGTGAAATACACCCAACATGAATCATCGAGAGTAAGGCTAGAATAGCCAAGATGTGACTATCACATCGCAAGGTACAAAAGTACAGTAGGATAGGAAAAACAACAGAGAGACAATGTGAGTTTAAGTAGTAATAGTTTATTTCTCAACCTGAGACACCTAGTTTTAGATAGTGGACAACAAGAGAACAGGTAGATAGACCTCAGGAAAAAACTAGATTAGGCAGAAAATTGACTAGTCAACAAGAATCAGCTCATTTCAAAAATTAGGGGACAGTCTCACGTGAAGAAATGAAATCTCACGTGAGGAAATGTTGAACTGCATGTGAGAATGTTTTGTCTCGCGCGAGGAAATGCACAAGATCCTGAAATCTTGCACGGGAAAAACTAGGGTTGAATAGATTGACACAATTTTTGAGACAAAAATCAGATTTTGAGACACACCGTGAACTATTTTTTGGCAAAATTTCAAGTTTTCAAACAATTTTAGGATATTTTTAATCAGCAAATCTCAGTTTGGCTGTTGAAACCAATCGTTTACAAGCACAAAGTTTGGACCAAGCAATAGTGACGCAATCAGTAGTCACAAACAGTTCTACCGAGGACAAAGCAACTCGAAAGAATCATGGGAGTCTTTGAAAATTTTGATCATGTTGGACAGTTTAAGACTCAAAACAATCACTCAATTAGCCCTACAAAGAAAATGGTAGAGAAGACAAAATTTGTGCCTCCCAACTTATGTGTATGTGTTCACCTCACACAGTTGTGTCACCCCCTAGAGGGTGCCCATGTTTTTGGTGTTTCCAAGGAATCAATAATATATGTTCAAAGGTTACCCTTGAAGTAGGGGTGAGTGTCATATACCACCTTCAAACATCTAGGTGCATGCCTATGGTGAGAATCTAGGGGAGAGATTCTTCCCCATCCCTGCGCAAAGATTATGTCTCCTTTCGGAGGTGATCTGGGTAGGCAACTAACTAAGAGAGTGTTTAGTGGGCTTCTATTCACACTAACCTTTAGTGCCCCCAATACAGGGCTATGGCCTTGCAACCACACCAACACCTGAAAGTCATACACCCTCACAAGAAGGGCTAGGAGCGGTGCCACTCAGTACAATAGATAGAACTTTCTCAAGATGATAGTCGTAATCAAGAGAAAGAAGTTAACATGGCTTTGGAGTCTTTAGACTCAACAAAGCTACTTTATTATAGTGAGGTGGAATCACCGGCAATAGGTGTGGACTCACTTGGGTCATTCCTGGAGGTTCAACTTCCGGCAAGCCCTCTAAAGGTGACACAGACTTTGGCTTGGATCAAAGGGTCATATTTTTTGATTCTCTCAAAGAGAGAAGAGCATACTTCTCTACCTCTTCACCTTACCCAAACACACAAGACATGTTTATCACTGAGCTAACTCCTCTTCAACCAATCCACAAGCTTTTGGGTTTCTGGTTCTCTCAAAGAGAGAAGAGCATAATCCCCTAACAAATGGACATGCTAAAGATTTTTTACCTTTCCTTCCTTGCCCAGGTATCTATCATGCTAGAAAAATATGGGTCTCGGATCCATCCATGGGCATCACTTCCATGTAGTGAAGAGCCTATTACCCTATCCTACTATCAAGACCCTTAATAAATCTTCACAAGGCCCTAATTAAACTATGTAAATAAAGAAATAAACAAGCAGAATGTTTTAAAATGGCCTCGACAAACATCCTACAAGAAAACCATTAGTGAGTTATGTCTTCATCAAATGTCCTACAGCCCACTGTTATGCTGTGTCAGAAAAATAGAGATATGAAGAACAAAAGAAAACAATAAATATTAGAAAATAGTAACAGTAAATTGCAGAAACTGGAAAATTTTTAAAATCTGATGGAAAGATTCACGCGAGGAAGTGCAAGGGTCCGTGCAAGAGAGTACTGTATTCTGCGTGAGAAAGTTCTATAGATAGAAAAACTTCACGTGATACAGTGAGAAAGCTCACATGAGATTTCATACATAGTGATATATGGACGTATGACAGAGTGAAGAATTTTTTAAAAAAATTCAGAATTAATTAGGCCAAAAATCAATTTTCTGCCCCACGATGGGCACCAAAATGTTTAAAATTGAATGTGGACCTCAAATTCAGCCATAGACTTCAACATGGTCATTTCTCATAAGCCCATTACGAAAATAAATATGAATTATTCACTTTGCAAACATACATGAATCGACCTATTGCCTTCTATTTAGATGGGGTTTTGAATCACTCTCAGAATAGAGAGCCCAACAACCATAGACCAAGCTCTAAAATGGAGGATTTAAATGCTAATAAAATTATTGCAATTGGAATTGAACTAAGAATGAGAATTAAAATTAAGCTAAGAAACTTCTAAGAAAATGAATCTAATAATAATAAAGCAACTAAATTAAGAATGAATGCATCATTATTCTAAAATGAGACTATTCTAAAATGCAATATGAAAGTAGCTTTTGAATGCAAAGGTGAGACAACAATTCACTATAGTTTCGATACTCAAAAATTGCCTCCTCAAATGAGGAAAGAGAGGTGTCTAATATATAAGAGCCTGGGTGGAGATTGAAGAGTTTCTTGCAAAGAAACGGTTGACTCTTCATCTCCTTGGTGGGAGGTGAAACAAATTGGGGGGATTATTTAATAAAATAAATGAAATATTGCCACATGGGTGACCTTTCTAATTTCTTGAATAATTAAATTCAAGTAGGGATATTTCATTTATAGAACTAAATAACTATTTAATTCCTTTTGATGTGTATTAGCTAAAGGGGGTGGAATTAATTTAATTAAAGTGCTAGGACTTTATAATTAAATTAATTAATCATAGGTTTTATTTAGCCAATAAATATTGATATTTAGGAATTAAATATAGTATGTAATTAATGCAAGTTTGAGGTATTCTGTATTTGACACTAGGTTAAGTAGGGTAAATTAGAAGATAGAATTTCCTAGTACAATAGGACTTTGATGATGTAGAAAATTGAAGGAATGGGAAAAAATGCAATAAAATTGGTTAGGATATCAAGATGCCAATTTTGGGGTATTACAATACCATCCATACTTTTTTTGTATAGATCATTACCAATGATGACATATCGTGATGTCTTTCAGATAAGGTAACATTTCCCATGAGGGTTAAGGTTATCAGGTAAGATTTGGTCATGAAGGTAGGAATAGATATTCTTGTGGCATGAGGAATCATGACCAACAATGGTGTAGATCATGCAAGTTTCTAGGCAATCATAGCCAGGGAATGACAATGCTTCCACTAGGAACTTGTAGCATAGCTCTTATTCTAGTTTCTGTAGTAAAGATGACAGTGTAGCCATAGCATTAGCTATTTTTTTTCCATTCTTGGTATCTATTCAAACATGATAAAAATGAAGTATTTCTTGAGATCATCTACCATTCATTTGTATGGAATTAGCTTCTCATCCTTTGATTTATACACATCATTGACTTGAGGAATGACCAATTGAGAGTCTCCATGAATGTGTAATTTCATCACTTTCCATTCTAGTGCTAATTTCATTCCATTTAACAAAGCTTCATATTTTGTGATATTGTTGGTGCAAGTAAATTTGATTATGAATTCTTTTGGAATGGAGTAACCTTGAGGAGTGATAAACAAGATGCCAGCTCGAGATCTATTTTGTGTGTAGGACCCTTCAAAGAATAATTTTCACATTCTAGAGGATAGGTGCATGATGGAAGCATCAGGGAGTTCCTCCTGCATTGGTTGTTCATCAAATATTGGAATTTCAACTGGCTAATCTATGATCACTTGTCCTTTTATGGCTTTCCTTTCAACATACTCAATGTTGAATTCGCTCGGTAGCATTACCCATTTTGCCAATCTACCCATGAGAGCAGCTTTTCTTAATAAGTACTTTAGTAGATCTATCTTAGCTACGAGTTGTATGCTGTGAGCCAGCATGTAATGTCTTAGCTTCTATGATGCAAAGATGACATCTAGACATGCCTTCTCTATCATAGAGTAATTCTTTTCATAATCCAGAAAGGTTCTGCTCATGTAATAGATAGCTCTTTCTCATTTATTCTCATCATGTTGTGCCAATAATGCCCCCAGTGATGTATTTGTTGTGGAGACATACAAGATTAATGGCTTCCCCTGAATAGGAAGCATGAGAATTGGTGGATTTTATAAGTATTTCTTGATATGATTGAAGTTCTTTTCACATTCCTCGCTCCACTTGTAGGTCACATCTTTATGCAATGTTCTAGTGAAAGGTTGTGATATATCATCTAACTGAGAGATGAAGCATCTTATGGATTGTACCCTTCCTTTTAAAGTACATGTTTGAATGATGTTCTTGGGAGGTTGCATCTCCATGATTGCTTTGAATTTTGTTGGATCTACTTCAATACCTTTCTTTGAAACAATGTATCCTAGGAGCTTTCCCAAAGTGACACCAAAGACACATTTCTTGGGATTTAGCCTGAGACTAATGCATAATATCATGAAAGATAGATGTCATGGCTCTTTGATATGTGGCACCATCATTCTTAAGACCAAATGGCACTACATTCTAGCAGAAACTACCCCATGCACAAGTGAAAGTTGTCTTTTCTTGATCTTTCAGAGCTATCTTTATTTGATTGTATCTAGAAAAGACATCCATTAAAGAGTAAATTTCAAATCCCATAGTCATATCCACTATCATATCGATGTTTGGTAGTGGAAAGTCATCCTTTGGGCATGCTTTGTTTACATCTCTGAAATATGTGCATACTCATATAGAATTATCTAGTTTTGACACTGGAATGATGTTTGATATCCATTCAGCATAGTCAATCACTCGAATGAATTCAGCCTTGAGTAATTTTTCTAATTCATCTTTGACAAGAAGTGCAACATGAGGATGAATTTTCTGCAACTTCTATTTGATTGGTTTAACTCCTGGAGCTATAGAAAGATGATGCATAATTAGATTAGGATCTAATCTTGACATGTCTAAATATTTCCAGGCAAAGTTTATATTTTTCTCCATTAAGAATTTGGTAAATGCTTGCTTTTCCTCTTCTGATAGAGATTGTGCAACATGAATCAGTTGAGGTTCTTTTGTTGTGCCCAAATTGATAGACTGGATTGGCTCTATCAAGACTAGTGACTTGTCCTTTAAATAACTTGGAAGGACATCAAATATCTCATCCTAGGGTGCTTCAGAGAGGTTTTCACCCTCAGATACATCATTTGTTTTTACTATTTTCAACTCTGAGACTGCCACATGGTGGTTTTCACCCTTAGAGATCTTTTCCTTTTTCTTTTATTTTTTTGACCAAGACACTTGATATCTAATTTCATCATGCTGACCCTAGGTTCACTAATGGAAGTTGTCATAGGTTCAACCAAATTCAGGTAACATGTTAAATCATAGTCTATTCAGAAAGTATGGATAAATTGGCTTGGGTTTGTGGAAGTTTGGTCAGTAAGCTCGGGATGTTTGATAGTAAGGGGAGGGAAGGACTGTTTGACATTTTTTACGCATACAGTTTTGTCATCATTGGTTATGATCTGACTCTTGAATTCAAAGGTGATATTACTACTCAAGATACTTATTATGTTAAGTGTCTTGACATCATCATTGGATCCTACATTAGTAATAAGTGATTTGGTTTCATGAGGTACGTCATGTAATTCTAGACTCACATTGATCATAGGCTTGTATTGGTGAATAACAACAACATGTTTATCTGTGATGAGCTCCTCTTCCTCTGGTTTTGGAATGAATCCCCATTCACAGTCATTAGATTCTTCGTTAGGATCTCGAGGAAAATGAAGAACATGTGGGAAATCAGGACAAATCCCCCAAGCAAGGTTGCCTTCAGAGTATAAATGGAATTCATATTCATGAGAATATATCTCATAATCACAAGAGTGTCCTAAATGATCAGCTATGGTGAGGGATATCTCTACTTCTTCTAGACCATTATGTTCTTTTGTAGTAGTAGGTTCTTGTGTGTCTACGATGTGCTGAAGTATATGTTCATAAGGAAAAACATTTGTTGTGTCTGAATCATCACTTCCTGAGTGATGTGTTTCTTCCTCTTGTTGAGTATCCATTACTGGTTCTATCTATTCTATGACATGAGTTGAGTTTCCACTGAGATGGAAAGGTTTCTTTGGATAGCCTATTCCTGTAGTATCTTTGTTTTTCCTCCCATAGTGTTCAAGGGGTTTGATGATGCCTTTGCCTCTTGTTCCTAGAGGTCCTTTTCTAGTATATCCCATTTTAGACATTAGCTTGTGTCCCGGTTCATATGATTTTGAAGGAACCTTAAGTGATTTGGATTCACATTTTTGAACTTCTTGTGATTGAGTTTCATCTTTGTATAGCCAGGCTAGTACAACTTTTCTTCATCTGATTATTGTTTGGACACTTGTTCCATGATGAGACTTGCATGAAAGATAACTTGTGGTTCTTTAGTTGTCGGTTTCATTTTCTCTAAAGGTAACCCATAAGATTTTGGTAAAAGTGGGAGAGATTTAAGAGATAGAAATGGTTCTATTGTGTATTCTCCAATACCTATATCTTTGATTTTGACCTTTTTAGCTATGTCTTCCTTTTTGGATTTGGACACTATGTCACTATGTTTGGTAGAAGAATCTCTATTGTGTGGGACAAGCTTGTCAGCACTTTCCTTTAAAGCTTTGCAAGATACTGACATGTCTACTAGTATTGTGACCTCTACTCCATCATATGGAAACTTGACACATTGATGGTATATTGACATAATAGCTTGCATTTCATTAATCTAGGGCCTTCCTAAGAGGATTTTATAGGCCAGCGGGAGGTCCAATACTTGACAAGTGATATCTTTGATGATAGGTCTTTGATGATAGGTAACATGATGACTCCTTTGGAAGATATTTCTTGCTCATCATATGCTTTTATGGTTATTTTATTTTTAGGATCAATAGCATCTTCTAAAAATCCCAGTTGTGTAACCAGATTATATGAACAAATGTTTAGACCAGCTCCTCCATCTATCAAAACACGCTTGACCCAACGGTTTTCAATAGGGACTTCAATATGCAATGGCTATTTATGTGGATGAATCAATGAATTTTCATCTTCCTCTGAAAAGGAAATGAATTGAGGAGAAGTCAAATGACCCACCATGGTCTAAAATCAATCAAGATCAAGATTTTTTGGAACATTAGAACTAGTGAAAGCTTTGTCTAGGATAGCTCGATGAGCAAGATAAATTCGAAGCAACTCAAATATAGAGATCTTTTCATTAGTGTGCTGGAGTTGTTGGATAATGTTGTAAGACACTATTTTGGATTCTTTGGAATTTGAAGATTTGGATGTAGTCCTTTGTTTAGTTGAGGATGCAATATTGAATGGCACTTTTGGGGCATTTGATGAACCCGAGTTTGGTCCTGGAAGAGTTACCTAAGCTTCAGATCGAGTGACTGCATTGGCTGATCGGTTTTCTCTGTCCTTCCTAATAATGGTGATGACATTGCAGTGCTAAGATGTGCATGGATCTACCATGTTGATGACATCATTTTTGTCAAAGTATGTGTAATTGACCTTAGCACCCATGTTTGGCTTGGAAGAAGACTCTCCTTGAGTGTGTTTCAGAAAAGGTTTCATGAATGTCGTATGATCATTGTTGGATTTATGGTTGTCAATCACAATTTCTCCAGCGTCAATTTTGTCTTGAATAAGATGTTTTAGAAGCATGCAATTGTTGGTTTTATGACCCTTGTTTTGGTGAAAATCATAGAAATCAATCTCCTTCCACCACTTAGGTTTAACTTCTAGGTCATATGGTTTTATCTTAGGTAATGTGATGGTGTTATTTACCAACAAAGTTCTCATGGAAGATTCCAAGGACTTGCCCATAGGAGTGAACTTGTTTTTTTGGTTTTGTAACCCATGGTTTATAGTCATTTGACCTTTTAGGAAGCTCGGTTGCTTGTTTCTCTAAGGATTTTATGGCTTGAGTGCCAATTGTGAGGTTAAATGTTGGTGCTTTGGGTGGAGAACTAATGTGATCAACAACGCCATCTGTGAACACATTTTTTATTTTGTTATAGAATTTGACTTTATCTTTGTTGTTGGAACTAGAACCTGAATCATACTTTTTCTCTTTATGAAGTTAGATATCTCCCTTGCGAACAAGTACATCCTCTATTTTCATGGCACTATACACCATTTTGTCAAATGAGCTATGATTTTGCATCTAAAGATGATAGTTGATTTCTAGGATCAGATTATTAATGAAGATTTCCAATTTTTTAGTTTTTGGAATTTGTCGGGCATAAAGAAAGAACTTATTCCTCTAGTGTTTGAGGAAAGTCAAGAATGGTTCTCCCATTTTTTGCTTCAAGTTTTAGATATCGATCATTGTAACTAGATGTTGGATGTTGTAAGAGTATTGCTAATAGAATAAATTGATTAATTCCTCAAAAAAATTTATCATTGGAGGTATTTTGGAGAACTAGTTGATGGTTTCTCCTCCCAAAGATCACAGGAAGAGATGCATTAAGTATGTTGGTTCATGCATGAACTCCATGGATAGAGTGCAAAATTCTCTGACATGATCTTGAGGACCTAAATTTCCATCATATTTTTCATACTTGGGTAGTTCCACTTCTTTAGGGAATGGTGGCATATACATGATTCGATCAAATGGAAATAGACATAGGGCATCCATAGAGAATTCTTTGGGTTCTTTCTCTTTTTCCAGTTTGTTAAGTTTAACTTCCATATCATGTATCTTCTTCATCATGGTTGTGATAGGGGTCTCTTCCTCTTGTGTTACAATATCTTTGACATTAAAGTTGTGATGAATCTTAGCACCTTGTTGGGCCAATTCAAGGAAGTATGTCTCTTTATCCTCTCGTAGGAAATACTTCATGAGTTTCTTGAAGAGATCATCATCTTGGTATTGTACAATTTCAGAAGGTGTAGGCTCTTATTCCCTAGCCTCATCAGAGTCATGGCCTTGTGAGCCATGGATAGATTCTCTTTGAGACATAGTAGTGTGTTGATTGAGATCTTGTGTTGATTCAAGAGGAGTTGTATGACCTCCTTTTAAGTGCAAATTGCCTAGTTTCTCTTCTTCATAAAGATCATGATCATAGGGTTGATGAAAAAATTAAACAATGAGAGAAGATGAACGTGATGTCTTTGGCTCTTCTCTTGGTTTTCTATGTGAGGAAGATCTTGTTTCCACATTTAAATTTTAGGTGAACCTTGGAGCAAGATAAGACAATTGAATGATAATCTGATTTAGGAATAATCAAGTGACGCAACCTTGTCAAGATTGGATTAGTTTTTTGATAAAAAGGTAGATTGGATGTAAGTGAAGGATACTGTGCCCGATGTAATACCCCAAAATTGGCACCTATTTAATTTCATCAATTTTGGTGCATTATCTCGATTTTTCATCACCAAAGTCCTAGTTCCCTAGGGAATTTTCTCTCTCCTATTTGACTTAACTTGACTTGATGTCAATTGCAAAGACCATAAATTGCAATAATCAAATGCTAAATTAATTCCTAAAGTCTTTGACTTAATTGCCTAAATTACCCCTATGATACATTAATTTAATTGTAAAGTCCTATGCGCTTTAAATTAAATTAAATCAAACCACCCTCTTTAGCTAATTACCCATAAAAAGGAATTAATAATTGCTTGTTATTTGAATGGACACCTTTTCTTGAATTAATAATTTGAGATATTCGAAAGGTCCTCATGTGGCATTTTCCATTCTTTTAATAAAGTAATTCATGCTTATTTGTCCCAAAAGGGATATGAAGGGTCAGGAGTTTCGAATCAAGAAACTCTTCCTCCTCCTCTTGGCTCTTCTATTTATATGAACCTCTTTTTCTCATTCAAGAGAGCAATTTTTGAGAGCATCCTTACTATAGCATTTTTTTAGTCTCATATCTCATTATTTTCAAAGCTCTTTTATTGCATTATCTAGTTTAATTTCTCATATTAGTGTAATTTCATTTCACATTTAGATTAAATTTGCTTACTTGTTCTTAGTCTAATATCATCTTTATTTCAAAATCAAATAAAAATCTGCATATCATATTTCTTTCAAGCTCTTAGATTAATTGCATCCTCATTCTTAGATTAAATTGCATTCATTCTTAGCTTAGTTTCATTTTTCTGATATTTGCTTTCAAATCCTCCATTGTTGAATTGGTCTCCCGGCTGTTGGCTCTCGTTCTGAGAGTATTCAAACACCCCATTCACATAGGAGGCAACAGGTCGCCTCACCATGGAATTTGGATTGAGTTCTTCATACTCTCTCCCAAATTCTATCAAGTGAATAATGACCATGTTGTGTTGTGCCTTATTTAGAGGTCACATTCAGTCACATACATTTTGGCGCCCATCGTGGGGCAGAAAAGATCAATTTCTGGCCTCATTCTTCATTAGTTTTTCAGCTTTACTGTTGGTTTCATGCCTTGTACGGCCATTTACAGCTTGAAAAACTTTTAATATAGTAATGGATGGATATACTGATGAATCCTCTTTCTCATGCTTTTTGTTTGGTTGATTTTTATTGAGAAATGAATAAGTTATGATCATTTTGGTGAAATTGGGTATTTGCAGATTTGAGATTCTCTGAATATAGTCAGATTGAAATGTCTGGTGCGGACAAATTATGAAGAATCAAGATCTCTAATAATATGCATTGGAAATATACGTGAATCAGCTTTCATTTCCTTTTAGTTTGAGTTATTTTTATGCAGATTTGTGAAAGTTATGGGCATTTGAGTGAAAACTGGTTTTTAACAATCTGCATTGGAGTTGCAGGAAATGATTTATTCATAAGAAATTATTTATGAATGGGAAAAATAAATGGATTACATATTTGGAAACTAGATTCATTAATAGTTACTTTGAAATTAGTTTGGTTTCATTTGAATTATTTTTGAGAAATATATGTGACTCCCTAGGCAGGGCCTGTTGTTTTAAATCTGATTTATGACAGAAAAATTGCAGTCTGAAAACATTATTGGTTGAGGAACCAAATGAAATAATAAGACCTTGTAACTTTGGGAAATGATAGTTCTTGATGTTTTCTAAAAACTTCATTCTTTCTAGAAATTTTTATATTGTTATTTTATGGGTCAAATAAATCAATCTTTAAAGACTGTCTTGAAGACAGCAATGTTACATATCTTACTTTTTGCCATTGATTTGTCTTGATTCTATACTTTCGGATGTGTGCTAAATGCTGGATTGCAGATCTTTGGACCTAAGGTGAGTTCTTAAAATCTCTATAACATTTGGACTTTGGGATTAAATTTTAATCTCTCATGTGTTTGGCTTGAGTGTTTACATACTTTCATAGAACACATTTCAATTGATGCTCTTAATGGGAAATGAATAAACATAGATTTTCTTTCATACAAGTTTATGTAAGTGAATGCTTGTGTTTACACCTTAAGTAATTCTTGGTTTCAAATATCAAAATATCTCATTGAGTAATCTAGGGCATGGATTCATTCCTTGTTTACATGAAGAGTTAAATGCACCACTTTGTGGACTCACTTCATGTTTACTTGGAAAGTTAAATATTCCATGATTCAAACCCTCTTGCACTTATGAGTAGTATTGATTAGCAGTCTTAGATTACTTGTGATTGATCTAGATTGCTATCTTGGGTTATTGGACTCGCTAATCCGTTGGCCCCTCATTTTTGCCCTGTGGTTGCAATCCCAGCGCCACATTAAAGGGGAGGGGTCTATAGGAAATAAGCGTTAATTGTTCCACTTGGCAACCCTTTTGTGCTTTTTGGAACTCACTTATTTTCTAGGGTGTGGACTCACTTTGAGTTTGTGTGAGGAGTTAAATGCACCACTTTGTGGACTCACCTCACATTTACTTGAAGGGTTAAATGCACCACCTTTAGTGCTTCCCAATACTTTTTGATAGAGAATTACTTACTTTTTTATTTTTAGAAGGCCTGCTTGGGGATTTCATCACCTCAAGGGATGACCTTAACTCCCGTGTTCCGGCGGAGTATAAATATCAGGAGGTGAATCCAAAGACACCTCTCTTGGAAATGAGTTAGATTTCACTCTTGGCTAAGCCTCAAAGAACTTTATACCTTTGAGAAGTGAAGGAGGAGATTTGGGTTACCGTCTCCCCCCGGCTGTGTGATTTCTAATTCTTCTCATCTACGGATTTGTGCCTCACGTACCTTGCGTATATCGAGGACTCCCTTTAGAAAATCCATGTATATCTTTGTAGACAACTTGCTAGGATGTTGTTGTGTTTTAAGTGCTTACTAAAACATTCTCAAGAACATACACAAGTAGAGTCCTTAGGGAGTAGAAATACTAAGTCACTATTCATGTTCATGCGCAAGGTTGCTTTGTCCCTTGCCCATTGCTTGAAGACTGTTTGCTTGAACTCCTTGATTGCTATCTTATGTGCTTGATCAATGACATAAATCTAATCTGCCTTTTGTCCATGATTTGTTTTTCTATTTTCTTGTTGTTCACCGTCAGAAACTAGTTGTCTTGAGTTAGGAATCGATCGATCTTTGCTTTGACTCTTATTGTCTCTCATTAGTCTACCTTATCTCATTGTGCTCTTGTACCTTGTGTTGTGATTGTCTTATCTCGGCTATTCTAGCCATCTCTTTTTGACAATTCGTACCAGGTTCATCTTGCATCTTGGCTGTTCTAGCCATTTATCTCCTTTTGTTATCTTTGAGACAGAGTCTAGCTTTATCCCGAATCTTTGCTCGTTACATCTTCGTCTATGACTGTCACGACTCGAAGTGGAAAGACTTATCCCATTCAGAACGCTGATCAAGATCAAATTAAACCTCGTAATCAAGACATAGGTCATCCTAAATTTGTTACAAAATCTGAACTTCGTGAGGAATCCTCACATTCTTCATCATTCTAAGAGTATTACAATCCATTGTTTCAGATACAGTCTGACTTACTATTTCAAGAATATTATAACCCATTGTTTGAAGACCAGCAAGACTCTGAAGAGTCACTTTCTAAAATCAAACCTATTGATTCTTTTGAACCTATCAACTCTTTCACGATCTCTCATAATACTACCAACAAGATGGGAGATCCAAAACCTTCAAAGTTGGTTTTCAATCTCAGCTCTAACATGCCAAAACCTTCAAAGTTGGTTTTCAATCTCAACTCTAACATGCCAAAACCCTCAAAGTCTGTCTTTAATCTTAGCTCTAGCATGCAAACAGTCAATGCCACTGAGAAGGCTACAATAGAAGCTCAACCGCCTTCTAGATTTGCTAGAAACAAACCTTGGATCCCTCACTGTGACATGATCATTGCTCCAGGGAGCAAGGATACTCCTAAACCCAAAACTCCCTTTGTCTTACGAGGCCCTGTGTCTCCCTCTTATAAATCCACACAGTCTCCAGCTTGTGCAAATGCTATCCCTCAATCTCATGCAAAGATTGTTCTCAAAGGTCCTGAACCTTCGACATCTAGACCAAAACTATCTATGGATAAAGCCCTCACTGAGGAAAATGTCCCCAAAGATCTCAATCTCGACCAGTTTCAATCTATGGTGGGTCATTTGACCTCGCCTCATTATTTACCATTCTCTGAGGAAGACGATCACTTGCTGAGCCACCCGCATAATCCTCTCCTGCACACTGAAGTTATGATAGGCACCAAGAGTATCCCCCACATCCTCATTGACAATAATGCTAGCCTAAATACTTGCTCTGCTAAGATGCTTACCCAAGCGATAGATAGTTTTGTTCCCACCAATAGAGAATCCACTGAGTTCTATGAGGCCAAGCTAAAAGAAATAGAAAAGACCCTGAAGATCAAAGATATTGGCATGGGGGAATATCAGTTTGAGCCCATGTTGACATTGACAACTCTCCCTCCATCTCCACATTCCTATGAAGAACCCTCTGAAGATAGATTTGGTATTGGCTATCAGAGCTATGAGCTTGACCAACCTAGCTACAGCTTTCACTCATGCAAGGATTCAGATAATGAAGAAACACAGATTCAGCCTATGACATATGAAAGATCTTTGAATGTTCAAAATTCTGATTCAGACTACCAGAAAGAGTCTTATCTACCTTCTCAAGTGCTTCAGGAACATGATTTTGGTCCTCACCAGGAGGATTTTATACACTCTACTGAACAGATTTCTTCTACTGCAGCTACTACTGAATATGTCACTGCCTCTAATGGCACACATACTGATTGGGAGCAACTATTGGATGCTTCCCTTATCTTTGGTATGCCTCAAGGTATGCCTATTCTAGATTGTTCTACCACTTCTACTGTTGAACAAAATCCTACTACTGCCGATTCCAATGATACACATACTGATTGGGAGCAACTGCTGGATGCTTCCCTTATCTTGGGTATGCCTATTCTAGATTGTTCCACTACTTCTGCTATTGAACAGACTCCTACTATTGCCAACTCCAATGGCACACATACTGATTGGGAGCAACTGTTGGATGCTTCCCTCCTCTTGGGTATGCCTCAAGGTATGCCTATTCCAGATTACTCTACTGCTTCTACTACTGAACAAGATCCTGCTGTTGAAGAAATGTTTCCTTTGACAGATGATAGTGATGAAGAAAGTCTACCTCCGACTATGTCTCTAGCTGAATCAGACTCCATATCAGATGCTACTACAGAAATACCAGTTGATGCTATGCACTTATATGCTAGTCTTAACAACTTAGAAAGAGGAGAAAGTTATGACCCTCCAGATCAAGCTATTGATGATGATCCTTTCCACCCTCCTGTGGAGATCATTCCTATGGCTCCTAGGCCATCTACTCCAAGCTATACTCCTACTGCTCCAGCAAATCATGGGTATTTAAGACCCCATTCTATTACAGCTTCATGGAATATTGGTAGATCCAGAATTGAAATGGTTCCTGTTCGTGCACTCTTACCACCTGAAAGAGGACCTGACTCTTGGAATAGGTTATCTTGGTTAGGCTCACATAATATTCCTCCAAACTTATCTGACTCTTCTAAGATGACTCACAATCGACAACGCTCTATGGAAGATTACTTTCTTGATCTACCTGATGCATTCATGAATGATGAGGATGATACTGATATATTTGCACTTGAGCCCATCCCATCGATTTCTATTCCCCCTTCATCTCCCAGAAAAGTGGCCCGTCCACTTCCATTTCCATCTCTCCACCTAAACCAGTCATATAAGCCTTTTTCATCCACAATTCCTGAGTCTTTTGGAAGTAACTTGGATGTGCAATATAAAAATAAAAATAATGAGAATCCACTTATATCTCAAGGTCACCATGTCCCATCTAATCGACATGTGACTATGAAGAAAGGAAAGAAACAAAGGTGTTCAAAAGACCGCAAAGGTCCTCAAAAAGAAGAAGACAATCAAAAGCCAGAAAATAAAATAAAAAATGGATCTCGAAATCCATTCTATAGGCATTGTCATCAAAAGCACCTCAAAGTAAAGAAGAAAAAATTCAAAAGCTATGTGGATTCCAAAGAAAGAAAAAATCAAAGTTGTCATTCGAGCTTCCAAAATTCTCATGCTTCCCTCCATTCCATCACCCTTGCCTCTCATACTTTACACTCTTCACTCCATCTTGCCTTTTCCCAAAGTGCGTATCAGTATCTCCTTATTGCTAATGACATGACTAAGAGAAATCTAGAATGTACTCTCCCTAAGCATTTAGAGCGTGGGAAATATGACGAAGAGTTAAGGTGTGTCCATGAGGATATTTGTGGGTCTCACTTAAGTGATCTTTCCTTGACTATGGATCTCTTGACTGTTGGACACTACTGGTTGGTTCTCTTGTTACTGCTACAACATCTGGTTCTGATTCTGCAACTTCTCAGCTGGCTACTACTACAAATGATTGTGTTCTCAGAGATTCCTACTAAAGGAGAGCAACTCAAAGAGCCCATCAACGCTCTTCATCTAAGAAGTTCTATAGCTGACATTCTCAGTATGCTCATGTACATACTTATTGATCTTGAAAAAATCCTAAAAAATGATATATTGCAAAAAATCCTAAAAATTGCAAAATGTCCTGAAAAAATGATCATCTTAGTGAAAACCTGGCAAACAGGCACTTTGATGTATCTATTATCCTGGTGAAAACCTGGTAAACAGGCACCTTGATAATACCAAAAAAAAATAGAAAATGTGAAAAATACAAAAAAAAAATAGAAAATGTGAAAAATACAAAAAAAATGAAAAGATCAAAAATACAAAAAAAATGAGATATTCAAAAAAATACAAAAAAATAAAAAAAAGAGAAAAGTACAAAAAAATTGAAAAAGAGAAAAATGTGCCATTGATGAAAACCTGGTAAACAGGTGTCATGGTAGCAAAAATAGAATCTCTGCCAAGATGGTGAAAACCTGGTAAACAGGCGCCTCTTTTTTTCCTGAAGTAACATCTCATCTCAGCGTCGCTTGGCTCTTAGTTTCCTGCTTTAGTTTCCTTCCTTTCCTGCTTTAGTTTGTTTTCCCGCTTTCCTGCTTTAGTTTGTTTCCTGCTTTGGTTTGCTAGCTCATGCGCTTGTCTTTGAGTTTTCCTCAACTCTTCATAGATTGGAACTGGTTCACACTTGGGGGCACCTGCCTGGTCTAGGGGGCATTGTCCTATCGCTTTCGAAAACTCTTTTTTGAGCATTGGTCGCCAGTGGTTCCCACTATGCCTGCCTGCGGATACCTAGCTTTCGTTCGATCTCTCTTCTTCAGGATTTCTCTCTTTTATCAATCAACAGTGATTCTCATTACGTCTGCCTACTGTCATTATCTCATTGAGACTTCGAACGTTATCTTTCCGAATTGTCTTCAATCCGCTTGAACACGAACTTGAACTGAAACTAAAACTAAATGTGTGTTCCTTTGAGACATGTTGAGCTTTGTTTTCTTTGAGTGCTTGTTTGTTTGCTTTGCTTTTTTTTCTTTCTGTTTGTTGGTTTAGTTCCAATGATCCAAAAAATTCATTTAAGAGGGGTGTCCGTCTGTAAGAGCCTCTATCTCGTATTGGATGGCCATGCATACCTCGACTCCTTTTATATGGATGCTTTGGTGAGGTTGGTTCTTCTCCTTGTCTTTTGAGTGACTTCTTTCTGCTACTGATAAATTGTAAACGCTCGTCCTGTTAAGTGAACATAAGGGTCACTGCGAGCAATCTTTGGAAAAAGAAGGAACTCCTGCATGCTTGGTGTGTTTGTTCGCAAGAGACATTTAGGTCATTCTAGCATTTATGCTCTAATGCTTATGTTAACTTGCTAGATTAAAAGGAATAGGTGTTCAGGTCATTCTAGCTTCTTGTGCCTTAATGCTTACACCTCATTCCGACAAATTTAAGACTTATGTCATATTCATATTCTCATGTTGGGGAGAATTGTATGGCATCTTACGATTGTCCCATGCTTAAAAGAACTCAATGATGATAAATACGATGAGTCCAACAGCCGAGTTCGGAGGATTGCATTTTTTCATCCTAGGCCTGCATTTAGACTTGCATCTTTCATTCTAGGCTTGCATTTGGAGTGCTTTCTTGTTGCTCTCTTGATTGCTTTCTTCTGGATCTGCTCATCAAAGATTCTCATCTTTTGTCCCAGTCTCATCTTGGCTGCATCCTTTTTCAGGATCGAAATTGATATCTAACATCTCTAAGTGGCTCAAAATCGCATTTTAAATATTGGACTCCTTCTGGATCGGATGCTTGTGCAGTCAGCCTTCTGGTGTCATCTTCCTGCCAGATCCTCATCTTTGCATCATGTTCTTGAGATCTTTGCTTCTTTTCACCAGTCAATTCAAGTCAAATTTAGTCAACCATGGTCAACTTTGGTCAAACTTGGTCAACAGGACCTCTATTTTGCTCCGTTTCACTCCTGTAGCTTCGCGAATCTAGTCTAATTGCTTTTGCTCTGCAATCTCTTGTTGTTTATCATCCTTCTGACATGTCATCTTTCCATTTCGCTCCCGAGGGGGCAGGATGATTACATCATTTGAATCTTGTCGAATCTATTATTGAATCAGTCTGATTTGAATCATCAGTCCTCATTGCTAGGGGCATCTTCACGCCTCGCATCTTGTTATCTGGAAATCTATCTCTTAGGTATCTGAGCAATCTAACTCAGATCCTCGAGGATCATTCTTCGTTCTGGAGATGGTTCTTGAAATCTATTGGGTATTGGGGCAATCTAACCCTAATTCCTGGGAGTCAAGCTTCGTTCTGGAGATGACTCTCAAAATCTCTTTTAGACCGTTATCTGGGCAATCTAACCTGGGTCTCGGAGGACTAAGCTTCGTATTGGGGCAATCTAACCCTGATTCAGAGATAGTCCTAAATCTGCATCTTCATCAATCGGTATTGGGGCAATCTAACCCCAATTCCGGTTCTCTTCTAAGATCGTTGTCTTCGCAATCTAACTTAGACTTCGAAAAATTCATGCTTTGATCTGCTTTCATCTGTCACTTCAGACTATTCTTTGAATCAGCGCGCAGTTCGCACATCAATTCAAAGAGGGGAAAATGTAATACCCCAAAATTGGCACCTATTTAATTTCATCAATTTTGGTGCATTATCTCAATTTTTCATCACCAAAGTCCTAGTTCCCTAGGGAATTTTCTCTCTCCTATTTGACTTAACTTGACTTGATGTCAATTGCAAAGACCATAAATTGCAATAATCAAATGCTAAATTAATTCCTAAAGTCTTTGACTTAATTGGCTAAATTACCCCTATGATACATTAATTTAATTGTAAAGTCCTATGCGCTTTAAATTAAATTAAATCAAACCACCCTCTTTAGCTAATTACCCATAAAAAGGAATTAATAATTGCTTGTTATTTGAATGGACACCTTTTCTTGAATTAATAATTTGAGATATTCGAAAGGTCCTCATGTGGCATTTTCCATTCTTTTAATAAAGTAATTCATGTTTATTTGTCCCAAAAGGGATATGAAGGGTCAGGAGTTTCGAATCAAGAAACTCTTCCTCCTCCTCTTGGCTCTTCTATTTATATGAACCTCTTTTTCTCATTCAAGAGAGCAATTTTTGAGAGCATCCTTACTATAGCATTTTTTTAGTCTCATATCTCATTATTTTCAAAGCTCTTTTATTGCATTATCTAGTTTAATTTCTCATATTAGTGTAATTTCATTTCACATTTAGATTAAATTTGCTTACTTGTTCTTAGTCTAATATCATCTTTATTTCAAAATCAAATAAAAATCTGCATATCATATTTCTTTCAAGCTCTTAGATTAATTGCATCCTCATTCTTAGATTAAATTGCATTCATTCTTAGCTTAGTTTCATTTTTCTGATATTTGCTTTCAAATCCTCCATTGTTGAATTGGTCTCCCGGCTGTTGGCTCTCGTTCTGAGAGTATTCAAACACCCCATTCACATAGGAGGCAACAGGTCGCCTCACCATGGAATTTGGATTGAGTTCTTCATACTCTCTCCCAAATTCTATCAAGTGAATAATGACCATGTTGTGTTGTGCCTGATTTAGAGGTCACATTCAGTCACATACACCCGAGATGTATGGGTAGACACCCAAAGGATGGTGGACATGAATTCATGACACTTAGCATTTGATAGATCAAGGTTGTTTTGACAAGGTTTTTGACATAGGACGAGATGTGTTCCAGATTAATCAACAAGATGACAAATCAAGAAAAATAGATCACTTTGGGAAAATGAGATGGATTATTTTTTCTCTTCTTTGTACCTGGCATAGTGGATGTTCTGACATAATTTTGACCAAAGCTAAAGGTTGACTGGATTTCTGTCAAAATTAGGGTTTTTTTGGCAATTTGTGCAAAATCTCGTACGACATGGAATAAGGTCTGGCACGACAATCTAGAAGTTCATATGATAATTGATACAAAGAATTGATTTTTGCTTGGGATTTATGACAACTCTTGTATGACACTTTGTAGCTTCACGTACGACACTTTAGGGGTTCTAGTATGACACTTAGTAAAACTGAACAATTGTCATATGACAATTGACATGGCAGGATGACAGGTTACACCAGAAAAGGATTTTGCTTCAATTTTTATATTCTTGGTGTTTTTTATCTTAGTTTGCCTTTCAAATTTATTTTCCAATTTTTAGGATCTATGTGTTGGATTGTTCAAGGATTTTTAACATAGAAATAGGCTCACAATCACATAAAACACATGGGAACTGACTCAAAGAATCAAACACACCTATCTTAACCTAACTAGGAGAAGCTATGTATTACTTACTCATTGAATTAGTTACACACTCAATGACTCATGAAAATATGGTGGTCCAACAACATGCAATAAATGTTGAAGCCCATATTAGCCGAGTTCAAATGTCAAGGAGGGCTCAATATGACAAGTTTCTTGGGGTGAATACTATTCACCTCACACAAGCACTAAAAATCCTTCAAAGGTAGATAGGTAGCAAACTAGCTTAGGATTTTAATCAAGGTATCCATTCACAACTGTCTCCTATAGTCCCGCAAGTAGGATTGAAGTTGTTAACCATATGAGTACTCAAACCTATGTAGTGTCGCAAGAAACATTGAAGTGGCTTCACTCTACACAAGATTCAAGCATGTTCATGGAATAAATCCAAGGAGCAAGCGCAATTATGTCTTCTAAGGCTTTAACCTCAAGGAAGCGTCAAATTTTATAGTGGGGTGGAAGATTAAGCTTAAGACTTGTCCCCACTTGGGTCATTCCCAGGATATTTTTACCTTAGACTACAAGCCCTCTAAAGGTTTAAATGAAATGTGAGGTTAGGGACCATAGGATCTAGGTTTCTAATTCTCTAGAAAGAGAAGAGAATAATCCCCTAACCTTGTCCTTTTCCCTATCCAAGACATGCCAAATAGAATTAATTCTGAGATAGTACGCACATTTCCAAGGGGAG
The DNA here is from genome assembly GCA_027943335.1 of Chamaecyparis obtusa. Lineage (NCBI taxonomy): Eukaryota > Viridiplantae > Streptophyta > Pinopsida > Cupressales > Cupressaceae > Chamaecyparis > Chamaecyparis obtusa. Next base: position 3,228,112 of record BSBK01000519.1, on the reverse strand, counting down.
ATATCTTCTGGGTTTCTGATTCTCTAAAAAGAGAAGAGCATAATCCCCTCAATATCTACCACATATAATATAACACATGTAACTAATTATCTATGTACCTATGAAAAAGGGATTAACCAAACACAATATTTGCTCGATGAAGATTTTGGGCAACCTATAAAACCACAAGTCAAAAATTTGATTTGATTTAGCTTTCTTTGGCCATCGATTTCTAAAAGGGTTTCCTGCAAATAAGGGCTTAGAGGAAAAGAAAAGAATAGGCCAAAAAGATAGGTTTCAATGGTTAGGTCTTCATCACAAAAAGTGTTAGGCTGTCTAAAATGATCACACACCAAAAAACAACAGGGGTCAAGATTAGAAATCAATCAAATTTCATAGCAGAACCTTAGAAACTGACTGTGAAAATCCATACGACAATTAAAATGCTGGTGTGAAATGTCATACGATAATATACCTCAACCCATATGACAATATAGCCCTGATACAACAATGTGTACTAATTGATACGACACTTTAGGAATGTCATCTATCATATGACAAATAGAGACTTCTAAAACGACACTCTACAAACTGTCGTATGAGATTGTATGAAAAAATTTCAAAATTGAGAACTTGATGAAATGATCAGAAAATTGATAAAACATGAAAATGTGAAACCTGATATCAGGCCCCATGGTGGGTGCCAAAAATGTGTGTGAAAATTGTACCTATTTAGAATACACAACACATCAGTAAAACATTATTGATCAATGATAAATAAATAAGAAATGAACGAATATATCATTAATCAAGCGATTTACTACCTTCTAGAAGACGTGAGTATGTTATTATCATATTTGACCAAGATCAGTGACAATGTAACGCCTTAACGAAAGATTTGAATGTGAAAATCTATTGAAATGAATGCAAGATTAATGTATGTTTTTGTGATTTTCAATGCAATAAGAATAACTATATAAAATTGATCTAAAACTTGATATCAATGAAAATGAAAACTAGCTATGAATGCAAAAACTAGAAATAAATGATAGCAATTGATCTCAAAAATAATGCACAATCTCACAAGAACTTGATAGTATAACTCTGTTGTTCTCAAAATTGCACCTCTAATTGTGAAAGACTGAAGCCAATTTATATAGAAATCCAGGTTTGAGAACTCATGGAAAAACCAAAAATCACTCCTTGATTAACTCGAATTGATTGGTGAGTTATTAGGAAATTAGAAATAGTTATCTAGTAAAAATAATGCAAATCAGCTTTTTAATTAACTCATAATTGGAAGTTGAGATTACTTCAATCTATTTTTTAACTCACAATCACAGGTTGAGTTTAGAAAGTTAACAAATTGAGTCCAAGAGTTGATTTTGAGTTTTTGATTTATTGTCAAATAAACAATATTAATGAAGAATAATTTAATTAAATCCAATTAAAATAATTAAGTGGCTAAATTAAGTTTAATTAATTAAACATTTAACATATTCAATCAATTTCACTTAGGATAAATAAAATAATATCATTTATCACCAAATAATGTTTAATTAGAGATAATTAGGATAGATTAGGAATATTCAAGAATATTCCCTGATGCAGATTTGTGATAGGATCGATCAGGGTTTTGATAATTTGATGTGTAGATGTGCCTTAGGTTACGAATTTAGGGTTGATTTCGATCAATTTTTTGATGTAGGAGATTAATGGAACTGAAGCCTATTTTTGGGGTATTACAAGTACCTCTTTTCCCAAACAAGACAAGACCTCTAATGTAAAAGAGAAATCAAGCATTGCCATTGATTTTGTCTTACACCCAAGTTTTCATGGAGTGCAAGGGGAGAGGATACTTTGCATAAAAGTAGGTCCACCCTATGATGTGCTAGAACACCAAACACATAAAGAAGAGTACATTAACCTTAAAGAAATGAAGTGTGCTTTATTGTAATAAAAAACAAATAAGTTTTTAAAATATTAAAATTCTTCTTCATATGTCTTGCAACAAACTCATTAGTAGTTTGATCAAAAGATTTCCATCCCACTATTTCCAAAGCACTGCAAAGATTGCCAATAACACACAAAATCTCCATTTTGATAAAAATCATAAATCATAAAAATAGAAGGAAAGCATTCAAATAGAAACTCATTATACCTTCCAAACTACACAACAGTTATCCCAAATGTGCAACACTTCTCCCAAGTTTATATAAATAGTGTACCTACACCAAGTGTGAAAAACTAACTCAAGTGTGCACCAGAATAGCCCAACTGCATAGAAACAATCATGAGTATGTAGAAACAGTGATAGGGTGCATGCTTATAACTAAATTTGATCTAAACTTCAAAATTTTCTTAAAATTGGATCAATTGAACCCCTATTTAGATCTAATTACAATATTTTATCTCATTCCCTCATCCTAGTAAACTATATGAAATATTTATTGTCAATTAAAAGCTTCTAGTTAAACTAGATGAAATTTGTAACCAAATTGAACCTCCTAGTTAAGCTAAATGAGATATTATTATAAATTGAGTCCCCTACTTGATCTAGGTAAAATTTTGTGTTCATTTTGAACCGAAATGACAATGTATGATAAATTTAGGCTCAATTTATGTCATTGATCAACAAATTAATCATGAAAAATATTCAAGTAAGATGAAATTGAAAACATGTAATGAAAAGGTTGTAATCTATTCTAGTTGTGCAAAACTAAGCCTTATTGCCTAGGACTTAAGTCCAACTATGCAGATATAATCCTCATGGGGTCTTCACTGAAGGGGAAATACAATACCATGTGTGTTCATATTGGAGGGCTTAAAATTAGAAAAAAGGGGCAATATATGTTAGGGTTAAGTAATACTGAGAGGGGGGGTGAATCAATATTACAACACTTTAAATTTGGACTTAGCAACTTCCATCTTAACCAAATAATTACTAAAATGAAAAGAACACAACCACAAAATACATAATTCATAATACCATGATTTTGTTCTCGAGGAAACCCTATTAAGGGAAAACCTCAGTGGAGATGGAACCCACAAATATGTACTAAAAGTATTATGTCTAAGTTAGGAGACCTAGCCCTATTAGGAGTTGATTATTACATTAGCACATTTCCCTGTTAAGGAATACAAAAAGCCTGTTAGGGGTGTATAATGAGCATATTTATCTTACAATCAAATTTTGTTCTATATTTACAATGCTTTATCAAAATGAACTTATACAAGCATCTGTTATGCTTAAGTAGTTCCAGTTGTAGCTCGCACCACCTTTTGTCTAATTCTTACATCACAATGCATCCATTCAATTGACCATATATCACACCTTTACTTCTCAAAAATCTCTCCATATATATACTTTATCATATACCCAGTCGGCCCCCAAATACATAAAAAATGAGACCAACACTTATCTTAAAAGTAAATACCAAGTCAGCAATCATAAATTACCAAAATAGGGATAAGAACCAATCCAAATCCAACTTAGCACATTTAGATTCCACATTACACTCCCTCAATCATCATGACCATTAAAATGCTTTATCTCACTACTCTTCAGTCTTCACATGACTTTAATCAACTATAACTCTCATTGCTAAAATCCAAAACTCAAGCGACCTTAACAAAAGGTCTACCACATCCAAAAATGCCTTCCTATAAGCTCACATGACATAATTCATCTTCTACAATGCTCGCTGCCCAAAACTATACTCCAGTACCCAGTGAACTGCTTCCTGGACTTACTCATTTTTCCAACACCTTAACACCAAAACTTTGTTTCACTCCAAGAGACCATACATAATTGTGATGTTTCCATAAATTAAAACCCTTGTACAACCCTTAATGGCTCACTTGCCAACAATCTCCCCCGTTGGCATTGATGACAACACTTAGTGAAAAATGACTAAGTGCCCAATACCAAAGTACTAACTACATACTTATTTATTATCTATATATTTCCTCCTCTACATATCCTCTATACATTATTCTATATATATCCTCATATACATTTTTCATACCACTACTCCCCCATTGACATCAATGGAAAAGGTGTACAAAAATGTAGAATCTCTATACAAAAAAAATTTACACCATATTAAGGACATCTCAGAAAGAGCTTTCCAAGATCTTTACCTCTTTTGTCCAGGTCTTTACCAAAATCTGACCCACATAGATCATTCCATTCAACGCAAAAGATGTTGTCTCAGCTCCTTTTAACTCGGTAGGCATGTTGTCAATAAGAGACTTCGCTCCTTTCTCCATGTCTGATAGGTGTGTCTTAAGAATTGATAGCTTGGGATTGATTAAACTCTTCACCATACCAAATCTTCCCACAACTCTCTCTTTCTCTATCTCTATCACACTTATCTTATCAAGAAATCTGGACACTTCCTTGTCTAGTTTAAAAATAGTGTGTGAGGAGGTCTCACAATCTTGCCCCAGCTTGTCAAGTGTCTTCTTGTCCTGTGCAATGATATCTTCAATTTTTTTAAGGTGATGAATGGGGTTTATACAATAATTGTATAACCTTCTTCCATATGCCACACTACCCTTTGTGTTAGAAATAGTCCTGTTGATTATACCTAAGTCCCATGAAATGGAATTGCATATTTCCTTTAGCTTCTTTTCCATGTAATTATTTTCATCTTTCACCTCAATGATCTTTTCTAGAGACTCATACTAGCTATCAATGTCATCTAATTCCTTGTTCAAGTTCTTTGCAGTGTCCTTTCCTTGGAAAGTGAAATATATAGGTAGGATTTTGTTGATAGTATCAACTACACTGTCCAATACCCTTGACTTCTTCTCAATTTTATGTTCTCACCTCTCCTTTTCCTTATCAAATGCAATGTAACATAGATTCATCAGCTCATCTTCATCCATACTCTCAACATTTGTACTCATGATTTCTCTCCACTTGCCAAAAAGAAGGCTAAAGAGACAGGTGTATTTTTTTCTTGCTTCATTTCAACCTTATTCTCAGGGTCCTTTTCATCCTCAACAATTCTCTCTTGTTCTTTTCTCTTAGGAGTCTCTTCCTTAGTAGGTTTCTCTATATCCTTTTCATCACTATCATCAATATTAGGTGCAGTGTCAGTATTCCCTTCAAAAGGCTCATTAGTTTCCAGCGAGGTGTCCAAAGTCATAGGCACACCAACAATAAAGAAATCAAGTTTCTTAACAGTATTGACAAACTGACTATCATCTTCACCATCCTTGGATGTATCAATATTTTCCTTAGCTACTTTTAATGACTCTCCCATCAAAAATTTTGTAGGCTTAGTATCCTTAGGTTTAGGAGGGGTATATTTCTTTGATTGAATTCCCATTAACACTTTATCAATGGACTTATGTGTGTCTTCAATTACCTCATCATATTTTCTCCCCATTATTTTGATCAATCTGAACTTTATTCTTAACAGGGATTTTAGTTCATTCATGATTCTTTCATGCTCATCAAATGTTATCACAAGTAACATAGTCTCAATGGATTTTATTCTAATTTTCTCATCTTCTTTCAATGCTAATTGTTTCCTAACCTCAAGTTTATCATATATCTCTTTAGGAATACTGTCAGCCAACTCAATCAAATTCTTCTTGAAAACCAACATGTGCTTAATCACAATATCTTCAATAATAAATTTTTCATTATCATCATACCTATCATAGAATCTCGGTAACTGATTGAGTTTCCCTTGATCAACGATCATTTTCTCCAGTACTCTCATATCAATTTTCCATGCTTGTTTGTTATCTTGAATTTTCTTTTCTTCTACTTCTTTCTTTTTCTTCTCTTCTTCTTTCTTATTCTCTTCTTCTTTCTTCTTCTTCTCTTCTTATTTCCTCTTCTTCTCCTCTTCTTTCTTTTTATTTTCATCTTCTTTATTTTTCTCTACTTTTGATTTATTTACTGCCTCTATCCTCTACTTCTTGGATGGAGAGTTTTGTTTGGAGGACCTTTTCCTCTTCGTAGGGATGTTTTCTTCCTTCTTAGTCTGTGAGGTTTTCTCTAGTTGTCCTGGAGTAACACCAGGTACTTCAACCATTGTAGGCGGTGGACTATTGAAGTCTTCTAGACTTATGGAGGAGGAAGATCTCTAGGGGTATAGCTCACCAACCCAGATGCACTCTCTGTCATATTTTTTCTTATTTCCTTCATCTTATTTTTTTTATCCCAGCCTTCTCTACTAGATCATCAACAACCTTTTCAACTTTTCTCTTCCTAGCAGCTTGTATCTGCTCCTCTCTAATCTTAGAGGATTTCTCCTCATAAGTACCCTATCTTTCCTCAGATGGATCTATCAGTGAAGATAATACATGCTCAAATTGCATAGTCAAAACTTATGTACTAACCTCATACCCCATAGGGTAGCACCACTTCATCCTCAGTTCTACGGCTTCAAAACCTACACAATCAGTTTCAACCATGAAATAGATTATATCCATGTATTTGTCTACTATCTCTTCTAGTATCCTTACCCTGTGTTTCATTTCTCTCTGTAGGATTTTGATCATCATAAATAACTCTCCATCTACCCATGTGTTATTCTATCTTTTGTAGTTTTTTGACACTTGTAGACCATTGGATTCATTATCTTTCCATGCTCTTGGGTGCATACCAGGGAATTTATGTACAATGTGTATATACATATGTATCAACAATTATCTAAATATGAATTCCTTTGTTCTATCACTCTTTATTTTCTTAACATTAGATCCATGAATTTTTGTGCTAGTACTTTGTAGAGGTTATACTTGACATTTTCCTTCACCGTCTTGTATGCCATCATTATAACACCAGTAGAAACTGAATTTGGTCAGCTTCTATAATGAATTTTTTACCCCAATATCATCACAACTAGTCTAACATCTTGTTGGAAAATGTTGGCTACTGTCATCGCTCACTTATTCCATTTAGAGTGGGTTAGGGTTTCCACTTATTTCTTTGTATTCTTCTCTTCTACAGGGAAGATTCCAAAGTTATCCAAACCAATAATGTCAAGGATCAACTCACTAAAAATCTTTATAGGTTGGTCACCAATCCAAATGAATTGGTCATGCACTCTACTCAACACATTCTTAAACCATTCTTCTTCATCAAACTCGTACAATTCTTCCATTTTCATCACACAAAGGTTCTCAAGATGAGCGAACTCATCCTTCCAGTTTTTGTCCTCTTTGATCATATCCTCCATTTCCTTATATATCTCAAAGTCTCCCAAAGACTCATACTTATAGTGGATGTAATCCCAAATATCCTCTACATGTAGAACTTCATAGGGCATTTGAGAAAATGCACCTTCGGGGTCATCCTTAGTGGATTTTCAAGGATGTCTCTTAAACTTGTATCTAGGTCTCTCATTTACATCAAATATCAAAGGTGTATCCATATTCACAAGCTTGCAAGTAAGATAAATACCTTTTTCTATTAAATTTATGAGTTTTTTCTTCGATCAATCGCAAATGCCCTAGCTTCTTTTGTCTTCTTTCTCAAAAATTCTCTTCTTCAACTCTTCTCTTTGAATAGTGATTATATTTTTTAGTTTCATTACCCTTATACTTTGTTGACAAAAGAAATGACATAGTTCCCAATGAACTCATCTCTACAATGGTCTAGTCGACCATCAATATAATGATCATAGGATATAGGTCATAAAGCTATGTGATCATAGATACATGTTCTATAACATTCATACATACTCTCCATAATCTCGCATGAGCTTATTCTTCATAAATAGGGGATGGATAGTTTTTTCATGTATCTTTCCAATGCTCCCCCTAAGGCCATGCTTGGCCATCTAGGTTAATGTAGTAATTTTATCATCAGGCGAAGACTCAGTAGCATCTACTGACTCTCCCTAAACCTTTTCCTCACTTGGTTCATTCACTTTCCATACCTTACCACTATCAATATCTCTTTCTTTCTTAAATGACTATTGAATTCATCCATGCATTGTGCAAGACTCTTACCAATATCACCAATATTTTTCTTCAGAACAATAGGAGGTGGTCCAATTTTGTTCTCAGTTCTATTATACCTACAAAACTTTGCTATGTGTCCTAGATTATTACATTTGTAACATGTAGGAGGTTTTTTGTTCTGATTTACCTACAACTTACAGTAATTCTCTATGTGTCCAAAGTTTATGTATTTACAACAAGTCATCTTGGTTGTTCTTTCTTCACTAATATAATCTTTCTTGGTTCTAGATTAAACAGGCTTCCTACATTCTTCCTTCTTGTGTCAATATGAATAGAAATTAAAACAATAACCAGCAAAGGGCTTGTAAGATGCTTTACCTCTATAACTTCTTTTCATGTGTCCTATTTTATTGCATCCAAAACATATACCTTTGAAAGGTTTGATCTTCTCTCTAGGTTCTTCATGAATAGGTCTTTCTATCTTTTCTTTAGATCTATTATCTTGAGTTTTAGAACATTCAACTCCATCAAATCCAACTCATGTCATGTCTCCCTTAGGTTTTTTTCTTTCTCTTGGTTCATCAATCTTATCACTTCTCATATGAAGTTTTTCAATGTGTTTCTTAGCCTCAACAAGTTCTCCTTTGATGATGTGATTGTATTTCTCCAATTCTTGATATTTGTTCCTGTAATTATCAAGTTCAAGCTGCATTTTTTCCATCTAAACATTAGCACTCCTTAAGCTCTCTTCAACTCTAATTGTTTCATCTTTCTCCCATTGAATTTATTTAGCCATCTTATTAGAAGTATTTTCATGATCCTGCTTCAATGTTTCATTCTCTAGTTCAATCTGCTTGATCAGACCTGATGAATCATTATCTAAATCCTCTTTTATCTTTTCAATAAGATCTTGCCTTTGGTTCTTGGAAAGTTCAAGTTATTCTTTCAGTTTCTTGATGAAACCCTTTTCTCTTCTTAATTTAAATTTAAAATCTTTATTTTCAGATTTCTCTCTATCTAAGTCTTCAAGTGTTGCTTCAAAGTTCTCTTTCAAACTTTTAGAATCCATCTTGATCTCCCTTAAGTTGCTAGGCTTTCTCTCCTAGGCCCTAATGCTCTGATACCAATTGTTAAGATTAAGTAATACTAAGAGGAGGGGTGAATCAATATTACAACACTTTAAATTTGAAGTTAGAAACTTCCAACTTAACCAAATAATTGTTTAAATTAAAAGAACATAAAATACACAATTCATAACACCATGATTTTGTTCTCGAGGAAACCCTATTAGGGGAAAACCCCAGTGGGGATGGTACCCAAAAAGATGTACTAAAATTATTATGTCCATGTTAGGAGACTTAGCCCTATTAGGAGATAATTATTACATTATCACATTTCCCTGTTAAAGGAATACAAAAACCTTGTTAGGAGTGTATAATGAGCACATTGCTCTTACAATCAAATTTTGTTCTCTATTTACAATGCTTTATCAAATAAACTTATACAAGCATATGTTATTCTTAAGTAGTTCTAGTTGTAGCTTGAATCACCTTTTGTCAGATTCTCACATCACAAAGTATCCATTCAGTCAACCATATATCACACCTTTACTTATCAAAAAGCTCTCCATATATATACTTTATCAAATACCCAATCGGCTCCCAAATACACAAAAAAATGAGACCAACACTTATCCAAAAAGTAAATACCAAGTCGTAGATCATACATTACCAAAATAGGGATAAGACCCAATCCAAATCCAACTTAGCATGTTTAGATTCCATGTTACACTCCCTTAATCATCGCAACCAATAAACTGCTCTTGCTCACTGCTCTTTAGTCTTTGCATGACTTAAATCAACGGTAACTCTCATCACTGAAATGCAAAACTCAAGAGACCTTAATAGAAGGTCTACCACATCCCAAAATTCCTTCCTCTAAGCTTGCATGACATAATTCAACTTCTATAGTGCTTACTGCCCAAAACTGTACTCAAGTACCCAATGAATTACTTCTTGGACTTAGTCATTTTTATAACACCTTAACATCAAACTGTGCTTCACTCCAAGTGACCATACAAAACTGTAATGTTTCCATAAATGATAACCCTTGTACAACCCTGAATGACTCACTTGCCAAAAATATATTACCTAAATAGGGGGAGAGGGTTTTATAGGGAAGGGGATGGGGGATGGGGATTTATATAGGAAAAGGGGTATGGGGGTACTAGGTGGGTATTGGAGGGCATGACAAAAAAGTATTTTGGGGCAATAATTTTTGAAAATAGGGGGATTCTTCAATATGCCACGAACACACATGTTATGATTCAAGTTCAATAACTGAAAACCCTATGAGAATCCCAAGTGCACAATAGGAATTCCTAAGTGCACATCAAAAGTGCCTAACTACACACAACAACTCCCAACTATGCATTAGAAGCCACCAAGTTTGCAGAATCTAGATTTGTACATGAAAACATATCAAAACCCCCAAAATTTGATCAGTATATAAGCATGTTTTCACGTCAGGTTCACTAGAATGTAGACTATGAAATGGGAACATCATAAATATGCATGAATAAGACAACCAAAAAGCCTAAAACACATGCAAACCTATCCTAATCAAACCATTAAATTCATTGAGATAAACTGCATAAACATATGAAAATAAATCAAACAAACACTCCCTTAATGTAGCTTCAATTCTCTTTCTTTCTTCTCCAAATATTGACATATTGCTCTCATTTTGACAAAATGCGCCTATAATGAAAGCAATTGCAAGAGGATGATAAAGATGACAAGAATACTCAAAATTTATGGTTATAAGACGAGATAAAATGAGTCCAATTTATAGAGTTTTGGGAATCGAATTAATGGTTGGGATCAAGGACAAATCAATGGTCATGATTGCATTTGAAGACTCAAAATTGACAATTGACATGATTATGATTATGATAAATTAAAAGTTGCAAATGGCAAATGTCATGATTATGACAAATTGATTATGCACATAGAAAAATGTCCTGGTTATGATAATTTATGACATGATTGAATGACAAATTAGAAATGAGAAATCAATGGGGAGAAATTAGGAGAAACTGGAAGGCTTTAAATTAGTGGGAAAAAAAGAAAGGGAAGGTGGAAGGAGAAATAAGAGGAATGGAAGCTAAATTAGTAGGTAGAAGCACAATTAGGGGAAATGAGAAATGGAGGGAATTTAAATTATTCAAAATTATTATTCCGTCACATTTAGGAAATTGGACAATTAATTAATTATGAGACAAATGGAAAAGGGGGGATAAATAAATACAATTTATTTATCATGACATAGGACTTAGGGAAAAGGGGGAATGAATGGTTGTTTACCCTTTTAGGATTAATTAATTGCCAAAATCATCAAATTGAAAATGGTCAAAGGTAAAATTGAGAGGTTGTGATGAAGATGAGGGTGTATATTAGTGGTTAATTAAATCATATTGATTATTTAATTAATGAACAATGGCATGATGTTAACAAATGATAAAGATCAAATGTGCGACCTAGAAGAATGGTTAGAACAATGGCGAAACAATATTTTGAAAGTACGCCAAGATGTTAAAAAGTGACACCATAGATGTTTAACCATTTTTTAGCATCTACAATCACTTCTTCATTTAGACTTTTGACAAATAAACAAAATCATGTTAAATGACCTACCAATTGACCTCATGAACTAGACAAATGCATGTAATAAGTCGACCAAAAAATTTCCTTACTAACCTCTCACATTTTTCAACGTACCCATTGTACACCAAGGTGCAATTGCTAGTAAATAATTGTATGAGTATCATTTCTTTTTATTTCTATTATTTCTTATTTAAAATAATAAGTGCAAAAAAAAAAAATTGTTCCTTTTTTAAATTATACATTTCAATGCATTAGACAAAATGTCAAACTATATTAAATTTTTGAATGACAAGTCCACTATTGCATATGACATAGAACTGACATATGCAATATTAGACGTGTAGTAACTAAGCTTTGTCTAGATTTTATTAAATCCCCAATCTTATAATAAAATATATTTTTATTTATTTTTATATATTTTACCTTAATATATTTTTATTTATTATTATTTATTTATATTTTCATTAATGAATATAAAATATTTAAATATATATTTTTAATATATTGATATTTTATATATATTTTACCTTAATATATTTTTATTTCTTATTTTTTGTTTATATTTCCATAAATGGATATAAAATATTTAAATATATTTTTAATATATTGATATTAATATATATTTTATTTATGTTTAAAATTCTAAACTATATATTTGATAAATAAATATCATACATATTTCTAATTGTAATAATTTATTAATATTTATTTCTTGTCCTTAAACTATTATTTAGAACATGAATTTTTTGTCTTTGGATGTCTCCTGTGGCAACTCCTGTGGTGCGTTTAAGAGCTTTTCCTACAGAAGTCATGCCTAGGGATTCTCCTTTTGCGTGCTTGAGAGATCCCCCTTCCGCCGAGCCCTAGGATCTATGTGTCGTTGTGTGCTTGGATGCCCAGCCTGCTGATGTCGTCTTCCCAGTCTTGGGCATGCTTCCAGCATCTGATGTCATGATTCCTTCCCCTGTTGTCTTAGACGCCTCGGATGGGTTTGTGGTTCTGCCCTTGGTTGCTAATTCGGGTGTGGGTCTGGCTATGAAGGGGACTCCTTCTTCCTACCCAAATAAATTTAAAAATGTAGTGGTCAAAGGTGGTCTGGGTCATTTTGTTGTTCCTGAAAAGGGGTCTTCTCTTGTGGGTGAGGTCTTGGGTTCTCCTGGCTCTCTGCCCCATTCTTCTGTGAATGCCCCTAATGCTAATGCTTCCTCCAGGTGAGTGACTGATGCTTCAGTTCATGGCATGGTGGGATCTCATGCTAAAGCTACTTCTTTAGCTCTGCCTGGGGATGGGGGCTCCTCTCGTGGGGTGCCTTCTTCTGTGCCGATTATTGCCTCTGGATCTCTTTCCGTCAAACTCTCTACTGTCATTGAAGGGGAGCTAGAGAGTTTCTCTCAAACCCTTATGGGCCAAGCTTTGATTTGTTAGTTTCGGGGGTTCTGGCTAACTTTGTCTCAACTTCATGATTGGATGTCCCAAAAATGGGAACCAATACTTTCAGATAATGTTCATATCTTCTCTTTAGCTAAAGGTTTTCTTGTAGCTAAATTTGATAGAATTAAGGATAGAACAAAAATTTTATGTGAAAATTTCTTTATGTGGGAGGAGGATAAATTCTTGCTTATGTTAAAACCATGGCACCCAAATTTTAATCCCTCATCTGAAGTTTTTAACAATATGCCTATTTGGGTGAGGCTTCCCAATCTTCCTCTTCATCTCTAGCACGGTGTTTTCCTAGAGGAGGTGGGGGAGGCTCTAGGGGAGTTTTTGATTATTGATAATGATTCTTCCAATACATTTCATTCTACCTTTTCCCGCATCCTGGTGTGTGTGTGAATTTTGTACCTGATCTGTAGACACAACACTTCAGTAAAACATTAGAGGTTAGCTATAATCAAAATCATGCAAAATTAAAATCTAATCTAACCAAGCAATCTACTACCTTCTAATAGGTGCGAGATTGATGTTCTCATATTGTAATCGAGATCAGTGACCTAGACAACACCTAAATGAAGGATTTGAATGCAATTGATCTGAATATGAAATATGAATGCAAAGTAATCTATATTTTTTGGTATTTTAGATGCAATGATATGAAAAATGATATGAAATCTATGATATGTAAAAACTAATATGCTATGAATTGATCTAACAATAATATGAAAACAAAAGTGATCTCACAACAATGTTGATTCGCAATAAGCTTTGATCCTTCCAATTGCAATTCTCCAGCGTGATTGTGCAAAAATATGAGATTCTGTGGATGCCAATTTGAGAGAGAGATATATTATGAAGAGCTGAGCCTTGTTTTTATAGAAATCCAGGGTTTTGGAGGTGCATGGAAGAAAGCCATAAATCACTCAGATTAACTCAGTTTGATTTTTGAGTTATCTGATAATAAAGATAATTTAATTCACAAAATTATGCAAAAGCATGCAAAAATAGCTTTTTAACTCAAATTAGAAGTTTAGATCAACTTTAAAACTCAAAAAGGATGTTGAGTTCTAAAAAGTCAACACTTTGCATTGATTTTCTAATTTGGAGTTTAACTGTTTCTTTTGAATGTGCATAATAATTATGAATTAATTAAATAAATAAAGTGATTTATGCTCAACTTAACTGATTTTTGAAAATAAATAATTGATTTATGGGTTAATCAATTATTTAATCAAACTTTTATTAAAAACTATATTATTAAATAATGACAACTTGCTTTAATTAATTAAATAAAAATTTAATCAATTATTCATAAGATATTAGATTTATTGTCAAAATTAAATAATACAATTAATAATAGATAGAATTAAATTTAATTACACAATTAAGTGGCAAGATATTAAATCTAATTAATTAAATATGAAAATATTCAATTAATCAAACTTAGGATAAATGTGATTTATTGCCAAATAATTATTAAATTAAAGATAATTAAGATAGTTAGAAATATTCCTAGGAATATTCCTCAATGCAGAATTTATGATAATCAATTAGGATTCGATAATGTTTAGATGTGCCTTAGGTTAGGACTTTGATGTCGATTTCATTCGAATTGTTGATATAGAAGATTAATGAACTTATAGCCCATTTTTTGGGGTATTACACCTGGTAGATATTGATATTTCACAGGGTCTTCCTGCTGCAATTAAAATTGAGTCATCTAAAGGTTCTTGGTTTCAACAGTTGGATTATGAGAGTATCCCCTTTAGATGCAGAAAATGCTTTAAAATGGGTCATCATGCTTCAAAATGTGGTTTTGGCTTCAAAAAGAAGAAAGTCCCTCATACTTGGTGGAAGGATGCCTCCACAAAACATTATATAGTTCTCAAAAGATCTCCCGAGTCTTTGAAGGAATCGGATATGATGAAGTATCCAAGGTCTTTTGTTGGTGGCTCCGTGGTTGGTGTTCCTACCAGCCCTATTGGGGTGTTGACTTTTGTGGAAAATTATGCTTCTGGCTCTCTTGCTGGGAGCATTTCTAGCCCTATCTCTGTTGTTGTTCTTGCCAGCCCTGCTAAGCAAGGACCCCCTCTCCTTTGCTGATGGATCTTAGGAATTCTATTGGTGGTTCAGTGGAAGTTGTTTCTGCCAGCCCTGCTAGTGAGATTATTGTTGTGGGTTTTGGTGCTTCTATCTCTCTTGCTGGAAGTACTGCAAGCCCTATTTCTGAGGTTGCTTTTCCTACCAGCTCTATTGGTAAGATGATTGTTGTTGGTAAAGATGTATCTGTCCCTCTTGCTGGGAGTTTTTAGGATCTGATGCTTGGGGATGTTTCCCTAAATTTGGTGTGTTGGCAGAAGGAGGCAACAAAATTTGAAGATGGATGGATAACTATTAAAGGGAAATATTCAAAGAAATCCTCCTCATCATTTGACATGACCCTCCGTTCTCATAAAAAGGGTATTTTTGAATAGTCTTGTTGCTATCCTCTTTGGACTACGGTTTTCTTTGGTTATTTTAATGCAGTGTTATCATTTTGTTGTTTGTGTGTCCTTCCTTTTCTTATCTGGACTGAATCTTGAGGTGTCTGGGCTTATGTTTTGGTTGGACTATTGTATTCTTGGAACTCTTATTGTTTTATCCTAAGTTCCAGTATTGTAAAGGGTTTTGGGGTCCATTCAAAACCTGTTGTTACCTTAATCAAAAACTATTATTTAGAACAATTATTTGTATAGAATTTAAAGCTTTAATAATTCTTGTCCAATTAATTTTTTTCCTATTAAATCTTTAAACTAGTTTTAAAATCTTGAACAAATGTGCCTCTTATCAAATATCAATCAAATAAAATTACCAGAAGTAAAATCCATATGATCTTCTAGAGACAATATCTATTGACTTTGAGGTTTCCATAAACATGAGCGCTGACAATCCCAATGGTATCCCTCATAATAATGAACACCTTCACAACCAATTCTCTTTACAAGAAAAACATCAATTTTTATATGTTTAGTAATGTGTTCTTTTCCAAATTCATATACTTTAGGTAATTCAAAAATCCAAATAGAATCCATCTTATTCGAGTAATAAGAACTTTTGTCTAGTACAAAAGAAAAATAGTGTTTTGAATCCTCAAAACTGGGTAAACTTTTTGGGTAAAAAACATGTGTTTTATATTATTTTCCATATCATTCAGTAATGATATAAGATGAATGAGTTAAGGAGAAGAAGAAATGAGAAATTGAGAAGTTGTAGAACTTAAATGGGCAACTGATACAGATTGAACAATGATTTGATTATGTTGATATGATTTTTTTCTACCTAACATATGATTATGTTAAGTCGGTAAAGCATGAAGATAAAGATTTGACAACTTGGTAAGTAAAGTTGTTTTGGCTACCAAGATGGAAAATTCATTCGGTAAGGTAAAGGTAAAAAGATGGTCACTTGGTAAAGCGGGAAGGTTTAGGCACTGAGCGATGTAACTAAAATTCAAAGTGAAGAATGCCGAGCAAGAAAAAGATATTAAATATGGATGGAATCGACATTTAATGTTTAGCTATGATCAGTTGGATGATCATTATGATGAGGAGAGTTAGTTACAAGAGATCTACGGTTATGAAAATTCAAGATGAAGATCTATGGCAAGATCTAAGTGGAAAAAAGAAAATGAACAAGTTACAAGAAAAGTTCAAGTTTGTAGGTGAAAAGGAAACGTGTTACCGAGATTTGATTTCAAGGTATAATAAATTCAACAGTCAAGATTGATTAAAGGAAAATGTAATAGATGAGATTAAGAGGCAAAAATTGTCTATATAAAGGATGATCTTATATGGATGTAAATGACTGACAAACTTAATAGTTGAAGGGTTATAGACTATTGAAGAGAAGGAACAAAGAGATCTTGAGTGGGAAAATAGTGATTTGATGAAGTGTTGATGCTAGTGGATGATGAAGAATTGAAGAGAAGATTGAAGAGTGCAAAAGGATCTGATTGAGAAAAGATAGTTGCACATCAACATGTCATTTTTATTACTATTTCTTAATATCATTTGTAACAGAGAAATCTCTTAACAAGGTGGACTTAATAGTCTTATTGTAAATCCTTGAGAAAGGTGACATTCTAAAAGAGTGTTTAAAGCCCTCTAACAAGGCCACTCCTAACAGGGTGAAGATCCTAACAGATCCAAGGTAAATCCTTTTTAAACTGGGTCACACCTAACAATGTGTTTTGTAATTTTTAACCAGATTGGCTCTTAACCGGGCATACTTCAGAAGAGTATATTTATTAGTGGGTGACAATTCCCACAGTGGTTTTTCCCAAAGTTGGGTTTCCACGTTAAATATTGGTGTTATACATTGTGAATGATTTAGTGATTGATATAGTTTATTTATTGTTGTCTGTAAATAGTGAATTGTGTTGTTACCGAGTAGTTACTAAGTTAGTAAAAGAAAACTTTGTTAATGTATTTTGTGATCAATATTACTAATTCAGCCCCCCTCTCTATAGTCCAACAATAAAACCTTCACCAAGTGTTGTGCCTTATGAACCATTCATTAGAAAACCCCTTAAGCTCATCAATTAATAAGTAGGAGATATTTTCCACAGGACACAATTCTTCTTCATATGTCCTGTAACAAACTCGTTAGTATTTTGATCAAAATATTTTCATCCCATGATACTTATAGCCCAAGTGCATAGAAACAATCCTGAATATGCAAAAACAGTGACAAAGTGCATACTTATAACTAGATTTGATCTAGACTTAAATTTTCTTAAAATTGGATCAATTGAACCCCTATTTAGATCTATTTACAATATTTGTCTTCATTCCCTCATCCTCGTAAACTATATGAAATATTTATTATCAATTAAAATCTCCTGGTTAAACTAGATGAAATTTGTAACCAATTTGAGCCTCCTAGTTAAGCTAAATGAGATTATCATAAATTGAGTCACCTACTTGATCTAGGTGAAATTTTGTGTTCATTTTGAACCCAAATGACAATGTATGATAAATTTAGGTTCAATTTATTTCATTGATTAACAAATTAATCATGAAAAGTATTCATGAAAGATGAAATTGAAAACATGTAATGAAAAGGTTGCAATCTTCTCTAGTTGCACAAAACTAAGCCTAATTGCATAGGACTTAAGTCCAACTATGCAGATATCATCCCCACGGGGTCTTCATTGAAGGGGAAAAACAATACCATGTGCGTTCATATGGGGGGGTTTAAAATGGGCAAAAAAAGAGGCAATATATTTTCCTGAATTAGGGGGGAAGGGGTTTTATGGGGAGGGGGATGGGGATTTATATAGGAAAAGGGGTACAAGGGGTACTGGGTGGGTATTGGAGTGTGGTGACAAAAAAGGAGTTTGGGGAAATATTTTTTGAAAATAGGGGGATTCTTTAATATGTCATGAACACACATGTTATGATTCAGGTTCACTAACTGAATCCTCTTTGATAATCCCAAGTGCGCAATAGGAATGCCTAAGTGCACATCAAAAGTGCCTAACTACACAAAACAACTCCCAACTATGCATCAAAAGCCACCAAGTGTGCAGAGTTTGGATTTGTACCTCCAAACACATCAAAACCCCCAAAATTTGATCAATATATAAGCATGTTTTCATGTTGGGTTCACTAGAATGTAGACTAGGAAATGGGAACATCAAAAATATGCATTAATAAGACAACCAAAAAGCCTAAAACATATGCAAACCTATCCTAATCAAACCATTTAAAGTCATTGAGATAAACTGCATAAACATATGAAAATAAATCAAACAAACAGTCCCTTAATGTAGCTTCAATGCTCTTTCTTTCTTCTCCAAATATTGAAAGTATTGCTCTCACTTTTACAAAATGTGCCTATAATGAAAGCAATTGCAAGAGGATGATAACAATGGCAAGAATACTCAAAGTTTATGGTTATAAGACTAGAGAAAAGAAGTCCAATTTATAGAGTTTTGGGAATCGAATTAATGGTTAGGATCAAGGACAAATCAATGTCATGATTGCATTTGAAGGCTCAAAATTGACAATTGACATGATTATGACAAATTTAAAGTTACAAATGGAAAATGTCATGATTATGACAAATTGATTATACAAATAGAAAAATGTTATGGTTATGACAATTTATGACATGATTGAATGAGAAATTAGGAGAAAATGAAAGGCTTTAAATTAGTGGAAAAAAGAGAAAGGGAAGGTGGAAGGAGAAATAAGAGGAATGGAAGCTAAATTAGTAGGTGGAAGAACAAATACGAGAAATGGGAAATGGAGGGAATTTAAATTACTCAAAATTATTATTTCCTCACATTTAGGAAATTAGACAATTAATTAATTAATTAATTGTGAGAGAAATGAAAAAAAGGGGGATAGGGAAAAGGGAGAATTAATGGTTGTTCACCCTTTTAGGATTAATTAATTGCCAAAATCATCAAATTGAACACGGTCAAAGGTCAAATTGAGAGGTTGTGATGAAGATGAGGGGGTGAATATTAGTGGTCGATTAAATCATATTCATTATTTAATTAATGAAGAATGGCATGGTATTAACAAACAATAAAGATCAAATATGCGACCCAGAAGAACGGTTAAAAAAGTGGTGAAATAATGTTTTGAAAGTATGCCAAGATGTTAAAAAGTGATACCATAGGTGTTTAACCATTTTTTAACATCTACAATCACTTCTTTATTTAGACTTTTGACAAATAGACAAAATTACTTGTTAAATGACCTACCAATTGACCTCATGAATTACACAAATGTAAGCAATAAGTCGACCAAAAAATCTCCTTGCTAACCTCTCACATTTTTCAGCATACCCATTGTACACCAAGGTGAAATTGCTAGTAAATAATTATATACATATCATTTCTCTTTATTTTTATTGTTTCTTATTTAAAATATTAAGTGAAAAATTTATTTATCTTTTCCTTTTTTTTAATTATACAATTTGATGTATTAGACAAAATGTCAAACTATATTAAATTTTTGAATGACAAGTTTACTATTGCATATGACATAGATTTGACATATGCAATATTAGACGTGTAGTAATTAAGCTTTATCTATATTTTATTAAGTCGCTAATCTTATAATAAAATATATTTTTATTTATTTTTAGATATTTCACCTTAATATATTTTTATTTCTTATTATTTATTTATATTTTCATTAATGAATATAAAATATTTAAATATATATTTTTAATATTGATATATATATTTTTTTACCTTAATATATTTTTATTTCTTTTCTTTTTTTATATTAAATATAGAGGGAACCTAGAAGATACAAAAATAAACCAAGAGTCAAGGGAGGCCAAGCCTCAATCCAACCATCATCAAACTAGTACAAAGTTATAAACATCATCACAAAACAAGTATTGACAACTGGCCAAGCCAAGAAAATGCCAAAAAGGAACATTAGGTTACAATTGCACAAGGACACCATCATGGTTGTCAACCCAGGCAGTCCGTCCAAGAGGACCCTCCATCCAGATAACCTGTTTCTTGTCCACAATTTGGGAGAGCATAGAAAATTTATCTTGGGGTGGATCTTTGTTCTCTCTAATTTCCTGCAGGAGCTGAGAGAGAGCCAAATTAAAGGCTGAATGGTTGAACATGCTCTTCCTCCATTCATACCAATCTTTGAGTTTTTAAATGAGCATAGTGACATGTCCATCCTTCAAGAACTGAGAAAGATTCTTCCTTTCAAACCTCATAGTAATCGAGATCTTCTCAACAATATAAGAAAAAGTGAGACTTTGAAACGACTCAGTAAGGATCCTGGTTTTGCCTTGAAATCTATCATCATTCCTAACCTTCCATATAAACCAAGTAATAGAGGAGGAAAGAGTAAACCAAAGAAAATTAGCATCCTTTTTTAGCCCATGAATAAAACCAGTAATGATCTCCAAAACATTAGTGAGACTAGGAATTTTAATCCCAAATAATAACCAAATCTCTTTATAAAAATGACAATCAAAGAAAATATGTCTACAAGTTTCTGAAGTTCTACAAATATTACATAGCTCAATAGAAGAAGAGTCTTTACGCAGGGGCAGCCTATCAAGCAACAACTACCATTTAAAATATTTAATTTTTGGAGCAACCAGACCCTTCCAAATCCAATTAAAGTATTTTTTCCAAATAGCAATATCAAGATCAGAGTACCAGAGCTTATTAACATGATCAATAATAGAAAGATTAGAGGAAATGATCTTATATATACTACGGGCTTTTATCAGAGAAAGGACAATGCCATCAACCCATTTAAAACTGAGGTAACTGTAATCACCTAAAAATGGACAAAGATCAAATCAAAGAAAATCAAGGACATAATTGAAGTAATTGAATCACAATGCATAATTAGCCAATCAAAATTAAAATCAAGTCTTAATTCAAGATTAATCAAAATTGAGAACATTTTTCAAGTGCAATCAAATCAAAATACAATTAAATCAATTAATTGTATAGTCTTGGATTAAATTAAATTCAACCCATTCAAGGGGTACATGGCTAAACAAATTCATTTAAATCAATTAATAAATCTCAATTACTCTCAACAACCCAAAAGGAGAAGAAATTCAATCAACCAATGAGATTTAAGGAAAGGCATTCACATGGATCAAGCTAAATTCAATCTCAATCACTCAAAGTGAAAGAGAATCTTGTCCATTGATCTTGTCTACTTGTCCCAATCTTTGAGGATACAAACTTTGCATTGTCTTCAAAGGGTGGAACCAAAGACTCAACCAAGGCTTAATCATGATCAAACACAACTACACCCCCTACCATTGGAAAATCTATAAAAGGAAGAGTAAATTCCTTCATTATTCATAACCACACATCTGAGAATCGCATTGAACCTCTTGCAATTTGAGTTTAGAAAGGCATTTGAGAGTTTAATTAGCATTTACTTTGATATAATTGTTAGCTTTAACTTGTTTATCTTATCATTCTCATTCTAGGACTGTCATTAATGGAAGCTTGCTGAGAGCTTTGCATTAACATTCTTAGTTAGAGAGTCATAGGATGCTCAATTGATCATTAATTTGCTAAATAGTTGCTCTATTGTGGTTTATTTAGTTACTATTTTATTTATTATTGATGATTAACCTTAATTATATGAAGATACTTTCCCTATTATACAAAATGGAACCCACCATGGGGCTCTAAGCCTCATTTCATCAATTTCATCATATTTTGTGTGCTTGTATTTTCACTTTTTCATGAATTTTCTGCAGAAAATAGGTGAAGTCATGTGTAAAAATGATTCAGTCACGCCTACATTCATTCTGATGATGCTTGAGATCACTGTTCTGATGCCTACTAGCTGATAACTCATGCATGGTCGATCACTTCTCTCCGGTCTTAAATTCTTTCTAGTCACCTGCGAGATAGATGCTCACGCCTGTGAGATAAACTGTTCAGCCTTTGCTCGTAAAGTCATGCCTATGACTTAAGAAGTGTCACCTATCCACTATTTGTCACCACCTGTGACAAACCTTTGCTAAGCACTTTACAGACAAAGTCACACATAGTATCTGCTATTTTACGCTTAGTATTGTTAAATTGTCACTTTAGATAAAATCATTTTTACGCAATTTTCAATACTGTTTACGCTTAGCAATAAATTTTTCACACTTGATTAACTTTCAGTGTTGCCTGTATAACTGAAAAGTGACGCTTGCTGTCATTAAAGTTATGCTTGCTAACAATTTGATCTTGCGTATTAGCTGGACAATGTTGCTTTCTGTCTGTTGTCTTAATTTGCTATCAAATTGATCAATTCAATTATCTAACTCTCTATTTGTATGTTTTGATTATAAATGAGCAGGCACAGAAAGGTCCAAAATCCAGAGAGAAAGTTTAATCAAGAAGAAAAGGCATCGACTAAGAGCATCAAGAAGGAAAACGTTACTCACATCAAGGCTGTTCTTGAGACATCACAAGAGGAAGAAAACTAGGTATATCAAAACTAACTTGCAATTATTGAAGCTTACAAAACAAAATTTGTTTCTCTTAATTGGATTTTTACTCCTTAGTTCAAGTTTTTCCTTAAAAATTTGCAAATAAGGTTCTTAAGGTTCAATACATAATTCTTTGCTTCATCAATTCGATTTGGTTTCCCCTCTATGTGATTGTTGGTGTTGACTAACTTGCTAGTGGAAAGGCACATTTGGAAGGAGCTATTGCCAAGGTAAGGATAAAAACAATGAAATCACTCAAAAATGCCCCCAACTTTGGTTAGCTACAAGGAAAAGGTAAGCCTCAACTAGTCAATATTTTACCTTAAATTGTGGCATTGATGCATTTCAAGAATCTAGTAATTAATAAGGATTAAGGAATCAAACACTTAAAATCAAAGCCCCTTGTTTGTGGAAGAGAGTAGAAATACTCAAATCCCTATAGTTAGTGGGTGAAATCAATTGAACATTGCTAATTGTGTTTGGGAACTAAAGGAAAAGTTAGGGATATGCTCTTCACCTTTCAGTGAACCAAATTCCCAAAATCTTGACCTTAACTCCATTTTTCCATGCTTTGAATGAACATGCTAGAGAATTAGTGGGCTCACCTCCCGAGTTTGCCTTAACGAGGCCAGTGAGAGGGACAACCCAAAGTGGGATACGCTCACTTTTTCTGCAGGAATCCAACCCACTATAAAATGAAATGCATGCATCCTTAATGGGGTGTGTGACAAACAAATTTTAAATTTTTCAAAATTCCTCTTGTAGTCCTCACGGATTGTGCCAAATCGTACTTTTGTGCGTGTGGGAAGCCCCTTAACATACTTGGGGGATGAAAGTTTCAAGTCTATTTGAATGGAATCAATATTAAATCCTTGATAAAATAGCAAGACCACCTTTTAGAGCCATGTTTATGAGCCAAATCTTGTGCTAGGTAGGTGCTTGAAGTGTCTTTTTGTGCAAAACCCGTGACAACGTTCTTCAAATCAAACATTTTGTGTTAAGTGGGTAAAAAGAGACAAGTGAATGTGTGATTTTTGTGTTTGAAATACATAAACAAGTGAGAGATATATCCATTGAAAATTCATCATATATTTTTAAATCTCTTCAATTTAAACTCAACAATTCTCAAATCAAGGATCACTTCAAATCAAACCCTTGTTGGATGTCGATTTCCACATAGTCCCACACATATAGGGTATCATTACAAGGAGATAGCACTCTTTTTGCAAACCAAGGGCAAGAGGTTGAATACCAAAGTCTTTTCAAGGGCCCTAATCAAGAGGAAATTTTTCCAAACTTATTTGAACAAAGACTTGGAGCGATGGATAGGAACTCGGCATATCATAATCACAATATAAACAATGCCAATCATAATCCCAAAGAAACACTTGAGGAAAGGGTTGAGAGAGCTTCCCAAGACCTAGACTTCCTAGAGGTTATGGAGAAATTGATAGATAAGGATAAGGAGAACTTTTTCCTAAACCTAGCCCAAAAGGGAGTAAAGTTTCCTTATGATTTTGATATTGACCAACTTAAGAAAGACCAACAGCAAGATGACCCCATGAATGTTATGAATAGGCAAATAAAGGCCTTCCAAGAACAAATTGATACCATGTAGAAGGCAGCCGAACCTAAGGCCTTTTCCATTGCATCTTTGTGTCCTTTCCCTTTCGACAAAAGCTTAGCTATGGTATATTTTCCCTTCAATACCATTTTTCCTAAATACTATAAGTACATGGGTAAAATAGACCCACAGGATCATCTAAGAGAGTTTTTTTCCCTAAGCATAGAGTTCATGCACAATGATACATATCTAATGCGAGTCTTTCCTAGAAGCTTAGGAGGTCCCACAATGGAGTGTTTCTCAAAACTAACCCTAGGATTAAAGATCTTTGAGGAGCTAGCCTCCAAGTTCATAACCCATTACTCTTATAATGTTGAGCACGAAATCACAATGCTCAAGTTGTGTGATACAAAACAGAAAGATGGAGAGTCATTTGTAGGATTCCTACAAAGGTGGAGGACCATTTTCACAAGGTATCCATGAAGTATCCCCAAGAAAGAGAAGATGGAAATCTTCACCAACAATTTGACCACGGAAATGAATTATAGATTACAACTTCAATGTCCCCCAACATTTGAAAAACTCATCGAAAATGGGATCAAGATTGAAGATGTTTTGGTCAAGAGAGGTGAAATCAAATTATTTAAAGATAAAAAATCCAACAACAACAACAATAATAACAACAATAACCATAATTATGTGCCTAATCAATAATCAAGGGTCCAACAATAACAATGATAAATCTAAATCATTGACAAAGAATAACAACAAAAACCTTGTGAATGATGGAGTTGTGGAGGCCCAAAACTTGAAGTCAACCCCTTTTATCCTACCATATGGAGCTAATTCTTCAAATAATGTTAATCATTCAAATAAAGCTCCATATAATTCCAATAATTCCAATAATTCCAATAACTATTCCAACACTTCCAACAATAATGCCAAAGGGGACAAATCAAAATCCTCCTACTCCAATTATAATAAAAAAAAATTCACCTACTTAGGTGAACCTTTGGAGAATGTATTAAGGACCTTGGTTACTAATAATGTCATCACATTACCTGATATGAAAGATTATGAACCTGAAGTTAAGCCTTATTGGTGGAATGAGGCCCATCACTGTGAATGTCATTGAAATAGAGGTCACCCAACAAATGAATGCATGAGGTTAAAACACTTGGTGCAAGATTTAATTGACAAGGGAACCATTCAAATTGAAGGGCCTCAAAACAAAGGAGATCATACGGCCTTCAAAAACCCCTTTTTGAATCATGAAAAGGGTGAGTCATCAAATACTAATCAAAATAAAAAAAAGGGCAATGAAAAAGTGAACTTTTCTCATACCTATGATAACATGATAAATACTATAAGAGAAGAGGATCAAACCATAAATCTTATCATAGTGAAAGATTAGTCAAGGGAAGTATCATCAAATGTTGTCACTAGGGGGAAAGCATAAAAAATTATCCTTCCTACCAATGCTCCAAAGATTGTGTTATTAAACCAAGCTTCAACCTCATCATCAAAACAATATAACTCGGTTGATCAATTACAAAGAACTCCCGCTCAAATCTCTATTCTTGAGCTGCTCAAATTATCACCAATTCATAAGGATATCTTGGAGAAAGCCTTGTTGGAAACAAATGTGCCTCTAAATTTGGAGGTAGACAAATTCCAAAATATGGTAGGGCACCTAATTGCACCCCATTGCTTATCATTTTCTGTACATGATGACATGTCCCTTAATCATCCTCAAAATCTACCCTTACATATAGAAGTGTTGATCCATAAGCATAGGGTGAAAAGAGTCCTTATAGATGGAGGAGTCAACCTAAACATTTGTACCCTTAACTTGGTGAAAGCCCTAGGATTTTCGGAGGAGGCTATTGACCCTAAGAAAAAAAATAACCATAAAAGCCTACGATGATGAAGAAAGAGCCTCAAAAGGAGTCATAGTGCTACTCATAAGAGTTGGTCCCATGCAAAAAGAGACCATATGTCAAGTGTTGGACTTAAATTTGACTTACAATATCCTGTTAGGGAGGCCATGGATCTACGAAATGCAAGCCATTCCTTCAACTTATCACCAATGCCTAAAATTCCCATATCTAGGGCAAGAGATAATGGTAAGTGGGGATTTGAACCCATTTCAATATTGTAATAATGTCAAGCTTATCAATGACTCCTTGGTTCCACACAATACTGAAGGGTCTATACCTAATCAAATGGAGCAAGGTCAAATTTCTAAGGACATCCCTTTGTTGAAAGGAAAAGAAAAGATGGAAGAAGAAGTTGTTATTGAAGACACACCAAAACTCATTAACCAAACTACATCAACTAAAGGAAAAGAGAAGGTTAATGAGGATAACATTATTGAAGAACCAAAAGAAGACCCTACCAAAGCTATCCAAGTGTAAACTAAAGAGGCCCATTATCAAAAGATGGACCAAATGATGAAAAATTTTGATAAGCAATGTAAAATCAAGCAAAAGGGAGTAGGCAAATACTTCTTATCTATGATGGACCTACCTTTATGACCCAAGTCCTTTGGAAAACCTCAAAATCTACCCCATAGATATAATGATAACTTTGTAAGGGCAAGTACATCATCTTCCATGGATGAAGAAGATAATGAAATCCTAAACTGGTTATACAAAGATGAAGAATCAAGTGCCCGCGTCAAACTTATCCAAAATGTAATCATTCCCACAAATCAATATGGGAAAGGGTTTTCAATCATGCAAAAGATGGGGTACAAAGGTCAAGGACCTTTGGGCACAAAGAATGAAGGGCTCATTGAACCCATAGAATCAACATGGCGAGATTCCAAAGAGAAAGCAGGATTAGGGTATCTTGAAGAAGGATACACTCAAAAACATTACCCCAAGCTATATGATCAAATATTACAATTATAATATCATAGTGATGAGGATTATAATGAATGGGAATGGGATACCCTATCAAATGATTCATTTCAAGATAAGGGTATAGATGTCATTCATACCTATGCTTCTACCAAAAATAAAGGACCAATAGCAGAATCAACTTCAAATCAAGCATCTAGTTCTAGTCAAGTGATCCTAAATGATGTGCCAAGCATAGAAATAGAGATAAATCAATGGATAGGTGAACCATACATTCCTTCATGGAGACCTACTATGGAAGAATCAAACATTAGGTTTAATCCACATGATTTTTATCCAATAGAAACCCTAGAGGAGTCTAGTGAGGAGGACTTTGATCCTTCTTTCTTAGAACATTTAGAGGAAGCCCATGTTTGAGATTTTCAAGATACAATGTATGAACCTTAAAATAATGATATATATACCCTAAATCCAATTGAAACAAACCCAAGTGTTGACCCATTAACTCTCATCCACCCGGACTTAATTGAATCGAATGCCATTGAACCAACTACCTTGCCAATTTTCTTAAATGACAACATGGTGTCCCGATACCTCAACGTGGTTGAACCTTATTCTATTAGAGAATATCAAGAAGAAATGACCAAAGGGAGAATCCAAACTTTCAATCCAAGAAGAAATGAAAAAAAATAGAAAAATAAAAAAATCGAGTGTTGAAAACCACGTTGTGGCAACATTAGATAAAGAAAAAAATAAGGAAATAAAGGATGTTTCCAAAGGTGAAAACCCAACTGAGGCACCTAAGGAAGGGATTTTGGATGCTCTACCAGAAAATTATGAAGAAAGATTTTCGATCTTAATTGACCCAACAGAAAAGATAAATATTGGGTCAGAAACAGAACCAAAGATCATCCACCTAGCAGCATCACTATCTAGCGAAGAAAGAATAGAATTCATCAAGTTCTTTAAGGAAAGACAAGTTAACTTCACATGGTCTTATGATGATATACCATGTTTAGACCCAAATATGATAATGCATCATCTAAATATCAAAGAAGGAGCCAAACCTGTTAAGCAAAAGCTAAGGAAGATGCATCCTCATATAGCACTACTTGTCAAAGTGGAGTTAGAAAAACTATTGAAGGTGGGATTTATAAGGGCCATTGATTATGCACAATGGATCTCAAATATAGTGCCCATATCAAAAGTAGACAAATCCATCAGAATCTGCACAGACTTTAGAGACTTAAACTTGGCATGTCCTAAGGACAATTTCCCACTTCCAAGCATTGATGCCATTATGGACTTAACAGCAGGACACTCCATGTTCTCACTCATGGATGGATGTAGTGGATATAACCAGAATAAGATAGCACCAGAAGACCAAGATAAGACTACCTTTACATGTTCATGGGGTACTTTTTGCTAGAATGTCATGTCATTTGGGTTAAAGAATGCAAGAGCGACCTATCAAAGAGTAATAACTACAATATTCCATGATATGATGCATAAGTTCATGGAGGATTATGTGGATGAAATATTAGCTAAATCCCACTCAAGAAAAGATTACCTTCCAATTTCAATGAAATTTTTTGAAAGGCTAGAAGAATTCAAAGTAAGACTTAACCCAAAGAAATGTGCATTTGGAGTCCAATTCGGCAAGCTACTAGGCTATATTGTATCTGCAAAAGGGAGAGAGGTGGATCCCACTGAAGTGAAGGATATTATGGAAATGGAAGCATGTAAAAACATTAGTCAGATGAGATCTTTACAAGGAAAGATACAATCCATTAGGAGATTTATCTCCCAATTAGCAGAAAAATGTCATAATTTCACCCAATTCTTGCATAAAGATACAATTTTCAAATGGGATGAAAAATTTGAAGAAGCCTTTAATCTATTGAAGAAATATCTCATGAATCCACCAATCTTGATGCCACCTATCAGAGGCAAGCCCTTGATCTTATACATTTCAGCAACGGAGAATTCATTGGGGGCACTTTTAGCACAAGAGGATGAAACGGGCAAAGAAAAGGCAATTTACTACATAAGTAGAAACTTAGTCAAATACGAGCTAAATTATACATTAATGGAAAGGGCATGCTTGGCTGTGGTTTTTGCTTCCCAAAAATTACACCATTATATGCTAGCCCACAAGATAAGGCTCATTGCCAAAATTGACCCATTGAAGTATCTACTTAGTAAAACAGCATTGAATGGAAGGCTAGCAAAGTGGGTGATGATACTAAGTGAATTTGACATAGAATATGTTGATAGAAAATCAATCAAAGGACAAGTCATTGTTGACTAGTTAGCAAAAGCACCACTTCAAGATGATCATCCCATACAAGTGGAGTTCCTGAATTCAGAGATTGTGAATGTTGAGGCAAAAACATGGAAACTTTATTTTGATGGTTCCTACACTCATCATGGATCAGGAGCAGACATACTTCTAATCACTCCTCAAGGCTCTACTATCCCTAAGTCTTATAAATTGCTATTCCCATGCACAAATAATATAGTAGAATATGAAGCCTTGGTTATTGGAATCAAGCTGGTATTAGAGTGGAAAGTAACAAAACTAAAGGTTTATGGAGATTCACAATTAGTCATAAATCAAGTCAATGAAGAATGACAAATTGATACCCTAAAAAAACATGGTGAAAAGTCTTAAAAAGTATTTCATACTTATCACATTTGAACAAGTGCCGAGGGAAAAGAAAAAAGTAGCGGATGCAATGGCAACTTTGGCTTCACTTTTACAGATGCCTGATAAGAGTGCCAGATATGAATTCCTGGTAGAAGAAGTGGATCAACCCACGTTTGACCCTACCCACCCTTACACCATTTTCTTGCTAACTACAAATGAATCACCTTGGTATGGACCAATTTACACTTACTTGAAACATCAAATCCTTCCCATAGGCTAAACTGGGAATCAAAAGAAAAGCTTCATTCGCCAAGCTACCCAATATACCATAATTTTAGAAATATTGTATCGAAAAAGACTAGACGGAATGCTCCTTAGATGTTTAGAAGAAGAGGAATCAAACTTAGCCTTATGATAAATCCATGAAGGAATTTGTGGATCGCACTCAAACGGATTAACCTTAGCTAAGAAACTTCTTAGGATAGGGTATTTTTGGCCTACAATGGAGAAAGATGCTTGTAACTTTGCCAAAACTTTTAGAAAGTGTCAATTCCATGGAAACTTGATACATGCGCCTGCACAAGAGCTTCATCCGATGACAACACCTTGGTTGTTTTATCAATGGGGTCTAGACCTAATAGGCATGATTTATCCACCATCTTCGAATGGTCACAAATTCATCATTACAACAATTGAGTACTTTACTAAGTGGGTGGAAGTTGTACCCCTATCAACTGCAATAGGAAAGCAATTTTTTTTGTTTATCCTCAATCATATTATTTGTAGATATGGCATACCTCATGCCATCATAACGGATATTTCAAAAACAAAGACTTAAAGGAATTATGCACCAAGTTTCAAATGATTCATCATTCTTCTTCAATCTATTACCCTCAAGGTAATGGACAGGCTGAAGAAACAAATAAAAACATCTTGAAATTTTTGAAGAGAACGGTGGACAACTCAGGGAGGGATTGGCACATTAAAATAAACCTGACCTTGTGGGCTTATAGAACAAGCATAAGAATGTCAACAGGGGCTACACCTTTTTCCTTAGTCTTTGGAGCATAAGCGGTTTTCCCTTTAGAGGTAGAAATTCCATCTTTGAGAATATCTATGCATGGTTTGATAAACAAGGAAGATTATAGGGTTGCAAGGCTGCAAGAACTAGAACTCTTTGATGAAAAATAGAAGCAAGCATTTGATCATTTGAAGGTGTACCAAAATAGGATGTCAAGGGTGTACAATAAGCACATCAAGCCAAGAACATTCCAAGTAGGTGACCTAGTGTTACGAGAAAATCCAAAGAATCAAGCAGAAAGGGAAAAGAAAGGAAAATGGGAAGCAAACTAGTTAGGACCATTTCTCATTATTGAAAATTTTGGGACCAGCACCTACAAACTAGTAGATTGTGATGGCGAAGAATTGCAAGAGCCTATTAATAACATACATCTCAAGAGGTTCTATACATGAGGTAGATGAAAGAGTATAAAGAGTATCAGATGGAGGATCATCATATTTATTGTACTTCATTAAAAGAGATCTTGAAAATACCAAAACATTTGAAAAGCAGAAAAAGCACAAAACATTTGAAAAGCAGAAAAGATCAAAAAAAGTGGAAAATTGAGCATGAAAAAAGCAAAAACATTCATATATGATGTGAAAAAAAAAGAAAAAAATTGAAAAAAAGAAAAATACAAAAAAATCAAAAAAGAAGAAAAGTGCCTTGGTGAAAGCATAGCAAATAGGCACCTTGGTAGAAAAAAAAGAGAAAAGCTTTAAAAATAGAAAAAAGAGCTAGATTCATTCAATCAGTGAAAACTTGGTAAACAGGCACCATTAAAATTCCAAGTTAGTCTCATACCTAGAAGGTCACCTTGTAAATATTGCATTCGCCAACATTTGTATATATTGCATAATAAAACCCCACAGTTGCATTTGCGAGTACCTCAAGAGTTTGATCACCTAATCTACAAATTGTCCTAAGTCCCACAATTGAAATCAATATCAAACTGGGGGAAATCTACTCAAGAGGAGAAAGGATTCATCAAAGCAAGCTTTATTCAATTAGAGAATCAATTCATCAAACTCAAAAGAGGAACACTTAATCAAATCTTCATCCTAATCCAATTTCAGCCAAACGCAAAATTTGATCCAAGAACTGAAATGACCTTACCTTTATCAAGATTAAAAACATGAAATGGATGGAACTACACTTGAAGTATGGATTTGAAAAACATTGCAAAATTTTTTCTAAGTGTTAACTCAATTGATGAAATCATTTCTTTCTAGCGAATCGATGAAAGTTTTAGACTAGACAAGCTATGATGAAAGGATGATATTTTTCTTGATTTCTAAATGACTGTCTTAAAATCAAAGTTTTAAACCATGTATTATTTGTCTAAGGACGTGATCATCAAAGAATCATTGAGGACTTGTACATAGGATAAACTGAGATTTCTGTTTGTTTATGCAAAAGGATACCTTGGCTATTTTGATCTTCAATATCATAATACCAAAATCCACTTGCAACATAGAATCCAACAAAATTAGTATTTGCACTCTCATGATTAGCTTCAATCAGTGATGGTCGTACCAAAGAGAGATGGGAAAGCAAATAAAGAGGTGCAAAAAGTATTCAGATCATCATAGTTGAACTAGTGATGGTTGTACTAAAACAAGATTCCAAAAATGCTCAATGATGATTTTAAGCTCTAAATTTTGAATAATGATAGTTAGCTGCATTCATCTTAGATTAAGTGCATTGTATATATTGTTTTGCCTTTCTTAAACTTAAATTGCAAGGGGGGACATTAATAATCTTGGTGAGTCAAAGCATTAAAGGAATGGGGGGTTCAATTCAAAATAGCTTATCCTTGATTTCAATCAAAAACATGTGAGATTATCTTTTGCATTCATGCATAGCATTAATCATTATTCATTATCCATATATCAGAGAAAAGAGAAAAAGAATCATTACTCATACATCATTTGCATACATGTAATTAAAGATAGAACTACATACATCCTAAAACCCAAAAACATAAGGGTATTCACATTCATATCTAAATAAAATAATTTGCATCCATACATTGAAAAATAGAGAAAAGCATGTCATAAATTTATCCATCAATGCATTCATCTATCTATATCATAAAATAAGATACATTACATCCATAGCATAACCACAAGTAAATGCATCATAAACACCATATAGCTACATATAAAGATAATCTCATAACAAAACTCATCAAGAGAATCAAGAAAGTATATCATCATATAAGTGTACATCAAATGATCCAGTACATTAGTATATCAAGATACAAATGTCATGAAAGTGATACATCAAGTGTTTCGATCAATAAAACATCATGAAACATGATACAAGGACATCAACAATGAGTAACTCTATCATCAAAGCATCAAGAACCCATAGTAGCACCTGATCCATCCCCAGCACCTAATCCATCTAGACCCCTGTCAACCTATCTATCTTGTGAGGGAGGAGCCTGAGAAGTGATCGCTACGCTAGGTCTCTGAATCACATGAGTCATAAAATGCTAGATCAAAAGAGCTACCTGATCCAGTCTACCAACAATAGTAGATATATCTGTCCTCATCGCTTGAACATCTCATGATAGGCTATCAATGCTAGGAGCATCCTGTGAACTCTGTCCCATATCCTGTGACTGTTGCACCTATGGAGGTACCTGTTAAACCTATGGAGGCACTTGTTGTGCTGGAACCTCATCCTGCTGTGCTAAAGAAACCCTGTGTAACTGAACTAAGGGATCCTATCCACCAGGAATCTGTCGAGCAGCATCTATATGTACCTATCTCTACTGTCGATGAGCTCTACGTTGTCTATCCACTACTGCTCTAGGGCATACCTCAGCTACATCATCCTGTCCTCTAGCTCTAGCACTATCCCAGACATGTCCACCTCTCACTCATGGTCCATCTCCTACTCTACCAATAGCCTAAGGATCTCTCTATCCTCACCATCTCTGATGTCTCCTACCACCACTATCACCATAGCCATCATCATCTCTCTCATCTCGGTCTGGGATACGCTCTGTTGGATCAATAAATCAAGGAAACCTATTTCGAGCCCACTAGTCTTGCTACTCATGAGACATACCAGCATTTGCAACACCTGCAAGCATATCCCATCTGCAATATGCCAAACCAACAATCTGATCACATGCAAACTGATAATCAATCAAAGGACCCCACATAGATCACTCCACCTATACATGAGCATATAACGCTACACCCTGTGGCATATCTTGTACTCTACCATACTAGCGAGACACTTGACCGAAGCAGAAATGCTCAATAATAGTAGTAGCCCTGCCAATTATCCATCGAGGAGCAAACATATAGGGAAGCTCATCATCGTCCTCCCTCCATTTCTCACATCCTATGTATGGCTACTACTGAACCTAATCAAGATCATCAATCTGTCGGTGCCAATACTCAAGCTTGACCAGATGATGTTGGACAACCATGCCGCTATACAAAAATCCTCGACCACGAATCCTGTCAAAAATAGGCCTAGTAATGGGAAGATGCTCCCATACCCACAACTGTAGAAGCACTGCACCTGATGATAAAGAAGCGCTCTCTCTATAGACAACCTCATGCAAATCATGATATAGCTGAGCAAGAACATAGGAGCCCCAATCAAATAATCAAGGATGAGAAAGTAAATCCTTGAGAATCCTGCCCCATCCAACTGAGAAACCATGACCTCATCGGTCGGGAAGCAAGAATCCACTGATAAGAGCACCAAGAACTGCTAGTAATGTTTGGAAAGAAGAAAAATATGGCCAAGTAATAGTATCATCATCTATAGTGTTGTCTCCAAACACTCATCTATAGACTGTGCTATCATAAATGGAATCATAATATACTAGCTCTCCTCGACAAGGAATGCATAATAGTATATACACATCCTCCAGAGTGATTGTCATCTCTCCAAAGGGAAGGTGAAAATTATTGTGGTCGGAGTGCCATCTCTTCGCCACAACAATCAGAAGAACACGGCTTAGTTGGAACCACGGCATGTCGAGAACAAAACTGAGGCCAGACAACTCAACAACATGATACTCTATCGGAGTCAAAGCCTAACCAAGATCAATCACCCATGATGCAATAGACTGTATGTAAAGAGTAGGGAAGTGCACCTATTTGGTAAAATAAAGGAATCATATCAACATACCATATCAAGGAATCATCTAAATTCAATCAATTTTATCAAAAGTATCAAGCAATCACACCCAGTACTATTTGTTCACGTCTCTCTATCCTGAGAATGAAGTATCAAATCAATCATCTCATTTTTTACATTGATTAATTTATCCTATCAGATTGACAAATTACATTCATTGGTACCATTATCCTAATATCCTAATCAATTATTTTGTTTGAACGCAACAGACCTAATCTTATCATTGGAATTGATCATCTGGACTTATGAAATTTTTCATTAGGAAAGATCAAGTACAAGTGAAAAAATATTTCAAAAATATTTCAAGCATGATTTTACATATACCACGCAACATTTCATCTCACGCGATACAGAAAAGATGTCAGGTGACACTTTATTTCTTTTACATAGTATTTCAGGTATCAGGTGACACTTGATGATGCTAGGTGACATCTAATAAAGCCTAGGCGACAATGAAATTCTAGGGTTTAACACGTGGAAAAATATATGCAAATTGGCATTAAAACCCTAAGGCTATGCGACATCAAATTTTTCTCAGGCGAGAATGAAAGATTGCTAAGCGACAGTTTACTACATGGAGGCGTGAGTAAAAAGCACGGATGTGACACTTTACAGGCTAATGTGACATTTAAACTATCCTACGCGTGAAATTACAAAATCAAAATAACGACGACATGCAAATAATGCTATAAATGAGTAATAAATGCAATAGGGAAGTCAAGAATGACTCACTGGAGGTCCATAGTCAGGTGGTCTTTGATACCATCGACATCTCTCAAACTGATGCTCTCCGATAGGAACAACCATCTCGAAAATCAAAGCAGAACCAGAGCAAAATCTTAGAAGTAAAAAGTGAAAATGAATAATAAATCAAGGTTTTTCAACCTATTTAAGCTAATTTGACCTAATTTAGAGGTGAAATTTTGACTTTGAACTATACTAACCTATCAGTTCAAATCGGGGAAAATTATGAATCGTGGCATATCATTAGTATTTTTCAGAAATGAAAACATATTAATCAATCGATCGATCATTTTTTTTCAAATCAAGCATCAATATGTTTTATTTCTGAGGGGGCATACCATTGGATAATCATATCAACATCAGCAATAACATCATCAAAAATCAAGAGACCGATCATCAAATCAAAGCGAAAGCTTTTATCAGGAAATTTTTCGTAATCAAATGAATGGGGCATCACATCAAAATCAATCATCAAATCAGGTATCATATCAGGATCAATCATTGAATCAAACATCATATTGAGAACAATCATCAGAACCATATCAATTGAGAGTTTCATATTGATCATATCTACATCAATCTTGTATCAAAAATCAAGGATCGACCATCGAACGACATCAAATGAACATCAAAGATCGACCATCAATGAATCAGGACCTATCATCAGCAAGATCAGAGTATTCTTTGAATCGACATGCTTCACACGTCAACTCAAAGAGGGGCATTTGTAATCACCTAAAAATGGACAATGATCAAATCAAAGAAAATCAAGGACATAATTGAAGTAATTGAATCACAATGCATAATTAGCCAATCAAAATTAAAATCAAGTCTTAATTCAAGATTAATCAAAATTGAGAACATTTTAATCAAGTGCAATCAAATCAAAATACAATTAAATCAATTAATTGTATAGTCTTGGATTAAATTAAATTCAACCCATTCAAGGGGTACATGGCTAAACAAATTCATTTAAATCAATTAATAAATCTCAATTACTCTCAACAACCCAAAAGGAGAAGAAATTCAATCAACCAATGAGATTTAAGGAAAGGCATTCACATGGATCAAGCTAAATTCAATCTCAATCACTCAAAGTGAAAGAGAATCTTGTCCATTGATCTTATCTACTTGTCCCAAGCTTTGAGGACACAAACTTTGCATTGTCTTCAAAGGGTGGAACCAAAGACTCAACCAGGGCTTAATCATGATCAAACACAACTACACCCCCTACCATTGGAAAATCTATAAAAGGAAGAGTAAATTCCTTCATTATTCATAACCACACATCTGAGAATTGCATTGAACCTCTTGCAATTTGAGTTTAGAAAGGCATTTGAGATTTTAATTAGCATTTACTTTGATATAATTGTTAGCTTTAACTTGTTTAGCTTATCATTCTCATTCTAGGACTGTCATTAATGGAAGCTTGCTGAGAGCTTTGCATTAACATTCTTAGTTAGAGAGCCATAGGATGCTCAATTGATCCTTAATTTTCTAAATAGTTTCTCTATTGTGGTTTATGTTACTATTCATTTATTATTGATGATTAACCTTAATTATATGAAGATACTTTCCACCAGATCGATCTCTCACCATGGATCATATTATGGTTCAAAGCACTCGTATCCACCATATAGATCCTGACATGCTCCTAGGCTTTCCAAATAGTTTTGAACACACTAAACCCTTGCACAACAACTGAGAAATTACCAATAACCAAGTCACTGAAGGGAATCCCTTTCCAGGATTTGGCCTTCCTGGGGACACCCCTCTCAATATTGTTTCTAATCAAGACCTTCTAAGACTCTGATCCCTCCAAAGCATGAAAGATCCATTTAGCCGCAAGAGTAATGCCTTGAAGTTTGAGATCTTTGAGGCCAAGGCTGCCATATTTCCTTTCCACATGACACCAATCCCATCTGACAACATGACGCTTATTATTTCCTTTACCATTAGACCATAAAATTTTTCTAATACTCTTTTGAATTTCAAGGATCTAGTAGTTGTTAAACATCCAAATAGACAAGTAATATATATTATAGGAGGAGAGGATTTTCTGACACACTTGAGTCCTACCAGTAAGAAAAAGGTACTTGTTATTCCAATTATTAAGTTTTTTGGTAATCTTATCCCTAACCAATACCACATGTCTTTGAGAGAAGGGTTCACCAAGAACAGGATGCCAAGATATTTGACAATTTTATTGGGCCCCCACTAGATATCCCTTTGGAGAACCCAATCTGGAGGTGTAGACACTCAAATATGGACAAGTGCTTTTTAAATCAATAAAATGGCTCAAAATCATCAAAATGTACTAATTCAAATTTAAATGGACATTATTAAATCAAAGTTGGACAAAATCAATAAAATCAAAGGAAAAATTAAATAATGACATTAAATAATTAAATCAAAGCTTAAAGGGGTGAAAAACACTATATAATTGATTTTAATCAATTAATTGTATAGTTGTTAAATTAAAAATTAAATTGAACCTATTCCCTTACATGGCTAAATTTAATTAATTAATTAAATTTAATTAATCCTAATATCTTTCAACAAAGTTGAGCAACCAATGAAAATTGAGGACAAAAAGACATAAATCACTCAAAAAGAAATGAATCTTGATCACTCATTCCAAAGTTTCAATCGCATCCACTCAATTTTGTCCTTTTGTCCAAAGCTTTGAGACAAACCTTTAAATTCTCCCCCCATTTAAAAACATTACAAATTTTTTGACTCAACCAAGGATAAATCATGATTAATTCATGTTAGAATAACTGAGAGGGGGGGGTGAATTAGTTATCCAGGTCCTAAAACAAAATAAGTAACTTAAAACTTGTATCTTCAAATACTATCACTCAGTAAACATATATCTTCTTCACTGTCATTGTATTTACCGATTATTAGATAAGCTCAAAATGATTTACTGATTAAATCTAATAGTTAACATGTAAAGTATGATAACAAATAGATAACACACTCAACACATAACACAAAAGATTTTAATGTGGAAACCCTGTTAAGGGAAAAACCACCTGGGAACCGGCAACCCAAAAAATTTCACTCTTCTGAAGTGAGGCCTGTGAGGACCAAACCCTGTTAAAGATTACAATGCACACTATTAGGTGTGACCTGGTTAGAGGATTTTCCACTAGGAGTTATCTTTCAATCTTCTGTCACTCACTGTGCTGATTTACAGGATAACCATGTTTCACTGATTAGAATGAAACACCAATCAAAACTTAAAAGTCCACTCGGTTAAGAGATTTTCACTGATTACAATTGTTAGAAAGTAATAGTAGTTTGATTCACCTTATTACAACAAATTGTAGATTATGAATCAATGTTATGCTCAAATAATATTTTCTGACCATTTAACACTTCAGATCTTAAATCAACTTCACTTACAATCAATCAATACTATGCTCTGTGTAGCTCGGTTTGTTCTTTGTGTAGCTTGGTTTCTGCAGTCTCGATTCAATAACCAATTGATCAGAAATTGCATGAATACAAATTCACGCTCAGCTTCCCGCAGTATCTCCTTCTCTCTATTTTTTAATGTATTTTCTTTCTCCTTAAATAAACAAGTAAGCCGTTTCATTTTCATCCATTAGATTTTGCCGCTCAATCCTGTTCATTGCTTTTGTCGCTTTAACCTTCTTCGGTAGATGTGTCTTTAACACATTTCAATCTTCTTCGTCAGATCTTTCTTGAATTTTGTCAGTCGTCGATCTTGTAACAAACTTTATTCCTTTTCATATCTTTACGCTGATTTCAAGGTGCCAGCTCATCAATCTTCCTGGCCTACAACATCATTAAATGATCTTCTGTTCTTCTCGGTCAAGTCAAAGAAATGTGTCGGTAAACCTTATCGATTAAACTTGTGCTCGGTATACAACACACTATGTCGGTGTATACTATCGTTAGTGTTCGTGCTGAGAATCTCAGTAAACACTAAATTGTCTTCTTTTACCGACCAACACTGCTTTGTATCTTTGAATTCCTTTCTTCATAATAGATGAATATCACGTACTAGGATCAACATAATGAGATCAGAGACTCATCAATAAGTTATCCAAAGCATTCCATAACCTCATCTGTTGTGACCTTCTTCCACCATTCTTCAAATGTCTCAGTAATGAATAACTTACAATATAAGTACTGTCAAACTAATAAGAAACTAGTTGACATCAATGACAACATCATATTGATTTAGCAAACAGTATTATCTATCCATCTTCAGCTCTGTAATCTTCAATCACTTGTTCAAAAATCTCTCCATATGATAAATCAGTTGTAGACTTAACAATCTCTCCCTTTGGCATTGATGGCAACTTAAATAATATGAATGTACCATACCCATACCAATATCTATTCTACAGCATTGTCATAGTTCATCCTTAACTCTTCTTTATATAGTTCATCCTTAACTCTTCTTTATATAGTTGCTTTAGTATTCATCATATTCTCTCCCTTTTTCCAGCATTCATTCATATTTGCTATTCTCTCCCTTTGACAACAATGCCAAATGAAAATAACAACAAAGTATGAGTATACTAACATCTCCATTGTATCTAAAATACTGATATCTCCATCTTTTTAAGAAAACTTAATCACAACCTTGAACTTAATCAAAGTGCAATCTATGCTAGCATCAACATGTATGATCTTCTGATAAAATAGGCTGATGCAGCATGCCAGATCACCTTAGTGACCTATAGATAGGGGATAGACCCCAAGTCTATTCCTCAAGTATTCAAAAATTTCTTTCGGTAGAGGCTTTGTAAAAATATCAGCAAGTTGTTCTTTAGATGTTACAAACTCCAGTTTAACTTGCGTGTCTTGTACTTGCTCCCTTAAGTAATGATACTTAATTGAGATGTGCTTTGTCTTCGAGTGCATTACAGGATTTTTTGAAATGTTAATAGCACTAGTGTTGTCACAATAAATAGTCACTGGATCTATGATCACCTCATTCATACCTTCCAACACTTGCTTGATGTAAGCTATATTCGAGCAGTTTGTCGCAGCAGCAACATATTCAGCTTCGGCTGTTGACTGAGAAATATAACTTTGCTTCTTGCTAGTCCATGTAACAAGTCAGTCTCCAAAGAAAATTGCACCTCCAGTTGTAATTTTATGATCATCCACATTACCAGCCCAGTCAGCATCAGTATATACCTTCAATTCAAATTTTCCATCTCTTGGATACCAAAGGCCATAATCTTCTATTTTCTTAAGGTATCTCAGGATTCTTTTTGTAGCTATCATATGAGATTCCCTAGGGTTAGCAGAAAATCTTGCAACAATTCCAACAGCATGAGCAATATCAGGTCTAGAATGTACTACATACATCAATTTACCAATCATGGATCGGTAAAGAGTCTTATCAACCTCGGTAGTATCATCTTCCTTTGTTAATTTACATCCGGTAACCATCAGTGTTTCAAGACCTCCTTTATGTATTTTGATTGAGTGATGAAGATTCCATCACTGTGCTAAATCACCTGCAGTCCTAGAAAGAACTTAATCTCTCCTAACATTGACATTTCAAACTCTTTCTGCATCTCATCAGCAAATGCCTTACACACATTGTCTCTTCCTCCAAAAATTATATCATCAACAAAGATTTCAGCTATGATAATAGTGTCATCAGAATTTCCTTTCATGTATAGATTACTATTATCACTTGTTCTAATAAAACCAATACTTAACAAATATCTGTGCAGTCTTTCATACCATGCTCTTGGAGCTTGTTTTAGTCCATACAATGCCTTGTGCAGTCTACAAACCTTTTCTCAATTGTCTGGATCTTCAAAACCTTCAGGCTGTTCAATGTAGATCTCTTCTTCAAGTATTCCATTCAGAAAAGCAGACTTCACATCCATTTGATAAACTTTAAATTTCTTATGTGCAGCATATGCCAGTAACATTCTAACACCCTCAAGTCTTGCAATAGGTGCAAATGTCTCACCATAATCAATTCCTTCTTCTTGTGCATATCTTTTACATACAAGTCTAGCCTTGTTCCTTGTCACTTCACCATTCTCATTTAGCTTATTTCTGAAAATCCATTTAGTACCGATTACATTCTTATCTATCGGTTTGGGTACTAAAGTCCATGTTTTGTTCTTCTCAATTTGTTCAATTTCCTCAGTCATTGCCTTAACCCATTGTTCATTATTCAAAGCAACTTGTACAGTTTTAGGTTCAAATTCACAAACCAAACAAGTACCTTGTCGTGATTTACTTCTAGTTTGCATACTAGCATTCTTGTCTCCAATAATCTGGTTTTTAGGATGATGTCTTCTTACAAATCTTGCTAAGATCCTGGATCTTCTATCTTGTGCATCTTGCTCTATATTCTGTTGTGCATTCGGTTCAGGTTCATTAACTTGCTCAGTAGGTGCTCCTTGATCATCATTCTATTCTATTAGTTGTGTCAGTTGCTGTGCATTGCTCATCTATCCAGTTACAGTAGTCTGTGATAGTCTCAGTTGAAACT
Organism: Chamaecyparis obtusa; assembly: GCA_027943335.1. NCBI lineage: Eukaryota > Viridiplantae > Streptophyta > Pinopsida > Cupressales > Cupressaceae > Chamaecyparis > Chamaecyparis obtusa. Next base: position 3,185,549 of record BSBK01000519.1, on the reverse strand, counting down.
CAGGGACATCATAGTATGTAAACTATCGGTAGTCTTTAGGTTCCTTAGTCTTTTCTTCATCTGTAAGCTTCTCATCAAATTCATCAACTCGAACATTTACACTTTCAATAATCTTGTTAGTCATCTTGTTCAGACATTTGTAAGCTTTACTTTGGGTAGAATATCCTAAGAATATTCCTTCATCTCCTTTGGAATCAAACTTACCATTCCTATCATCTTTCAGGATAAAACACTTACTTTCAAAGATTCTAAAATAACTTACATTAGGCTTGTGTCCAAACCAAAGTTCATATGGTGTTCAGTTGGAGTCCTTCTTTAACTCTACTCAGTTAAGTACATAGACAACAGTACTTACAGCTTCTCTCCAAAATTTTTGTGCAACGTTCTTTTGTATCATCAATGTCCTCGCACAATCAACTATTGATCTGTTTCTTCTTTCAGCAATGTCATTCTATTGTGGTGTTCTCGGTGCAAACACTTGTCTCTGGATTCCATGCTCATTGTAGAAGTTAGTAAATTCATCAGATATAAATTCACCACCTCTATCCGACCTTAAACATTTAATCTCCTTACTGATTTCCTTTTCAGCCTTATCCTTATACCATTTAAACATCTTAAATGCTTCAGACTTTTCTTTCAAAAACATCACTGTCATCAATCTAGTATAATCATCAACAAAGAGAATAAAATATCTATCACCATAGTAGCTTTGAGTTCTCATCGGTCCACATAAGTCAGTATGTACCAACTCAAGAATTTTCTTTGTTGAGAAATCTTTGCTTTTAAAACTAGATTTAGTCATCTTTCCCTTTTGACATTCATGACAAAGAGTATGTCAGGCTCATGTAAGTTAGGCAAACCTCTAACTCTTTTCTTCTTACTAATCTTGATCATATTATCAAAATTTACATGACATAATCTCTTGTGCCATAGCCAAACATTTCATCTTTCATTAGTAAACAAGAAGATTCATCAATATCAAGATAAAAAAGGTTACCTCTAGTCTGAGTACTAGTCCCAACAAGTCTTTCATCAGCTTCATAGATTTTCACCTTTTTGTTTTCAAATACCAATCTGTGACCTGAATTAATCAGTTGTGCAACACTCAACAGATTGTAATTTAGTCCATATACCTAGTAAGCATTCTCACATCTTATCTTATCATTTATTACTAGGGTACCTTTACCTTTCACAGTGCACGGAGCATCATTTCCCATTTTTATAGAACCACCATTATATTCAACTAATTCTTCAAATTTGTCTACATCACCTGTCATATGATGTGTGTAGCCATTGTCGATAATCCATGTATCATTCTTTCTTGTGAAATCAGGGCAAATTCTTCATGTTTCTCATCTTCTTCTGAATCATCCTTCATCACCACAAATACAATCTCTACACTAGAATCAGATTCAGAGTTAGTCTCTTCAGCAGCAAAGTAAGCCTTCTTACCTTTATCTTTTCGGTCATCTCTATCTTTATGTCAGTAATTCTTGTGAACTCTGCTTCCATAACTTCCTTCAGATCTGTCTCTAGGTTCATCATCATCATTTCTTTTATGAGGACATCTAGTAGTGATATGGCCTACTTCCTTGCAGTTAAAACAAGCCAAGGGTAATTTACCTTTATACTTCCCTTTGCCTTTCGGTAATCTTCTAGCCATTAACGCTTCAAGATTATCAAGGTCATCATCAGTGTCACTATCATATTTACTAGATTTCCCAATCTTTAGTTTTGACATGAAAGTAGACTCAATATTACTTCCAGAAGGTACAACGCTGTTATCAAAATTGTTTAACTCAAAGGTAGTAAGCTTATCGATCAAAGTATCAAGAGTGAGATTGGAAGAATCTCGGTTTTCATGAATTGCAGACACTCTGATGGCATATACAGGTAACAAAGTTCTGAGGATTTTGTTGATAATTGTTTCTTCATCAATGACTCCATCAAAAACTCTTACAGCATAAACAACTTCTTTGATTCTGTTTGAATATTCCACAATATTTTATCCTTCTTTCATTCTCATTTCATCAAATTTTCCTCTTAAGCTCTCGGCTCTAGCTCTCTTAAAAGATGTGTTACAACTGTATACTTTCTATAGTCTATCCCACATTGTCTTAGCAGTACTCAATCCTTCGATTTCTTCAAATTCGGCGTCAGTACAGGCAGTAGCAAGTTCCATCATTGCTACATTGTGATCATGCTTATCTTTTAGTTGTTCCACAGTCAGAGGACCAGTTGGTTCACTGTAGCTAGTTGTCATAAAATGTAGTGCATTTCCTCCAATTCTAGCTATATGCAATTTCATTCTTTGTTGCCATACTGAGAAGTTGTCTTTGTTCAGTCTGGGCACTTCCCTCTTATTCATTTTGTGATCTTTATGCTCAAGTCCTTAAAACTCTATTTCAAGCAACCAACGCTCTGATACCAATTGTTAGAATAACTGAGAGGGGGGGGTGAATCAGTTATCTAGGTCCTAAAACAAAATAAGTAACTTAAAACTTGTATCTTCAAATATTGTCACTCGGTAAACATATATCTTCTTCACTGTCACTGTATTTACCAATTATCAGATAAGCTCAAAATGATTTACTAATTAAATCTAATAGTTAACATGTAAAGTATGATAACAAATAGATAACACACTCAACACATAACACAAAATATTTTAACGTGGAAACCCTGTTAAGGGAAAAACCACCTAGGAACCGGCAACCCAAAAAATTTCACTCTTCTAAAGTGAGGCCTGTGAGGACCAAACCCTGTTAAAGGTTACAATGCACACTATTAGGTGTGACCTGGTTAGAGGATTTTCCACTAGGAGTTATCTTTCAATCTTTTGTCCCTCACTGTGCTGATTTACAGGATAACCATGTTTCACTGATTAGAATGAAACACCAATCAGAACTTAAAAGTCCACTCAGTTAAGAGATTTTCACTGATTACAATTGTTAGAAAGTAATAGTAGTTTGATTCACCTTATTACAACAAATTGTAGATTATGAATCAATGTTATGCTCAAACAATATTTTCTGACCATTTAACACTTCAGATCTTAAATCAACTTCACTTACAATCAATCAATACTATGCTCTGTGTAGCTCGGTTTGTTCTCTGTGTAGCTCAGTTTTTGCAGTCTCGGTTCAGTAACCAATTGATCAAAAATTGCATGAATACAGATTCACGCTCAGCTTCCTGCAGTATCTCCTTCTTCTTCTCTCTATTTTTTAATGTATTTTCTTTCTCCTTAAATAAACAAGTAAGCCATTTCATTTTCATCCATTAAATTTTGCCCCTCAATCCTGTTCATTGCTTTTGTCGCTTTAACCTTCTTCGGTAGATGTGTCTTTAACACGTTTCAATCTTCTTCGTCAGATCTTTCTTGAATTTTTTCAGTCGTCGATCTTGTAACAAACTTTATTCCTTTTCATATCTTTACACTGATTTCAAGGTGCCAGCTCATCAATCTTCCTAGCCTACAACATCATTAAATGATCTTCTATTCTTCTCGGTCAAGTCAAAGAAATGTGTCGATAAACCTTATCGGTTAAACTTGTGCTTGGTATAAAACACACTGTGTCCGTGTATACTATTGTCGGTGTTCATGCTGAGAATCTCGGTAAACACTAAATTGTCTTCTTTTACCGACCAACACTGCTTTGTATCTTTGAATTCCTTTCTTCATAATAGATGAATACCACATACTAGGATCAGCATAATGAGATCAGAGACTCATCAATAAGTTATCCAAAGCATTCCATAACCTCATCTTCTATGACCTTCTTCCACCATTCTTCAGATGTCTCGGTAACGATTAACTTGCAAGATAAGTATTGTCAAACTAATAAGAAACTAGTTGACATCAATGACAACATCATACTGATTTAGGAAATAGTATTATCTATCCATCTTTAGCTCTGTAATCTTCAATCACTTGTTCAACAATCTCTCCATATGATAAATCAGTTGTAGACTTAACAATTCACTCTACCCCCTACTCTTGGGAATTTACTATAAATAAGAGTCATTTTGAGAGCAATAATATAGAAGAGAATTAGAGAGAAAAATCATTGTTATTATAGGCATTTGATAGCAATTGAGAGCATTTAGCATTAGCATTTCAATTTATCATTTGCATAATGGAACATTGTGAGCTAGATTAAGCATTGTAGCATCATACTTTCTCATTTTAGAAGTGTCACTAGTGGAGATTAAGTTGAGAGCTCTACTTACCACATCTAATTAGAGAACCATGAGATGTCATGGATTTTAGTTTCATTTCTTAGTTAAATTTGCGTTGTATTTTCTTTGATTTGATAGTTAATAATCCTAATTTCATGAAGGTGTATAGCATACACACACAAAATGGCACCCACTATGGGGCTTTGAGCCTCATTTTTAACATTTTCATCAAGTTTTTATGTGTTTTTGTTGTCACTTTTTCATGAATTTTTGTAGAAAATAGGAGAAATGACATGTACCAGCAATCAAATGATGCATACCAGCATTTAAATGACACATACTAGCAGTGAAATGACACAGACCAGCAGTGAAATGACATGTACTAGCATTTAAATGACATGTACTAGCAGTGAAATGATGCGTACCAGCAGTCAAATGACACGTACTAGCATTTAAATGATGCCTGTGAGATAAATTGCTATGCCGGAGATAGTAAAGCAACGCCTGAGACTTGAGAAGTGATGCTTTTTCACTATCTTTTACTACCTATGACAAGCTTTACAATGCAATTTACAACAAATTGTCTAGTATCTCTTTACTGACGCCTAGTATTTGTTAATTGCCCCTTTAAATAGCTCATCTGATGCAATTTTTAGTACTTTTCATGACTAGTATATAAATTGTTACACCTACTATACTTTAAATGTCACCTGTGTCATTGGAAAGTGACACCTAAAATAGTTAAAGTCACACCTGCTAACATTATAATCACGCGTATTAGCTGGACAATGACGCTTACTATTTTTTACTTTAATTTGTTGTCAGATTAATAAATTCAGTTATCTTACTCTTTGTCTGTATTTTTTTACTATAGATGAGAAAACACAGAAAGGTTCAGAAGCCAGAGAGCAAGTTTAACCACGAAGGCAAAGCTTTGGCTAGGAAGATCAAGAAAGAAAAATTTTCTCACATCAAATCTGTTCTTGAGGAGTCACAAGAAGAAGAAAACAAGGTATATCAAAACTATCTCAAAATTGTAGAAGCTTACAAAAATAAATTTGTATCTCTCAATTGGATTTTCTCTCCTTAGTTAAAGTTTTCATCAAAATTTGCAAATAAGGTTTTAAGATTCAACATAAAAGTTTGCTTCTTCAAATTCAATTTGGTTTCCTTCATTGTGATTGTTTGTGTTGACTAACTTGTTGGTGGATAAGCACATTTGGAGAGGAAAGCTATTGCCAAGGTAAGGTGAAAAATGATAAAATCACTCAAAAATGCCCCTAGCTTATGCTAACTACAAGGAGAGGTAAGCCTTAAAAACTAGTCAATATTTTCCCTTAGATTGTGGCATTGAAGCATTTCCAAAATCTAGTAATTACAAATAGCCTCTCTTTGTTTGGAAAGTTTAGCATTTAGGCCTATGCTCTTCACTTCTAGTGAATCAAAATGCCAAAAGTGTTGAACTTTTTGATTAATAGGAAAGGTTAAGGAATCAAACACTTAAAAATCAAAGCCCCTTTGTTTGTGGAGGAGAGTAGAAATACTCAAATCCCTATAGTTAGTGGGTGAAAGAAATTGAACATTGCTAATTGTGTTTGGGAAATTAAGGAAACATTAGGGATATGTTCTTCACCTTTTGGTGAACCAAATTCCCAAAAACTTGTTCTTAACTCCATTTCCTTTCTTTACATGAACATGCTAGAAAATTAGAGGGCCTGCCTCCTGAGAAATTTCTTTAACAAGGCCGGTGAGAGGGAACGACCCAAGTGGGAGACAATTGTCTTAGCCATAGTACTTTCCAACCCACTCTAAAAAAAATACATTTTTCCTTAAAAGGGAAGTGACAAGATTATGTGCAAGTGTCTTCACTTCCTCTAGTAGTCCTTTCGAGGATTGCGCCAAATCATGCTTTTGTGCGTGTAGGAAGCCCACAATTGGGAAAAAGAACTTGGCATAGTTTAGAACTGATTATTCATTAAATTCTTGATAAATTAGTAAGCTACCTTATAGAGCCAAACAATGTTAAAAGCCAAATTTGACTATAGGTAGATTGCGTGGAATACTTTCTTGTTCAATACTTGTGAAAAATGACTGAGAACATACACTTTAGCGTGGTTTTAGGGACATGATTAAACTTTGATGTGTGTGTTGCGATTGTGTTCCATTTTCAAACAAGAAAATTCCATAAAACTGATCTTGCAATTTTTAAAATCTAAAATTCACAACCTGGTCAGCAAAGTGTCACCTGTGCATAGAGAAATACCACGTGTCAGCAATAAAGTCATGCCTATGATTGTTCAAACAATGCCTATCAACAACAAAGTCATGCTTGAGATATATTAAGTGACGCCTATAAAAACTGGAAAAATGCCTATCAATAGTAAAGTGCCACCTACACACCTTCAGGGCGCTGCTTAAGAATATTCTAGTAAATGCGTATCAGTTGTTAAGTCATGCCTACATACTAGAAAGTGACCCCCAGAAATAAAGAAGGGCAAACAGTGGACATTTCCCGAGGGTTTGGAGAGATTTTGAAATCATTTTTGGATACCCTTTTCAGAGATATTCCTTATCAGTGCAACAAATAGATCATATTCCTGAAAAAGATTTATAATGATGGAGCTATTTGAGAAACGAATCAATCCTATTATGGAGCATAATTATCAAAATCAAGATCAAAATCTCCATTGGAATCAAAATGATGAGGTGTCTGAAGAAGAAGTTTCAGAAGCAATCCAAGATCCCATGTTTATGGAAATAATGGGATTAATTATGAATAGGGATAAAGAAGCATATTTCATGAAGTTAGCTCCATTAGGAGCTAAGCTTCCTCATAATTTTGATACATCAACCTTGAGGGAGAATGAGAAAAAACAAAGAGATACATCATCTAAAAATCCATCATTAAGATCAATGTGTCCTTTTCTTTATAATGATGGGCCATCTGTATCTTCATCTTCCTCACAAAAAGAAGCATTTAAGAGCAACAAACCTATCTTGGATCAAAGGAAATTGCAGGATCATCCTATTTTTGATCAAGATAATAAAGAGTATGAAGAGAAAGATATCACTCTCAAGCAAGATCTAATGCACAAATCTCCAGCTAGCAAAGTTTCTCCCATAGCTTGTACTCCTTTCATATTTCATTCATCTCACAAAGCTTCACAACTATCCAAAATTCCTACATCAAAGAATGAGCCTAAGTATGACACTTTTCACATGGACTATGTCTACCCTCAAGGGCTACCTCTAAAAGAAACCCAAGCTAACTTACATCTTGTTGTAGATCGTTTCCATGTTGCAAAGATCTTGGACCCCAAAGCTTCATGTGCTTTAATGCCTATTAAATCCATTCAAAAGGATCCTACATCATTCTTCCAAACATCCCCCACACATATCCAAGCATCTACCTTGTCCTTAGAAGTGGCTCCATGTCAAGAGGATAATCCAAAGAGAAAAGAAACAAATGTTGATAAAGATCAAGATCAAGATTATATACAATCCCCTCCCATATTTGATGAAGGTCCCATATCTATAGAACCCTACGATGATCCACTTGCATCCTTTCATTTCTTCCAAGATGATATCCTTCCATTCTAAGAACCAAATATCCTTCCAAGTTCCATATCTTCTCCACTTCCCAAGCAAGATCAAGATATCCCTTCCATAATTTGCAATGAGCATATTGAAAATCAAGAGAAAAATACCCTATCTATACCATTCAAAGATCCTTGTAAAGATCAAAGTATCCTATCATTTCCTTGTCATATTCCTCCATGTTCACCTCAAGAAACCATCATTCTTCCAAATCCCTTGCATGATAATAAATCCCTTCAAGCTTCAGTTGATCCTATCAAATGTGTTCCTATCAAAGCTATTCATGAGCCTATTGGTATAAAGATAAATCTTAAAGATGAGAACCTGGGCAATGCAGCTCCTTCCAAAGATGTTGATACCCCTTTTACACCTTATATCCCTCCATTCAAACGCAATCATATGCCTTCATTATCCTCCAAATCCATTTTGGGTTCCTATGTCCCAAAACAAAAGTCTTCATCCCTTCCATCCATATTAGGTCCATATATTCCTCCATCAACTATTCCTATCATTCCTATCTCTCCATTCACTTACTCTACCATGTATCAAGATCAACAAAGGCACACATACTTGAAGAATGTCCAAACACCAATCCATATGAACCCTCCATATTATTCCTATTCATCCACAATTCTTAAGTCTTTTGGAAGCAATTTTTATGTGCAACATAACAATCATAAATCCAAGAATCCATATGGGTATAAAAATCACAATGTCCCATCTAATAGACATGTGAATGAAAAGAAAAATGAAATATCCAAAAGGCCGCAAAGGTCCACCAAGCAAAAATAAAAAAATAAAATGTGGATTCCTAAATCCCTCATTGATGAAATGCATTCAAAAACATCACAAAAGAAAGAAAAAGCAAAGACTATGTGGATTCCCAAGTCATTGTTGAAAGACTTGCACACAAAAGAAAAATCAAAATTGACATTCAAGCTTCCAAAGGCTTCCATTTCATCTCCTTCCAAACATCTTCCACTTTCCAAGTCTAATTTGGGTTCCTATATACCAAAATCCACTACCCCAAGAAGATCCTTACCTCCTTCATCTATTGTTCCTCCATCATTCCACCACTCTTCAAAGTGTGTGTCAAATTTGATCTTGCCAACATTTCCATCTACAACATACCTTCTTCTTATCCTCACATTCATTTTCCAATACTTACTTTCCATACTTCCATCCCTCTTATCAATATCTTTGATCATCCTAGTCATACCCATGGTTTATTATAGCATATCTTTCAAAGGAGCATTGTCCAAAGATTCAAATGTTGGGAAAATATTGAAAAATACAAAAAATGAAAAATGAAAAAAAAGAGAGAAAAAAGTGCCTTGGTGAAAACCTAGCAATAGGCACCTGGGTAGCAAAAGTAAAGAGAAACAAATACCATGATGAAAACCTAGCAAACAAGCATCATGCGTAATTCCTCCTTCTTGCACTCCACACTTGGGGGCAAGTTTCATCCATATTTCCTCTCTCACTTTCATCTTGACAAGGTTGAACACATCCATGGGCATTAAGTATCTTGACATTCGTTATCCTTTCCATCAGCTTATGTACTTGTTGCATCCATGTTACCCTATCATGATCTTGCTTATCCCAAATTCACCTTCATTATTCCTTGACAATCTTTCCATAATCCCAAAACATCCCTTCATAGCCTCCATCACCCCTTTACCCTGATTGTGTTATCTTATCCACATCTTACCCAAAGTGATCCTTTGGTCTTGATCAAAATGAAGAACTTAAAGTACAAAATTTTTTATCAAAAACTTCTTGACATGTCCATTCTTTTGGATCCCTCATTTTCATGACAGCAGATTGTTATCCTATAAGCTGCCTAGCATTGCATCATTGGCTTCCATGGCTTATCCAAAACATGCTTCATATTGCTATATCATTTTTCCTTAGCTTGGGTACTCTTCAGGAGATGGTCCTATGGGTCACATTCGCATGCTTCATCCGCCATGGCCTTTCCATCTCTAATCCATCAACTTGCAAATCCATCCTTCATGTCCTATATCTTGCTAGACATTGGGGTCAAACCAATGTGATCCTGTTTGAGAGCTGGTAAAAAGGAAAGCATAAAGTGCTTTGAGTTGCATCTTGCATAAACCGAGCTTTTGTAATATTTTGGAAGTTTGCCCAAGTCCAACATTCTTCCTATCCAACTAGGGGCATTTGATCTTAATCAGCAGATTTTAATGAACATGCATCAATTCACATGACACAATGCATTAAACTCAATCGGATTCAATAGTGCTACATTCGGTCATATCAGAGAGACTTATCAGAACTTCAAAAGAGAGAGATTTTCGTTGAACCTTTGATGGATATCATTGTTCACAACCAAGTATTTTGATCCCACAACTTGATCCTTGAGCCTTTATTGACTTTATTATTCAGGATTAAAAATTGACAAACACTTAAAAGATCAGAATGTTTGGAAATTCTTTTTGAAAATCTTGATACATTGCAAAACACTTGAAGCTTTCTTTTGATGATTTTTATTAAAATGACTTTTATCACATCTCTTTAGTTAATCGATGATGTTTCGACTAGATTGGCAATGATAGAGACATGATATTTTCTTTCCTTTGAGTGATTGTTTTGAGGAAGATCCATCAACTTATATGAATTCGTTTAAATACATGGTCATCAAAGAACCATCAAGGACTATCACATAAGAGGAAGACTTGACCATTTCTTGTTTACACAAATGGATACCTTGGCTATTTAGATCTTCCATATCTTAAATACCAAAGTCCACTTGCAACATTGAATCTGTTGAAACCGGTATTCATACTCCCATAGTTGGTCATTCAACTAGTAAGGGTTGTACTAGTTTCCAAAAGAGGTGTTACCAAAAGTGATAAAAAGCGGTATTTATATCATCATGATGTGGGTAGTGATGGTTGTACTTTCTTTCTGGTTCAACAATGCTCAATGATGAAAATATTTCTCTATGGCATTTCTTTGCTAAAAGCTAGTGACACTTAGTTGCATTGCATTGCATTTTCATTTAGATTAAAGTGCATGTTTGTAGTTATTTTTCCAAGGGAAAAGGGGTTCAGATAATCAGCTTGAGTAAAACATTAATAAAAAGGGGGAATCAAAGAAAAATCCATATCATCATATCAATGTTCATAACATCAAAGATCCAACAATCTATATATCAAAGATACAATATCAATGAAGAAATGATACATCCAAAACCTGATCAATAAAACATCAACATGATACAAAATCAACAACAAGGAAGATCCATAAATCTAATATCCAAGAAACAAGGGACCGTATGTATAACTTATAGAAATGTGCTTGTTTCACATATCAAGGGAATCATATCAGTTTTCTATATCAAGTGAATCATTTCAAGTCAATCAGTTCTATCAGAATCAAAGTATCAAACAATCAAACCCAGTACCATTTATTCTTGTCTCTATGTCTTGAGAATGAATTATCAATCCTACCTATCAGTATCCCATATTAGTTTTATTATCCTATCAGATTGACAAATCACATTCATTGGTACTATTATCCTAATATCCTAATCACTTGTTTGTTTAACTACAACAAACCTAGCTATCTTGGACATTCAATCATTCATCCAGAAACATCAACAACATTTTCTCAATCATATTTTTTCTCATGATCAGCATATCAATCAAATCGGGGCATTTGTTGAAACCAGGAATATTATCAATGTTTTTCAGAAATGAAAACAAATTGGATCAACTAATCAATCAATTTTATCATATTTTTCAAATCAAAACAATCAATATGTTTCATTTCTAAGGGGGCATCAGAGTATCAAGTTGACATCAAATATTAGTGAATCAGGGGCATCAAAATTTTTGAACTATTATCAGTGGGGCACATATCATTTTATCAAATCAGATCAGAGGCATATCATATCAAGCAACAATCAATTTCATATCAAGACCTAGCAATCATATCAGTGGCATATCTATGTATCAGTAAATCAAGACCTAAAAGTAAATTAGGACTAAAAGTTTCTTTGAATCAATGTTCTTCACACATCAATTCAAAGAGGGGCATTTGTAGACACTAAAAAATGGACAAGTACTTTTTAAATCAATAAAATAGCTCAAAATCATCAAAATGTACTAATTCAAATTTAAATGGACATTATTAAATCAAAGTTGGACAAAATTAATAAAATCAAAGGAAAAATTAAATAATAACATTAAATAATTAAATCAAAGCTTAAAGGGGTTAAAAACACTATATAATTGATTTTAATCAATTAATTGTACAGTTGTTAAATCAAAAATCAAATTGAACCTATTCCCTTACATGGATAAATTTAATTAATTAATTGAATTTAATTAATCCTAATATCTTCAAACAAAGTTGAGCAACCAATGAAAATTGAGGACAAAAAGACATAAATAACTCAAAAAGAAATGAATCTTGATCACTCATTCCAAAGTTTCAATCTCATCCACTCAATTTTGTCCTTTTGTCTAAAGCTTTGAGACAAACCTTTAAATTGTCCCCCCATTTAAAAACATTGCAATTTTTTTGACTCAACCAAGGCTAAATCATGATTAATTCACTCTACCCCCTACCCTTGGGAATTTACTATAAATAAGAGTCATTTTGAGAGAAATAATATAGAAGAGAATTAGAGAGGAAAAGCATTGTTATTATAGGCATTTTATGAGCATTTGATAGCAATTAAGAGCATTTAGCATTAGCATTTCAATTTATCATTTGCATAATGGAACATTGTGAGCTAGATTAAGCATTGTAGCATCATACTTTCTCATTTTAGAAGTGTCACCAATGGAGATTAAGTTGAGAGCTCTACTTACCACATCTAATTAGAGAACCATGAGATGTCATGGATTTTAGTTTCATTTCTTAGTTAAATTTGCATTGTATTTGCTTTGATTTGATAGTTAATAATCCTAATTTCATGAAGGTGTATAGCATACACACAGAGGAGGAGGATCCTTCCAACCAAGGAGAATCGATTTGGAGCTGGAGATACGAGCACCAAAAATCTTACTGAAGATTTGCAACTTGTTACATAAAGCATCAAAATTTTGAGCAAAGAGCTTGATAAATAAAGAGGTATCATCAGCAAATTGAATGTTAATTAATTCATTACCATCCGGTAATATAACCCCATTGACTTTGGGAGAGAGGGAGTGATCCCTAAGGAGATAATAGAAGGCATCAGAGGAAATGAAAAATAAGGTAAGGGCGAGGAGGAAACCTTGCCTTATAGATCTACTAAGATGAATAGGAGGGGAGAGAGAGACATTAACATCAATTTGAGCAACAACATCTTTCAGGAGAACCTTGACAAAGTTACAAAATCCAGGCGGAAATACAAAGGCCTCCAACATCATAATAACAAAATCTCACTCAACTCTATCATAGGCTTTCTCAAAGTCAAGAAGACACATAGCAGCATTCTACCCATAATCAATGGACCAATTCATGGTCTCCTAGCTAGTGATAAGATTTTCAAGAATATATCTACCTTTAATAAAACCCAGTTTGTGTGGGACAGACAAACTTAGGAGGAATCTTTTCAAGGGGTAGGGCCATGATCTTAGCAAAAATCTTATAGGAGACATTAATAAGAGTAGTAGGTCTCCAGTTCTTCATAAGGGCTTTATCACCCTCCTTAGATATAGGTTTGATAATGCCTCTATTAATAGAGTCACCTAAGGAACCAACATAGATGGCCTCAGAATAGACTTCCAAAAGGTCTTTACAAACCCAATTCATATTAGCCTTATAGAATTCAATAGGAAGCCCATCACGCCCTGGGGCCTTATCATCCTTTAGAGAACAAGTAGCTTTTTCAATTTCTTCCAAAGTGATATCATGTTTGAGAAGTAACGAGTCCTCATTAGAGATTTTGTGGGGGATAAGGCTCCTACATCTATCTCTTAACAGCTTGGATTCCTCACAATCCTCAGACAAGAAAAGTTTTTGATAGAAGCTAGCAAAGGCCTCTTTAATGGCCACTGGGTAAGTGATCTCTTATTTTTTATTTATATTTTCATAAATTAATATAAAATATTTAAATGTATTTTTTAATATATTGATATTAATATTTTTTATTTTTTTATGTTTAAAAATCTAATCTATATATTTGATAAATAAATATCATACATATTTTATATGTATTTTTTAATATATTGATATTAATATATTTTTTATTTTTTATTTATGTTTAAAAATCTAATCTATATATTTGATAAATAAATATCATACATATTTCTAATTATAATAACTTTATTAATATTTATTTCTCGTCCTTAAACTATTATTAGTTCCTACCGTAGGCAGGTAAACTATTGCATCCGTTAGATGCTAAAATGCAATTAATCTAATCAATCAGATTTTAAAATTATTTTGAGTTCTAAAGTTGTTATATAGTTTATAATTTTTACTTATTTTTAAAATTAGAAAAAGACTATTTATTTAAATTCCTATAGGCTCTAACAAAAAAAGGTAGGGAGAAAAATTAATTTATGAAACAAAAATTAGGAAAAAATACTATTACGGAGGGCTTTGCATTAAATGTTCTTAATTTTTGTACTCCTTTTCTCTGCATATTACAGAGGGGGCATTTATGGGAAGGCATGGGCGGTTGCTTCTCACGCATTTAGCATAGTTGGTAGGAATTCTAGATTTTTTTATTTGCATTTGAACACAAGTATACTCTGTAGATGGCTCGAAAAGCTCCTCGTGACGAAAATTTCAGACAATGCTTTTTAGCATCACTTGTCTCATGGAATTTCTAGAATAAAATGTCACTTTTGGGATATTAATATTTATGTTTATCTTTTGAATTTTTGGCTTTTTTGTTTGCAGGGGGTTTGAAGTTTATGAAGGAGAACAACCAGTTGGTCATAGGTTCGATTCTGGCTACATTGATAGTGCTCTTAGTCAAATGACTTGATGAACCAAAACATGCCTAATTTTTCCACTTTAGATTTGGGTTTTTTTGGATTCAATTGCAACAATGTATTAGTTTACTTAGAATTTATTATTTATGTTATACCTTGTTCATATGCATTAAAATCTATACCCACATGTTGTACATCTCCACTGGCGGAAGCCAGGAGGAAAGAAGCTTTTCCCGACGTTGGCATAAGCCTCCTTAGCAATTTTAAAGCACGAGATTTGGCGGTGTCAGAATATAGCTCTAGTTACCCAGTATAACACAAACAAGATTTCTCAACTGTTATATGGATTATACCGGCATTGTTGCAGAGGACTATGTATAGCTGGACATTACAAACAATTTTTTTCTTGGCGATGAAACTATAATACTAAAATCTAGGCAAAAGAAGGTCGTCAAAGGAGTCAAATATTGTGGACAGTGCTTTTTCCGGCAGCGGAAAGGGCATCCCAATTAGCCATGGGAGCAACATTCTTTCCATTATCAAATACAAGTAGGTTCGCGTAAATTAAAACCACTTCTTTGACATATCCGATAACAGAGTTGATTGGGTCGATGCCCTCGTTCATTAATGTCATGGCACTCAGCAAATAATAATTTCAGTGGCTTTTCTTTTTTGCCACTGGTTATGTAGATATGGTTCACTGTTTATTTTGTTCAAACAGTTCATTGGTTTTTTTTGCAATGGTTCATTACATATTTTTGTTCCAAAGTCATGGAAGTCTAAGTCTGGGATGAGGGAAAAGGAACAGTTCAATAATTCCAATGCTACAGCAGTCCGCGAATAAATGGTCCAATGCAATAGCCATTGATTTTTATTTGATTTGATTTTCTTTTTAAACAACTAAAATTGTCGTTGATGTTTTTTTCTGCTAATATATATATAGACATCCATCCTGACTTTAGCCAGGAGTATTGATATGAGAACAACTCCCCTGCTCTCAGGTACTACCCTACGCATTCAATCATTTTCTTCTTTCTTTTTTCTTTGGCCTTTTGTGGTTTTCTCTTTCCCTAACCTTTATTTTTGTGTTTATAGGTGATTGCAAACAATCTGGAGGATGTCAAAAAACTTATTGACTTATAGAGAGAAAAAGCCACTGTAACATTTATTTGGCCCCATTAATCCCCATGTCTCTCTAATCAACTCACTTTTTCCCTAACCCTATCTTTGTTTTGGACATTGCAGGTCAAATGTGACACTTGTATTGAATTTTCTGTGTAATAATGTTCTTGTATTGAAGATTTTGGTTTAAAGATTTTTTTTCCTTGTTCTATTTTTTATTTATGTCATTGGCCCTAAATTTCTATCATTTTGTAGACAATAAGCAATTTCTTGTTTTCCTCTAACTTTTATAGGTTTAGAAATTTACTCTACCTATTTAATTTTTCAAACCCTATACACATATTGCTAGTAAGTTTCTTTTGTCTCTAAGCTTGGCAATTAAACCTATCTGTAGCGTTTTCTTCCTTTTGTCTAGTTTCTTCTATGTTTGACTTCTACAATAGCCTACTGGGCTTTCATGAATATTGCTATAATTTCATGCAAAAATAGCCAGAGAAGACACTTTCAATTATTTTATTTTTCTTGGTAAAAGGCCTAGGCCAAGATTTTATTAATCATTTAAACATATACATTGACCCCACTCGGTGCAGACGCTGGTAGGGAAGAGCGGGGTAGAGAAACCCTCTAGCCTAGCCTGGGACCATAGTCCGATTTTATTACATAACATTTGTAGGAGGGCATTCCCTTCCTTTACATTTCATAATCAGAGGGCATCCCCTTCGTTTACAAAGAACTATTTGACTACAAGTTGTATCTATTGTCTTGTCTTTGAAACTGCTGGTTTGTCCTGATGGATAACCATTCATGCTTCCTAAGATTAAGTATTCCGCTAATCCTACCATATTAGATTCTCCTATGCTTACATTGCAAACTTGGTTAGTTTAAAAATGCATGATATCTTTTTTGAAATTATTTGTGAGGATTTCTATCTAAGGATTTCCTTTCCAAGGATTTCCCTTTTTCCTGTTGCTGTTAGAAACCTGCATATCCTGTCATACTAGAAACCTCTATGCACTAATATCACTTTCTCACTTCTCATTTATAGAAGTTAATGGTTAGATCAAGACATCTTTTTGCTATAAAATGCTAATTGCCTAGAATATGCCCTGTTGCCAAGGATCTAAACCTATAAAACCTCAAACCTATTCCATTATTGGTGATACTCTATCTTATAAAAATCACAAGCTAATATAAACCTCAAAAAAACTATAAAAAGTAAATGTTGTCAAATACAGCAAAGGAGAGGTTGCTTTATTAAAGCAGAAAAAAATCCCTTCAGCTAAAAGATCTATTACCAAAACACTAAAAAGAGCCAATATTTCTTAAGATAATGATCTAAGAACTAATTTATGAGCAGACTACAAGGTTGTCAAATAACAAGGTTTACATAACCTTATATACTCTATTGTAGTTACTCCTCAAAGGGGCAGGAGGGGAATATGCATAAATCACAATTGAAGGATAGAAACACTGCAATGTTAATAGAGACTAAAAGAAAATAGGGGATAAACATTGGGACCTAGATATAGTCTTGAGGATAGGAAATCTAAAGAAAAGTGAAGCTCGCTGCAAAGAGATAATGATAAAAGAGAAAACCATATTATGATTATATATATATATATATAATCATTAATGTATGATAAAATATACATCATCCTGTGAATAATCATACCCATATGTGTGTGTGTGTGTGTGTATATATATATATATATATATATATATATATATATATATATATATATATATATATTTATTTATTTATTTATTTATTTATTTATTTATTTATTTATTTATTTATTTATCTATATATATATATTTATCTATATATATACATATATGTATGATTAAATATACACCATCCTGTGAATGATCATACCTATATATATATATATATATATATATATATATATATATATATATATATATATATATATATATATATATATATATATATATATATATATATATATATATATATATATATATATATATATATATATATATATATATATATATATATATATATATATATACATACATATATATATATATATATAAAAGATCCCCCCAGGCTCCATCCATTTATATATATGATCATATGCCACCTAATTGCACCGATAAGCAACAGAGATCCACAAATAGTTTTGGAAAATGCCTGGCTAAACATTAACTTGAAGTCAATGTCTAGTTTTATACTGACTTCAACATTAATGATTATCCTGTCATGCAAAACTACAAAGAAACAATGTATATATGTCCACAAATGCTGCCAAAGAAATCTCCTACTCATCTGTACACGACTTTACAGAGAAAGACACTACCTCTAGGAACCTTACTACAATCTATAGGTCTCTTATACAGCATTTATGAATATCTTGACAAGCAAAATACCAAAAACAACATTAATCTTTAGGTCTACTATACAACATTAATCTTTAGGTCTTCTATACATCATTAATGATTATCTAGACATGCAAAATACCTGCCCATAGTTTTTGTGATGAAACCACCTGCTCATTTATTCAAGACTTCATAAAAAGAAACTATCTCTTTACTCCATACTTTAGATTCTTGCAAAGCTTGAACCCTGATAAAGAAAGGATAACAAGATATTCGCTAATCTGAGGTCAATATATCTAGAATATATTGACTCCAGATTAGTGACTATCTTGTTAATTTAAAATTCAAACTCATACAAATAAAGCTATTACAAGATAAGTGATTTTCTTGTTAATCCATCAATAAACCATAAGAGCTAACTAGGGGTTGTAAGAAATCAGAAAATCCACTTTAAACGACTACATAGTTAAGTAATTAGAAAAAGACACAAGTCAAGGCCTAAACCAGCCTTGCCCAAAAATAGCGTGGGATTAACAAAAAGCTCCAAGTGTACCCCCCGTGCTGAGAGTGCAGGATGATATAGACGCTTTACTAGAAATAGAGATTCTTTATCCCATGAAACATTCTGACCAAACTTCATCAACTGATATTCCTTCCTTCATATGGAGGTGTTCGTCAGATACCTTGGCAGAATTATTTCAAATAACTGAAATAGCATAATAAAATTTGAAATTGTTTTAAAGAAAAAACTTTAATTATCTGTATTTACCTATGCCAGAAACAGAGTAGGCTTAAGATAGTCCTCATGAGATTCCTTTCCTACTAATTTATTATCTTGAATCCGAAATATATAAAATTCTCATTTGCAATAAAAGTAGATATCTGGGTCAGAGAGAAACACTAGAACCTGATTATTCGTGCCTTCTTAAATTACATATGTGGTTGAGATTTTAGATTTAAAGTGCTAGATAATCAATCTTCAATAACTCTTTATTACAATAGAGGATATATCAAATTTTCTAGAGTTCAAATAGCATTATAATCCATACCCTTTTGGAGTTCAGATACCCAGGATAAATATACCGAATCTAATGAAACCAAGGATATACCTCCTGAATACAAAAACTATTTTACTAAGGCTTCTACCTTATGGAGGGAGGCTTATTTAGTTCTCATTTGAAGAATCTGATGACGTTGTTGAGTCTTTATCTTCTTTGACCAATTTCAATCTAATGTCATCTTCAGTAATAAACTCAGTCATCCAATATTCATTAGGAGGGGATCTTATATGGGTAAAATAAAAAAGGAGATCTAAGTTCCTTCTAATAGGTGGGGTTTCTTCCAAATATCTATCCCAGTCTATCATCTCCAGTATTGGGAATGTGGAAACATAGTTCCAATTGCTTATCTATTTCATGTAATCATAGGGGCTCAGAATGGTTAAGTCAACTCTGATACTTTTGATGACCTTATCGAGATCCATCAGGTACTTTTTCTTAAAAATTCTTCTACATAGATTACCAATGCTTCTAACATCTAGATCAACTTGTAGAGCTGAGGCTATAAACATAGCCGGGATATCAAAATTAACCCTATGTCTGCTTGTATTTCCTAGGAATTCCTCACCTAGGATAATAGAAACTGCCCTAACAACAATGTTGTATTTAATCATTAACAGTCTCTTGATTCTTCTCTTCGAGATACTCCCTTCAAAGGCAATTTGTCTTCCTGAGCATCTTAATTTGATTGGTGTTGCCATTGAACGCGTAGATGCTATATTGAAATATGGGAGTATCAATCCTATATATAATATGCTAGGAGATGTTAATCGAAGATGAAGGTGAACCGATGGTGATCTGGCGGTAAGAAACCCTTCATATCCTCTTTTTTTTTTCTTTTTTTTTTAATTCCTAGTCATAATTGTACTTAAAACATGGCGAAAACTTAGATAATAATAATCTATAGTCTAGAATTAGGATTAACCTATTTATCTTCCAACTTAGCCTAAAATAAACAATTCTAGATATTGCAAAATGATTTTGTAAAAAATACTGTTTAAAATATATAGAATATGTGTAAAGATACTTTGCTTGATAAATCCAAAAAAATCATACTAAATTTAGACAATCTTCTAAAAAGACCAGATGCAAATTTATAATAATTACTGCACTACAAATATATTAAAGATCTAAGAAGTATCCATAGGATGTCCATACTAAATATTGTCTTACTTTCTACCCATCATAAAGGATTAATGTACTGAAGTTCGAAAGGAAATATATCACATATCAAAATAATCTACTTAAAGGACTAAAGTGTTGTAGTTCATAAAGGAAATCCATTCTTAACAAGGTCTACTCCTCTTTATGAATGACTTTACAGTACCAGTCTGCATCTTTCTTATGAACAATGACAATTTCCTCTTTCTTGGGTTTGTACTCCCTTGAAGATTTCTTGACCTGTGGAGCCACTATCCTGATGTAGTTTGGATCAACCATGTCCATTTCCAAAGGTACCTCAAAATTCTCCGCCCTCCATTAGTCCAGGACCTCATCAAGGTCTACTACCTCCTTGAGCACCACTGCAATGAGGAAATCTAAATTTTTCCGCATTGCCGACCAAACTATATTAAACTTTGCTTCATCTTTTAGAAGAAGAATAGGTAGCCACTAGGAATTAGGAATGGACAGGAGGGCATTCATATTCAATTTCATGTAAATTTCAGGGAAAGGGATGGTAAGGAAATTATCAATGCTATGAACTGCTCTCTCTAGACCTAATAAGTACTCTCCCTTAAAAATTTCCTTTGCCACCCTGATGATTTTATCCTTAGATGTCCCATTAAAGATTGTTAATGCAATGAAAAGACCAATTACCTGTCCGTTAACTCAAACTATGAATTCATTGTCAAAGTGTTCTTCACCAAGCCCTCTCACCAAAGCCCTCCGAACTATAGCTATTAAAGGTTTTAAAATGATATTCCATCTCTCCGGTTTAACTGCTCCTCGAAAAGCCATTTGGCACTTTTCTTTGGTGTGAAAAATCACTATCCTGGACTCCATTATGCTTTCAATTCATTTCAGAGCTATCCTTTCTATTGCAATTTGAATACAAAGTAACACTCCCAATTTCTTTTAAGGTTTAAGAAAGCCGAAAGACTCTTCTAGTAAGCTCCTTTTGAATAAGCTTTGGAGTACGCTCACATGTGAATTAACTTCCATAATGTATCATTATTACTGCATACTTTTAGCTTAAAGATATAGTTGTATCATAGATTTGTCCTGTTAATTTTGGTTGATAATGCCTGGTTTTTAGATCTTTATTAGAAGGGTACCGAAATCATTAATAAATGTAAGTTTCAATATGAAATGGTGGCGACAAATAGATTGTCTTGTTCGTGGGAAGATTTTTATCTTCCTCAGAAAGGAATGACCTATTTAGCACTTCTATTTATGACGAACCTAAGAAATTGTATATAGTAATGGAAAGAGTTTTAATTTAAGGAATCAGGTATAAATGTTTGAAAGATTCGGCTCTAAAACATAAATAACAACTAGTATTTTAAAGATTATCTTTAAGTCTAAGATGAGGAGAGATTAATTTTTAAAGGAAGCGGTTTGAAGTTATACCATAGTAGTACAAGCTACGTCCTACTTCTTGTTGATACAGTTGTTTCTTCATTCATTCTCATACAAGTGAGGGCGCTTGGATTTGTGAGCTTTACCAAGTAATGATATTTATTAGTCATAGGTTGATTTGTGAGATTTCCCCTTAGATGACGATGCTGATGTGGAGTCTCTAGAGTCTTGATGGGAAGCTAACTTAATATGGGAATGAGTACAATATTTTGTTTTCAATTTTATCCTTTAAGCAAAATGAAAGAGGGAATTGTGTTAATTAATATAATTATAAAAGAAAACTAATAATATACTTAGATTGCTTTAGGCAGTAGGGATATTATGTTGGTCTAAAACTAACTATCCTTAAGAGGATGGCCAATGCTTCCTTGATCCTAACTAAAGGAGAACTAGCTTAGAATCACTATCCTATTTAGAGAGCCTAGAAGAATATTGTTTCGGTTTAGGGTCAACAAGGAGTCCTATAATCATACTAAGTATGTAGTAACCCCTTTGACTTATAATTCTACATTCTCTGTTAATCTTTACAAGTTATGTCAGGGAGATCCCATCCGCTCCTAAGTTAGCTAATTCATCGGCTCTCTTGTTCCCTTCTCTATAAATGTGATTAATTGATATTTCTGAAAAAGAGTCACATAGGGTCAAAGCCTAGGAGAGTAGGGAGTTTAATCTCCAATTCGGAGTTGCTTTTTTCCTTAGTACATTAATGATTATTGTAGAATCACCTTCAATTTCTAAGTAATTCAATCCCAAGGATGCACATTTTTGGAGACCCTTTATTAAAGTGTAAAGTTATGCCCAATTATTTGTTTCTTCTCCTATAGGAGCTGCTTGTGCTGCAATTTCCATGTCTTCATGGTTATGTATGCTACATCCGATGCCCGCAATACTCAGGTTTCCTCTGGACGTTCCATCAAAATTAAGTTTGTGCCAATTATTCTTTGGAGGTTTCCACTTACATTCCAACCTCTTTGAAGAGGCCTTAGTGTCCGCCCCTATAAAAGGTGGTAATACCAAACCTTCCCATTTTCCTCTCATCTTCCCGTCCCACTGGCTCATTTTAAGATCTATTTTAATGTTTTTGAGAGTGTTGCTATTCATCTTTTCTATAATTGCTACTTCGATTTTATTGCATAGTTGTGCCCATTCCATTTTTTCCCCTCTAAAGATTCTTCTATTGCATTCTTTCCAAACTTCCCATATTAATATGGATGGAGATAGAGACCATAGGTTAGCATAGATACTTTTTTGTTTGATGATTGGCCATGCTTGCAGCATGGACCTCAAAGATTGTGGAAAGGCTAAGGACCAGCCCAAGTTTCCCTGCAGCCAATTCCAACATTGATGAGTGAATGGGCAATTCAGAAATAAGTGATCACCATCTTCTTCTTCTACTTCACATAGTGAGCATCTACTAGGACCTAAGAATACTAACTTTTTGAAATGATCAGCTCTTAAAAGTCTATAATTCATTGCTAACCACGTACAGAAGCCTGCTTTTGGGGAGCATTCCTTACCCCAGCATAGGTGGATCGGTAAGGAGGTCTTTGGTCTATTATAACTTTGTGAGATGATCCTATATCCATCTTTAGTGTTATATTCCCCTATTTTTGATCCATCCCATACTAATTTATCTCTTGATTTGTTTAATGCAATTTTCCTATTTTTAAGAATACCTTTGATTACTAAATCATCCATAGCTGAAATCCCATATTTTTCTAGGGATTTCCATTCCTAGTTTCCATCCTTAAGAATGAGGTAGTCTTTGAGATTGAGACCAATCTTCTCCTTTAATGAGTTTATGAGGGTTGGTTTGTTTAATTTTTTTGATATTATTTCATAGCCTCCCCGTGAGTCATCCCAGAATAAGACTTCATCCCCCCGACCCGGGCACCAAGTTAATTTATCCAAAATAATGTTCCTGCTTTCCATCATAAAATTCCATATCCTTGATCCTTTTGGGGGATGGATTTCTCTAAAGATGTTTATGGATGACCCATTTCTTAAGTATTTGTGGATAAGTATTTTCGCCCATTTAGCCTTAGGGTTTTTAAAGAGCCTCCATAGTAATTTGGCCCCTAGGGCCTTCCCTTGATCTCCTAAGTTTTTAATGCCTATTCCACCCTCTTCTTTGGGCTTGCACATATTTTCCCAGGATATAAGTGGAATTTTCTTATTCTCATTGCTTCCTTGCCAAAAAAATGTCCTTAAAAGCTTTGTAATTTCAAATTTCTTGTTTGAAGGTAAGTGCATACATGATAACTGATAAATTGGTATCGCAACTAGTACAGATCTAACCATGGTAGTTCTGCCCGCAGAGGACAGCCATCTCCCTTTCCATGAGCCCTTTTTTTTTTTTATCTTTTCTATAATAGGATCCCATACATTTGTTATCCTATTATCCTTAACAAGGGGGAGCCCTAAATATTTACAAGGGAGTTTTCCTTCTTTAAAGTTTAGGATTTTACAAATGTCTTTTTTGGTTCCTAAATCAGTATGAAAAAAGAATATTTCTGATTTGTCCAGGTTTATTTGTTGTCCAGAGGCAATTGAATAAGTTTCCAAAATCCTCTTAAAAGATCTAGCCTCCCTTCTTTTGCTAACTCCATATAACATAGTATCGTCGACAAAATGTTGATGTGTAGTAGGCTCCAAGTCACTAGTAATGGAGATTCCTTCAATTGTCTTATTTTTCCTTTCTTCTGACACTGTCCGACCTAAAGCTTCGTCCATGATAATAAAGAGGAAAGGGGAGATCGGATCTCCTTGTCTGAGTCCTCTAGAGATGCCAAAGAAACCCTCTGGGGTTCCATTAACTAAAACTGAAATCTTAGGAGTAGATATGCATTCAAAAATCAAGTTAATCCAGGTTTTGGAAAAGCCAAATGCTTCCAAACATTTGCAAAGGAATCTCCAATCAACCTTATCATATGCTTTCTTAATATCCAATTTGATCAACATACTAGGGTTCTTGTTTTTAAGGATAGAGTGAATAGCCTCTTGTGCAATGATAACCCCATCAAATATTGATCTTCTTGGGACAAACCCTATTTGTTCTTCACTAATTATTAAGGGGAGAAGTTTTTGAAGTCTTAGAGACATTGTTTTTGTTAATAGTTTATATAAGGTATTGCATAGGGCTATAGGTCTAAAATCATCTAGACTCAAAGGTTTCTCTTTTTTAGGTATAATCTAGCTATAAAAGTGTTATTGACTTCTTTAAGTATTCTTCTTGAATTTCTAACCCCTTCTAATGCTTCCATGACTTCTTCACCAATGAAGTGCCAACACTTTTGAAAGAAAATGGCAGAGAAGCCATCTGGATGTGGGGATTTATTTGGGTTCATTTGCATTAAGGCTGAATGGATTTCATTAATAGTAAATTTGCTTGTGAGTATTTGATTGTGTTGTTTAGTAATGATTTTAGGAATATTCCTAAGAAGTTCTCTTTGAATTCCTAGACTTGAAGACTCTCTATTATTTAAAATGTTGTCAAAGTAGTTCACTGCTTCGTTAGCTATGTCTTTGGGGTCTTCAATAGTTTTTCCTTCTCCGTTCTTGATGCAGGAGATCTTGTTAGTGATTCTTCTTTGTTTGGTACTATTGTGGAAAATTTTGTATTTTTATCCCCTGCTTCTAGCCAGGTTTCCCTAGATTTTTGCTTCCAGAAGATTTCTTCTCTAGCCAGGATTTCTTCATAATCTTTAAGTAAACCTTTCTCCTTATGATAAAGTTCATCATTCATCCCATCTTTAATAACCTGGGAATTGATTATACCTAGTTCTGATTCCAGGTCCAATTTCTTCTCAAAGATGTTTCCGAACCTAGATGAATTCCATTCTAATAAATTTTTCTTAATCCATTTGAGTTTGTTTACTAATTTATATAACTTAGAACCTTCAATCTAGGGTTCAAACCACCATATTTCTATTAGTTTTAGGAGTTCTGGATCTCTTAACCATATTTGTTAAAATTTAAAGGAGCTCTTCCTTGGTTTGGTTTGTGTTAAGATATTGAGGGTGATAGGGTAATGATCTGATCCGGAGAAGGGAATGATGTTGGCTAAAAGTGAAAATTCATAGTTGGAGAGGTTCCCTTTAAAGAAGAATTTGTCTAATTTCTCTGCAATGTTGCAGAAACCTAGCCTTCTTTTATTCCATGTGAAGGAGTTATCCTCTGTTGGTATCTCAAGGAGGGAGTTTCTGTCTCTCCATTGTGTAAAGTCTCTAGCTTCTATTGGGAGGGACCTTGTTCCTCCTTTTTTTTCTGAAATCTTAGATATGACATTAAAGTCACCTCCTAAAAAAAAAAGTAAATCCTTAGTTTGTTCCATATAAGCACCAATCTCATCCTAGACCCTAAGTTTATCCTTGTTCTGAATAGGCCCATACACATTTATTAAATTAAAAGTTAGATTTAGTCTAAAGTTTCTAACTATCCCACTCATCCAATATTGCCTTTTTTCTAGGATGCTTATTGAAATATTACGAGGATCCCAAATAATTGCTAGGCCTCCTAATGCCCCATTAGCCTTCGTGGCTTCCATTACTCTTAATCCTAATTTTTTTAAAAAAATTGTTTATTTCTGAATTATCTAACTTAGTTTCTTGAATTAACATAATTTTAGGGTTGTGAATTTCGATGCAATGTTTAATTAAACGTTGCTTGTTAGGGGCATTCATACCCCTAACATTCCAGGAAAGAACATTCATGATGTTGTGGGAAGGCTCTTCCCCTTCCCAGCATACAGAATAGATGTTATCTTTACTTGTCCTATAGCTTCCCCTGCCAAGCCTCTTAATTCAGCATTGGGTTTTCTTCCTCTTTTCTTTGGTTTATTTGCATAGTGAGGAGAAATCTTTCTTTCCATGGTTTGCGCTATGCCTAGAGTAGTCTGATCTATCATTTCTTTTTCTTCCAAATTAATTAATAATTCTTCTATAGGAATTTCTGAGTTAACACTACTTAGAGTAATGATTTCTTCAATGAGTTTTTCTTGATGCTTTATGTCTTCAGTTGCCTCAAGCTCTTTTATCAAGTCTTTCATCACTTCATCTGGTAATGTTTCCTTCACGTAATCTAATAATATATTAACTTCTTCTACAATTTTATCTTTTTCAAATTTCAAATTTTTAGAGATTTCAGATTGTTCCAAGGTGTGGGTTTGGCCAGTGTTTGGAGTCAAGCATATGTTGGCTTCCAACTCATCCATGGGGGTGCTACTAGTGGGAATTTCTTTCCATCCTTTAGCATTAGAGTCATTGGTTCGGGGAATGCATTCAGGAATTATGTTTCCAGCATCCTCCTTCTTTTCTAAACTTTTAATGTTAAAACCCATAAAATCTTTGATTTCATTCCCCTCTATATCTCTATTACTAATTATATCGGGGAACTTATACTCTTCAAAGTCTGGTCCTTTAATATTTAAAGGAGTTGGGTTATAGATCAAGGCTTGGTTCTGATTGAGTTCTTCCTTATCTAAGTTATCAAGATTTGTGACCTTGTTACTTTCTTTTTTTGGGGAAATAGCAGTTTTTTCTAAAATGTCATGGAATGATAAGGATGAGTCATTAATCATTAGTGCTTCAATTAGTTTTCTTTTTCTCCTATTGTTTTCTATGGGGTCATTGGATTCATCATCTGATGAGAGTGAGAAATCAAAGACCTCTTGGGCCAAATCCAAGTTTTTTCCTAGGTTATCTGTTATTGATACCTTATTTGATTCTGCTGGTGAATTTGGGGCTTTATCTTTTGACCTTTTAATTATCTTTGGTTTCCTTCCCTTGATTTTGAATTTTACAAAAGAAACATTTTTTCCCCTAATCATCCCATCCTTCCTTACAGACCTAGTCTTCTTATGGTCATTCATTTTTATAGGAGGGCTCTTCTTCACTTGAATTTTCTCAGCTTCTTCACTAATAGGGTTTGTTAAGCAGAAACCACCATAGTCCTTATTAAATAAAATTCTAGGTAACTCTGTTGTAGATACCGAAAATTTGGGTTGGTACATTTCTTCTCCTTTTTTTAATTTCATAGGATTGAAGGATTTCGTTGATTCCTTATCCAAAATTTTCTTGAGATTGGATGTATTCACTACTCTGTTTCTTACTAATTCTGCCCCTGAGAAGAAGAATATGTTTTCTGAAATGTTTTCTCTATAAAGATTCGCTAGTAGGTGGTAGGAGGATCTATTACTTATGAAGTTAATTGCATTTAGTTTAGGAGAGGACTCTGAGAATTTAATCAGAATTTTTACCTTTGAGGAGTCCAAGTAATTTTCTTCAATACCTAGAACTTCTCCATAGCTTTCCCCTATTTGATAAATGATTCTGCTATGTAATAATTCTACTGGAAAATTATGAATAATTATCCATTTCGGAATAATAGTGTTGTTAAAGATATTTTTTGAAAAATTAGGTATCCATTTAATGAATTAACTGAATGCCCTAGAAAGAAAATTTGAGCTTCATTCAGAAGTTTATGCCTGATAGATAAATCCTCACACTCAATATAGAAACAGTAATTCGGAAGGAGAGTTATACTCACTTGTGACTTGCATGCCGATTGAAGCCATTCCCTGATACCTGAAAAAGCTTGTCTAGTGCCAAACCATTTACCAAAAAGACCATAGGTATTGCATTGCTTCCATAGCCCATCCGTAATAATTTGGGGCCCTTTGATAGTTTTATCTTCCTTTCTGTAATGTGGATTCAGTCTTCGGTGAGGAGGTGTGTAACTGTCTATTGAACGTGGTGGAATGATATCATTGTTAATGAAGTTTTGATTTTTGATGTATGGCTGAGTAGTATGGGTAGGATCAAAGTGCTCCTTGTGCTCTTTTTTATGCCCTAGTTCTGAGGGAGGATTAGGGCTAAGCGTACTAGATGATGTATGTTTCAAGCTTGAATCCTGTTGAATTGCGGTTGCCAAAACTTCCCTTTTATCCTGATCTTGATTCCTTCGGTAAGGGGGTGAATATAATCCCTTGTGATTTGATATATTAAACCCCACCGATGAAGACCCAAAATGCTTTCCTCGTGGTGATACCCTAGGATGAATCCTAGGAGAAGAGGGTATAAACGCAGAGAACCTATTTGATAATTTAAGACAAAAAGGGGTAGCAGGAACTCTAATAGCCCATTTGCGAGAAGTAGACACCTGCTTCCAGTCATTCCTCCTTGCATCCTGGTGATTTGAGAGACCTTCGAAGCCCATCCATACTTCCCTTCTGAAGAATGTAGCATATTTTGTTCTTGCGAACACAGAAAATTGGTGATCAAGCGAATCCACCAAGAATATATTGGGCCGAGAGCGCACGACAGAGTTAAGCAGAGCCATTTTTTATATGTTTTTTTATTATCAACCCTAGAAGACACTTTCAGTTTAATTTTTTTATTTCAAATGGATTATTTCTTCTCTTTGTAGCTCGTTTCATCTAATATCTGAATTTTGGAAGACAACTAAAACCCCAGAGACTTTATTTAGGCTCTATTCCAATTTGGTTTCTCTTTGGTATTCCAACGTAACTAAAGTTTACATTGCTCAAAGCACATCAATGCTACTATCTTAATTCAAATATAAATAGTAATTCAAGGGTCTACAGCTTATAAATCTCTGTGGTTTGCAAAATATAGACTGTTGTGCACTAGATTTTAATGTTATTCATCAAACTTAAGTTTGATTTTTAATTAGCTAAATCAAATGCCTAGATTTCAATAGAAATGACCACTGCAACCAGCACATACGTGTCAATTTTTTCAGGGAAAATAATATGAAAAAGTCAAGAATAGATCTAGACACCAAAATGTGAAATTTAGGATAGCAAGCATTTTGGAAAACCCTAAAGGATGCACCCAATGTATCTAACATTGAGACAATCTTGTCTTTTCTCCAAGACAACGTCAGAGCTTCTATTTTACCTTAGTTTGTACTAAATCTCAGATGCAAGCAATTTTTCAGGCAAGTTGATGCAGTGCTCTATTTTTCTAATACCCTCTTCCACTAAATGCTTTTTTTAATGCCATCATCTACTAAATGCTTTGTTTTAATCAGACAAACATCTAATCTGTCAAGCTGCCTCTAGCCTACATCAAATGCTTTGCAGGAGTACTTGTATCTCCATTCTCAACCTGCAACATTCAATGCAATCCTAAAAGGGTCCCAAATAACCTCATATATAAATTATATAACTTGTTTCTATATGTTTGTTAAAGAAAAAACTTACCTGCGGGTGAGACTCTGCAATGTATAGATGTGAATGCGAAACTGTGCAATCAATTTTTTTGAACCTTGTAATTATGCACTAGAGCCCAAATTTACTTATATTGAATTGGAAAGTTTGCAGGAAATTAAATATTACTTAACCCTAACAAAGCATAATATTTTAAAATGAGATGAACCAAAACCAATCCCTCTACAACTGTTGCCAAAATTAAATTAAAAAACCCTACTGCAACTGAGATGAACCAAAACCAATCTTTCTACAGCTGCTACCTCAATCTTTTGATAATACACTTAAAACCTCAATGCAGGTGTTCTATTATACATATATGCAAAAAGTGGTGGCGAAACAAATGAATCAAAAATTTCATCTTCAACATTGATTTGCCAAGTTATTCACAAATACCAACCTTGGTATAATACCTACAACCATTTTCTCCCACGGTTACAAGCAGTAACTCAAGTCCTCAATGCATAAGGGACATGATTACTTCATTATTTTCATAGTCGCCTCTGTTTATATGAAATTCCAAATCATTCTCACTAACCTGTACAAAATATTAAGTTATAAGTCCTTGTCTCCAACAACTTATTTTTTAGATGGATATAGATGGCAAAGATAGCTTTGAAAGTGATCATTGTGAAACAGGGTATGCAAGTTGTACCAATATCCTTTAAATGTATATAATAACTATCAAGCAAGCATAAGTTATGTGTGTCACAAATAAAGATGAAAAGAAGTGTTGAAACTTTTGCTACAAAATAGAGTATGTAACTACTTGTACCAATCCTTTTTCAATGTACTTCTTATTAAATTCCATTCATAACTTGGAACAAACACCTTGATTAAGTCAGCCTTGTCCCAGATGCTTAAGATGCATTTCTGAGCTACTTGTGGAGAAGACTACAATGAAATTCTGAGGTTACAATCATAAGATAAGTGAGCACGTGCATTTACCATTTTCAAAGCTGTAAGATGGGCTGATCCTTGTGGCTTTGCAATTAGACTGATTGATCCCATTCAAAGTGACAATGCACAAGAATACTTCTTTTCCTTCGCTCATTTTTCTTATTGTTTTGGGAGTTTTCATTTTTGTAATGAGACCATTTTGTTACAAGTTTCCATCTTCTTATACCTTTCATTCAACACAAAATTCAAATTGTTAACCAGGGCACTTAATGCTAAAAACACATCAATCAACAATATGCAAAAAAAAAAGATCTTATAAATTGACATATCACTCCCATTTCTTTCCCTAAAAGTTCCTTAGGAGATTTTCTGTCCCAAATTCTTTACAAATATTTCATGCTGGAAAATGTTGCCATTTTTTGGAGAAGAAAAAGAAAATGATTGTTAAAATAGAAATGGATAAAATCACATACCAAGCAACATCAGGGTTATCATCTTTACAAAGATGAGGAGCCTTGTAAAACCTTCTAGTTTTTACACAGTCAACATGGTTTGTAGGCTTTTGACATATGGCAAACCTTTTGAACAACCTTTTTCCAACACAGATGTTTTCCAAGATCTTCAATTGCATCTTGCTCTGCTTTGAAGTCCTCTGGAGTTCTTTCCCAACCCCTGTGATGCTATTGCCAATTTATAGGAGCAGCAGATAAAATCAAATAGCCACAAGGCCTCAATACCCTGCTCACTTCCAATAAATAGATACCATCTCGTAGGAAAAAGCATAAGTTTATCACAGACAATATGTAACTGCACTTCTTTCAAATATAAAAGCCTCTTAAAAATTAATGATTTCTACATACTTTTCAGGAAATCATGTGCATAGAGCTCTAAGATAAACTAAATCTTACAGTGAAGTACTTCTGCACAAATAGTATTTTATTTAACCAATTACCATAGTCTTTCCATGGAATCAGACAACACGAACTACTTTTGTACGAATATACACAACATTTGGGATAACTCTGATGGCATTATTACTGGGGTCTCTTACAATGAAGGAGCAACTGTTATATTCCCCATTGTGATTGTGGACAAAAAGAAGAGGAAAAGCATGACGAAAGTGAAGGACCCTGAATTTTCCCTACAAACATTTCAGGACCAGTGCAAAATGAATTCCTTGTACTTGCTTGTGGAGTAGAAAATCTGAAGACAGTCTTCCTATAAAACCACATAACCAACAACATTATTTAGTAGATAAACAACAGAACTATTTTACAATGAAATAAAATACAACAAAAATTGCCTCCCTTTGTACAAATTTCAAACAAACTTGCTGAAAGCATGGCAAGCTACCAATTTATCTCAAGACCCTGCGCAGTTCTCTATCTGTCAAGAATGGCAGTGAAAATTATAAATTAAGGGTCAAATTTGCTGGAAAAATATTGCATAATCTAATCAACTAAGAATTTTTTTTAAAAAGATCAATCAAAACCAAATTCTCTTCTTCTACTTAAATCTCTTCATAATAAAATAAAATAGAGAATAAATCTAAATTAAAAATAAAACAGAGAATAAATCTAAAATAATATTCACTTACAGACAATAGATTTTAGAGCTCTGAACTTGAGTTCTTTTGCAGCGACATTCACTTAAAGTTTTTGAATACTTAATTGAAAATTTTCTTTTCATTTTCGCCCCTTCTTGACATGTATGTCCAAATATCATTATAAACTAGACACGTAAATAAATATCATTATAAACTAGACACATAAACTGTTTGGCAGAATGTGGAAGCATAATCAAGACAGCTTGCTTGTTTTTTTCCATGATACGTAGAAGCATATTTAAAATAGTTTGAACAATTA
The DNA here is from genome assembly GCA_027943335.1 of Chamaecyparis obtusa. Taxonomy (NCBI): domain Eukaryota; kingdom Viridiplantae; phylum Streptophyta; class Pinopsida; order Cupressales; family Cupressaceae; genus Chamaecyparis; species Chamaecyparis obtusa. The sequence continues at coordinate 3,152,773 of BSBK01000519.1, read as the reverse complement.
ATTTGTTAATTCGACCAGTCAAAATATAATTCTACTCATTCACAATGAAGCATAATTATATATTGAAAAATGATAATAGACTATTTTTATATTAAATACAAGTATTTCAATTTTTTATTTAATAATTTAATATATATTCTAATTATTTATTTTCTAAATATGAATTGTTTCTTTTATATTTAGTAAATAAAGTGATATTTTTTTAAAATTTATAATTACCGAATTGTTAAATAATTATATTTAATATTATTTGAAAAATGATAATTAATAATTATCTTATTTAATTTATTTTATATTTATAATTATTTATTTAAGATATTTTGTATCTATAATTTATAGTTTAATTTATTATTTTCAAAGTAAATAGTAAAAGGTTATTTTCCCTATAGTATATAAAGATGTAATTTTTCAAAGTTATTTAATTGTCTAAACAATTATTTTTAATTAACTCATTTTTTTAAAACAAATTATAAGTAAAAAAAACATTTGAAAGCAAACAACTGCATTCCTACATGACCACTTATTTTCTATTCATCATTTTTGTATGGCTCACCAACTAAAGTAAGCGCTCATTCATATCGTTTGACTTTTTCTTGGCTTATACTTTGAAAGGAGTAAAAGCTTTCAAAAAATTGTAATTAAATGGAAAGAACACTTCTCCCTAACCCTTGTATCAATTTTACCTTGCACAGAAGTATCGCTGCAAGTTGTTGCACCTGCAAGAAAGCTAGGTGCATTCAAATTGAACTTAACAAAACCACTAGCCTCGATTAAAAAATCAAATTCTCAGTGAAATAGTTATAATATCCATCCACATTAAAATGGTGATAAAGAGAAGATAGCGCTGGAATAGGAAGAGAGAAGCTTAAGTTCATATATGATGGAAATTTCATTGAGATGTGGTAGTCACTGATGCTTTCTAGAAAGCAAAGTTTCACACTCCTAATAGCTCATACAAAGTTTTCTACTAAACTAATTGCATTGAGAGTCTAAAACTGTCCTATGTTTTACAATTGTACTTTATGCTAGATGGACAACTTTTCCTTCCAACTATTTAGGCAAATATATTATTTAATTATTTTGAGATTATTTAATTATTTCGAGCTGCCAATCACATTTTCATTCAACCATCCGCCACACACCAAGCTGAAAACTATAATGAAAAAAGACTCTAAATAATTTTCTGATAAATATATTTTCAAGGTAATAAAATATACAACAATTCGTACAATCGGAAAAACTTTAAATTCAAAATGCATCAATCCACTCATTTCACCTCATATTATCTCTACATGCATTAAACAATTGGCAGGAACTTTGACGCTTCTCTTGTTTAGAAGAATTAAATGTATAGAATATAAAGCTTTTATAATTCTTATCCAATTGATTTTTTTCCTATTAGATATTAAACTAGTTTAAAAATCTTGACCAAATGTGCCTCTTGTCAAATATCATTCGGATAAAATTACGTGACGTAAAATCCGTATGATCTTCTGGAGCCAATATCTATTGACTTCAAGGTTTCCAAAAACACGAGCGCTGACAATCCCAATGGTATCCCTCACAATAATGAAACACCTTTACGACCGATTCTCTTTACGAGAAAAATATCAATTTTTATATGTTTAGTAATGTGTTCTTTTCTAAATTCCTTTACTTTAGTTAATTCGAAAATACAAATACAATCCATCTAATTCAAGTGATAAGAACTTCTGTCCTGTAAAGAGACAAAATAGTGTTTTGAATCCTCGAAATTGGGTAAAGTCTTTGGGTCAAAAAAATGTTTTTTTTGGGGGAATCAGTCAAAGAGGGGAAAATAAAAATATCTCATTTGCGCGGGTATTATACGACTTTTAATTAAATTATTAAACATCATGATGTCTCCCTGGCCAATACTCCATTTACGGTCAATTGCAATCCCCAGAAAGCTTCTAGATGGAACAATGAAATCCGCTTTGAAACGCCATTCAAAGAGCGGTTCGGCGACTAATATTAAATTGGCAGGAGTCGCACGATGATTTGTGGAGACGAAAGCCGTGACGCAGGCAAACCTTGTCGCTATCATGACTCGCTATAAATGCATGTGGCAGCGATTCATTATTTCAACTCCAATTAGAAGGGAGGCCGTGTTAATGCAGTAGATATGTCCGTGAAAGCAGAGGACGAGGTGCAGTCGTGGGCGGGCAGCCTGCGGCTGGGCAGTCGGCGACTGTTCGAAAGAACAGAAAGCGTATTCTCGGGGTCTTCTTCGAGGAATCGGCTGGATGATGAGGAGACTCTGAAATGGGCAGCCATCGAGAAGCTGCCCACCTACAATCGCCTCAGGACTGCCATTCTCAAAGACCTCCATGGTGAAGTAGATGTCACAGGTATTCAGATCGAAAGCCGTCAAAAAGTGCTCGACAGGCTTGTCAAAGTTGCGGAGCAGGATAACGAGCACTTTCTCCGTCGCCTGCGTAAAAGAATCGACAGGTTTGGAGATTTTTTCTCTTTTTTGTTGTTACCTCGTCCTTCCTGAGTGGAATTCATGGTTTATTCTTCTAACGTTTGGTGGAATCCGTTCGTTTTGATTTCAGAGTGGAGATAAAGTTGCCGGAGGTTGAAGTCCGGTACGAGCACTTGAATGTCGACGCCGACGTCCATGTCGGAGGCAGGGCTTTGCCTACTCTCATTAACTATTATGCCGATGTATTGGAGGTAAGAATTATTACTGTTCATTTGTAGTTTTCTGATAGGAAGGAAATGAAGGAATGAATGGTGGGTAATGACGTTGAAACCTGGAATGTAAATTCAGGGGCTGTTGGCATCGCTCCATTTGTACAAGGGCAACAAAACAACAATGAATATTCTTCACGACGTCAGTGGTGTGATTAAGCCCGGCAGGTAAACCACAAGTACAAGCACAAGCACAAGCACAAGCACAGGAAAACGTAATCGTGATTTTTGACTAATCTTGTCTTAAAATTAATATATTGAAATTGGAACTGTATAGGATTACGCTTCTTCTTGGACCTCCTGCTTCTGGAAAGTCTACGCTTCTCTTGGCTCTTGCAGGAAGGCTGGATAAAACTCTCCGAGTATGCATGCTTTCCTTCCCCTGCTTTTGAAAATATAAGTTAATTAGAATAGTTTGCTTATGTTGGTACACGTCTAGTACATCATCTCCGTATTTGTGACATAGGTGAACAGTTCTATGTAAGATTTTTAATTAGGATGGTACCAAAATTTGGAAAATTGTTTTTAACTTTTTAAAGAAAATTGTCTGTTCTAACTTTTTATAAGTGGTATTAAAGTTGGGTCAAGTTTTGGATCTCCTCAAGAATATTGAAGAGAGATTAAAGTGGTATTAAAGTTGGGTCAAGTTTTGGATCTCCTCAAGAATATTGAAGAGAGATTGATGAGTTGTGTCTATATTCTTGATTCAACAATTTCATATGAAATTCTTAATTGAGATGGTAGCAGTTTCGAAAAAATGACCAATTCAACTCGCTAAAGCTTATTGCTGCTCAGTACTCACAGAAACATATAATGGATGCAGGTTACAGGATCGGTGAAGTACAATGGGCATACCATGGATGAGTTCGTCCCAGAGAGGACATCTGCTTACATTAGTCAGCACGATTTGCACATTGGAGATCTGACTGTGAGGGAAACCTTTGACTTTGCTGCCCGCTGCCAGGGCGTTGGCTACAGATATGGTATTTATCAATACTACTTTTTATTGTTGAATCATGCTGTTAATTTTAGCGGTAAATGTTTTCTATTGGAGTTATAGATATGTTAGAACACAAACAGAGGATTTGAATTTTGATGAGAAAACCAACGAAAACAACAATCTAATTATTGATTAGACAATTTTAAATCTTGATTACACTACTGATTAGACAATTTGGAATCTTGAAGAATTGAATAGTGACCCAACTTTTTATCTTTACAGATATTTTGACTGAGCTTTCGAGGCGAGAGAAAGAACAGGGTATCAAACCAGATCCCGACATAGATATCTTCATGAAGGTTGGTGAATCTCTGTGACTTTCAATGTTAAATCACGTTTTCCCATGGATTCAGAAGCTAACGGGAAATGGGTAATCGTTGTTGCAGGCCACTGCAATAGAGGGACAGGAGACAAATATGATTACAGACTACGTCTTGAAGGTACCCACTTTTTCTTATAATTATTATGTGCGAATACGCCAAAGGCGATCGAGCAGCTTACACCTTGTTTGTTATGAGCTTTTCTGACGTTTGAATGTTTGAGAGATTTAAAAATTGAATTACTGTTTGGAACAGATATTGGGGTTGGACATATGCGCAGACACCCTGGTAGGAAATCAGATGCGCAGAGGTATTTCAGGTGGGCAGAAGAAGAGAGTTACAACGGGAGAGATGATCGTGGGACCCGCAAACGCGCTGTTTATGGACGAGATTTCAACGGGTCTTGACAGCTCCACAACTTTCCAGATTGTCAAATGTCTACGTCAATATGTTCATGTTTTCAATAAAACCATGGTTATTTCGCTATTACAGCCTGCCCCGGAGACATATGATCTCTTTGATGACGTCATTTTACTTTCCGAAGGTTATCTCGTTTACCACGGACCACGTGAATCCATTCTTGAATTCTTCGAGTCCATGGGATTCCGATGCCCGGAAAGGAAAGGCGTTGCCGATTTTTTGCAGGAGGTAAGCAACTTTATCTTCATTCTGGGTAGTCTTATATTATAATACTAATTACTGATCATCCCATCTATTATAATTCTAATTACTGATCATCCCGTGTATTATAATTCTAATGGTCATCGTCTTATGATAACAGGTGACTTCGCCCATGGATCAAGAACAATATTGGGCTAGTAGAAGTCAAGCGTACCGTTATGTTCCCGTCAAGGAGTTTGCAGACGCATTCCAATCTTTCCATCTCGGACTGAAACTGAGTGCAGATCTATCAATTCCCTATGATAAAAGCAAATCTCATCCGGCTGCGCTAACAAAAGAGAGATTTGGGTTGAGGAAAATGGAGCTTTTCAAAGCATGTTTGCGAAGAGAAGTTCTGTTGATGAAGAGGGGCTCCTTTGTCTATATCTTCAAATCCACCCAGGTAAAAGAGGAAAAAATTCTGTGATTACTACTGAATTTGTTGTAATTCAATGTTTGTACGCGTGTTTAAAGAGTGCAAACGTGTTTGACAGATCACCATAATCGCTTTGATTGTGATGAGCGTGTTCTTCCGAACGAATATGCACCACAGAAATCTGAATGATGGATCGATCTACTACGGAGCCCTCTTCTTTGGGCTAGTTCAGCTCATGTTCAATGGCATGGCGGAACTATCGATGACAATTGACAAACTGCCAGTCTATTACAAGCAGAGGGATTTCAAGTTCTATCCTGCTTGGGCATTCTCTCTTCCAACTTGGGTTATGAGAATTCCTATGTCCGTACTCGAATCTGTCATATGGACTATTCTCACCTATTATACCATTGGTTTTGCCCCAAGTGCTCACAGGTCAGCTTTCTCTCCTATTTTAGATAGTATTCAATCAAGGATATCTAGATATTTTTGTTTGTTTTTTTAATATATATTATATTTGTGTTCAAAGCATAATTTTGAAACGCAGCGGCTATCTTCTCGATAGAATTCATCATAAATTTTAAAAAAACAAATTTCAAATTTTTGAAAATGCAGAGTTTTTTTTCGAAATTTTTTGGTTGTTTTCGATTCAGAATATGCAGATTATGAAGAACAGATCCTGAAATTTTTGTAAAAATCTGCTATGTTTTCAAATTTTTCAAATTTATACAGCAGTACATTCCTTCCAAAGCATAGCCGCATCCATTTTGAAATCTTGTATTAAATTTCTAATATATGTTAGAATATCCTTAAGTCAAAATCATACCCAAGATCCCTCATTATTCCACAATATAAAACTCAAATATTTGTCATTCTAATATTAAATGTATAATATATGTTACAGATTTTGTGCCGCACTCAACTGTAGAAACTTCCAAAACTCAAGACATTTATCCATTCTTATTAATTTTATTATATAAAATCAATATATTTGTTTAAGTCAAAAGAGATAGGTATGTGGGGTCCATTGTAGATTGAAGTCATCCATTAATACGTATCTCCACAGTTGGGTCCTCGTATAATAACTTTTATTTCGATTTCGATTGAAAACGTTCGCAGTTTTGTTGGCGTGTTGATATTAACGACCTTATATTATATTTATATTAAAATTTGTCTTTATGTATTCCACGTGCCCAAAGGCTGACCATTATCATTTTGGCAGATATTTTGAAGGATAACTTTGCCTAGAGGGGAAAAAAATGAAAATTGTGTTGTTTAAAAGGAATTGATTTGAGTTGGTTTTGTTTTATTTGTGGGGTTTAGGACCACGCCCTTACAATTTGTAAATTGGATTACACATTTAAAAAAAATAAAATATATTTTATTTTGTTAAAAAAATAAAATAGAGCATTTTATATAATATATATATATATATTTTGAAATTTTATTTTAAATTTTAATAAAAAATAAAAAATAAAAAATAAATTATTTATTGTAATAGATTTATTTTTAAAATTAATAAATTAATAATATTTTGAAAAATTTTATCTCATAAATTGTGGACACGTCATGTAATTCGTTATAGGTATCTAAGATGATATATTTGTAAAAGATTTTTTTCTTTTATTTTTCAACATTTTCTTAGTCGGATGTTATTATTAATTTATGTCAATAAACTTGACCCTACTATATATATGTGTGAATGCAGGTTTTTTCGACAGTTGTTGTTGTTTTTTGTACTTTCTCAAGCTGCATTGGGACTTTTCAGATTCATAGCTTCTGTAGGAAGGAATCGAATTGTGGCAAACACATTTGGCTCATTTGGCCTCTTAATAGTTTTCGTTCTTGGAGGATTCATCATCTCAAGAAGTACTTACACACCTTTTTCTCTTAAATAACATATATAGGTGAATAAATGAACATACTAGTTAACGGACACTTTGCTATGCTTTCTTTGATTGTACCAGCTGATATTAAAGGCTGGTGGATATGGGGTTACTGGATTTCTCCTCTCATGTACGCTCAAAATGGAATTGCAGTAAACGAGTTCTTAGCAAGTAGATGGCGAAATGTTAGTAACCTATTTGTATTTACTTTTCATTACTTCTAAACTTGTAGAAATTGATTTTGTATCCTAGACTTAAGGTGCTTGCTATCTTGATAGGAAACGGATAATATTGGTGTGAAGTTGTTGCATTCTCGTGGACTATTTTCTGATAGCTGGTGGTATTGGCTTTCTGTTGCGGCACTCTTGGGATACAATGTCCTCTTTAATGTGATGTACACACTTGCATTACATTATCTGGATCGTAAGTACAAGTATTGGCATTGGAATGATTTATACATTGCTTTCAGTGATTCAATGGATAATAATGACTTTTTTCTATTTCCTCAGCATTAGGAAAGCCACAAGCAACAATTTCCGAAGAGGACTTGAAACGTAAAAGTATTTCAACAACTGGTTTTCATAATAGAGCCGCCCATGAGAATGGGGTCGAAATGCAGAACATCCCAGGAAGGGTTATTGGAGAAATTCAATCTGCTAGTAAGGAGACTTCACCATTATTGTTTTACAATTGCATGTGAAAAGAGTGATTGATAATTATTTTCTATAATAAATGGTTCATAAAACACAACACTTTCTCAAGGTTTTGCAAATGGGGCAAGTGGGCTTAATCTTGGAAGAAATTCCATGGTTAAGTGTATTTGAGTTGGAGCAACACTAAGATGGGTGACCTCCCAGAAAGGCCCCATACTTCACCCCTTTGAGCATCACTAAGAGTTAACATCACCTAGATTCAATAAGTGCTAAGTATTCTGTTCATTCTCATAAAAAATAGATTCTTATGAACCACTTCTTGTAAAACAAAGATCAATGAATTTGATTTATAGTTTAATCCTCATAGCAATATCGTAATATTTTCAATATTAATGTTAAATAGGTAGGAGAAGTTCACAACGGAAAAGTAGCAATGTTTCGAACAGATCTGATTCCATAGTGGCAAGCGCTCGTGAGGCTGGCAAGAAAGGAATGGTTTTGCCCTTCCCTCCTCTCTCTATGGCCTTCCACAACGTCAGCTACTTTGTCGACATGCCCAACGTATGTTGTGTGAACTCAATTTTTTATGTAAAATGCGAAATATGATTTTACTTACTATTGAATCACTAGTAATTGATTTTCTTTTGAGACATCCTAGTAATTGAAATTATATGATGGGCAGGAAATGAGACAACAAGGAATAACAGAGGACCGACTTCAATTACTGCGTGATGTGAGCGGGACATTCAGGCCAGGCGTATTGACATGTTTGATGGGGGTGAGTGGGGCAGGGAAGACGACATTGATGGATGTTCTTGCAGGAAGGAAAACAGGGGGATATATTGAAGGTTCTATCACCATATCTGGGTATCCCAAGAAACAAGAAACCTTTGCTCGCATCTCTGGTTATTGCGAACAAAACGATATACATTCTCCCTGTGTCACAGTCTATGAATCCCTCATATACTCTGCTTGGCTTCGTCTTCCTAGTGAAGTTGATCGTAAAACCAGAGAGGTATGTTTTAAGTCTTAAGACATATGTTCTCTCAAATATCAAGCTTGGATCATAATCTGTGACCTTTTAATGATGGAATTCTATGTAAAAACATGCTAGCTTTTTTGCATTGATTAATATGAATGTGAAAAACCTTGTGTTGAATAGATGTTTGTGGACGAAGTTATGAGTCTGGTAGAGCTAGAAAACTTGAGAGGAGCTCTGGTGGGTCTGCCTGGAATGAGGGGGCTGTCGACAGAACAGAGAAAGAGGTTGACAATTGCAGTGGAGTTGGTAGCAAATCCATCCATTATATTCATGGACGAGCCAACGTCAGGACTGGATGCCAGAGCTGCTGCAATCGTTATGCGAACAGTTCGTAATACAGTGGACACAGGACGAACTGTTGTGTGCACCATTCATCAACCAAGCATAGACATATTCGAGGCCTTCGACGAGGTAATGCACATGAAAATGAAAATTCTTTAATATTAGATGTTGTGGGGAGACCTGAAAAATGAAATATGAATTTAAATGTGAATTCCAAATTTGCAGCTGGTGCTGATGAAGCGTGGAGGGCAAATGATATATGTGGGTCCTCTGGGTCACCATTCAAAGGACCTAATTGAGTATTTTGAGGCAGTTGAAGGCGTGCCCAAGATAACCCAGGGTTACAATCCGGCGACATGGATGTTGGAGTCGTCTTCTGTTGGGACTGAGCTTCGACTTGGATCTGATTTTGCAGATATATATCGTAATTCCCGTCTGTACGAGTAAGTATTGGTGATGATATCTACTTACTATTGAGTCTTGACTAGGCCATTTCCCTCATAATTGTGTGTTTTGCCAGGAGAAACGAGGCTCTGATAAAGGAATTGAGCGTACCAGCTCAAGGTTCAAAGGATATATACTTTGAATCGCAGTATTCGCAGTCTTTCTTCATCCAGACGTGGGCTTGCCTGTGGAAGCAACATTGGTCATATTGGCGTAACCCAGAATACAATGCAATTCGCTTCTTTTTCACATTGATGGTCGCTCTGATTTTTGGCACAATTTTCTGGAGGATCGGGAATAAGACGTAAGGATGCGCTTCGCTTTGTTTCTGTTCAAGTTGGAATCCCATCTCATCCCATCCCATCCTTCATCTAACTTTGTGTTTATTGTAATTTGTGAAACAGGGGAGAGCAAAGAAATGTTACCAATGCAATGGGCTCGTTGTTTGCGTCTGTTATATTTTTGGGTGTGAATAATGCATCATCAGTTGAGCCTGTTGTAGATGTTGAAAGAACAGTCTTCTATAGAGAAAAGGCTGCAGGGATGTATTCAGCCCTCCCCTATGCACTTGCACAAGTAAGTTGTTCACAGCTTCAATATTAAAAAGCCATCTGAAAAACAAAAAGATACAAAACAAGACATATTTGATGATTTCTTTTTAACTAGATAGATTTTTTCTTTTTGGTTGGAAAAGAACCAGCAAAAATTCATTGTAATCAAATAACAGAAAACAGGGTGTATTATACAACTCATCCAATTAACATACAGCATCATATCAAATACAAGTACAGTGAAAAAATAATAACTATTGTGTGTTGGAAGCTACCTTAGCCAAAGAAGTTCTAACTGCTGGAACCTTTATTTATTGGCTACACATTTTAATAAGAGTTGTTGGTGCAGGTGTTAATTGAAGTACCATATGTTTTCACTCAAGCAGTAGTATATGGAGTAATTGTGTATGCGATGGTTGACTACAAGTGGGAGGCGGCAAAGTTCTTTTGGTTCTTTTTCTTCATGTTCTTCACATTCCTATACTTCACATTTTACGGGATGATGACATCCTCTCTCACACCCAATTCAAATATTGCTGCAATTGTATCCTCGGCTTTCTATGGAATTTGGATGCTTTTCTGTGGCTTTATACTTCCTCGCAGAGTGAGTATTATTATTGACACTCACATAATGATATGATGATTGTTCTTGTTTAATGATAATATGTATTGATTGCATTTTTTCTGACATGGCAGAAAATTCCGGTGTGGTGGAGATGGTACTACTGGGCAGACCCTGTGGCGTGGACACTCTATGGCTTGATTGCTTCACAATTTGGAGATCTTGAAACTACGATTACCAGAACTGATGGCACTGAAGAAACACTCAAGCATTTCTTGAAGAGTTATTTTGGATTTAGACATGAATTCGTAGGAGTTACTGCAGGTTTTGTAGTAGGATGGGCTGTTCTCTTTGCCTTTGTCTTTGCCTTTGCCATCAAATTTCTAAACTTCCAAAATAGATAGATGTTGAAGGGGAGCTCGCCATGATATTGTTGTATATCCACATATATATGCCAAAATGAAATGCAATTCATAGGCATTCTCTCACCTAACATGAATTCATATTTTATATGTTCAAGGTTAGTCTTACAACCTCTATCCAAGGGAAATGGAGTGTCATTAAAGCCCATTAATATTTCAATGGCTGATTTGTGTAGTTGAAACTCTCTAGATTAATTATTCTTTTGTTGGAATAAGTTATTATTATTTATATTTCATTTTTATAAGGTTTTGTGTCATCTTTTTGACAAAAAGAATCTTAATGAACTTATTACAATTGTATGAGTTATGGTTTATATTTTATACAGTTAGCACTATCATGGTGGCCCAACTTTCATATTTTCCTATGCATCTATATTTATATTTTTATTGACTTATTTGAGACAAAACTATTAAATATTAGTTTTTGCTAGATCTTGTTTTTTCTTACTATGTAATTTTCTACAAACTAGGAGAGGTTGGAATAGTTGTTAGAATTTTAATACAAAAAAATAAAATTGAAAGTGTATTAATATCTACAAATAATTAGAAAGAGTAAGAGGTAATAAAGGATTGAAAATATATTGTATTAGACATTTTTATTGTGTCCCAAAATAAAATAAGTACAAAAATATAAAGTTTTAAAAGATTGAACAATTAAAATCAATATCAAATTGAAAAATATTGTAATATCCAAATGCTTTTAAACTAACTTGGATTCTACCTATCTTACTCATTCACATTGAAAATTATTACTATCACAAGTTATATTCTTAAATCTCTTACAAATATCATACAACCACTTTTTATTATAAATATATCTACTCAAGTATTCTTATTGTGAAAAATGGATGCACTAATATAGAATTTAATAACCTTTTTGAAGGTAAATGTAATTTATTTTATTTCTATATTATTGTGCATAGAAGTATGACTAATATAATTAGTACACTAGTGCCTTGGTCCCATTATATAACAATTGATAAATACAAGTATCTAATTAAAGGAAAGGCAAACGATGGTGTCATCTAGAAAATATTTTGGCCAAAATATAAAGTCATCATTCTCTCCCACAACAAATTTGTGTTGATATTTATTCTCGAAATGATGTACATACAATTTTCCAACTCAACATATGATTCTTCACAATTGTGAAAGACACAATTATTTATATATATTTATTCCTTCAATACTATGTCATCCATTTCAAGAGTTTGGATGTGACACTTGCAAGCGTCTACACCCAATTCTCAAAACCTTAATTATAACCTTAATAAACTTCTTGCCAAATTTTCTAAACTTATAAAATAAGAGTAAAACCTTGATGAGATAACATTAATCGGTCACACATGTCATAAACTAAAATCTTAAGCAAGACGTTGTTGGAGTTGGGAAGAAGTAGTGGCATGGGTGTGCATTTACAATACACACTTGGTCTCACTGCACACCATGGCTTTGGCCCATTCTTTGATATGTCACTTCCTAAGAAAATATTGATCATAAAAAAATTATCTAATTCAAAGAGAATCTAGAGAAGACCAAGAAAACTCTTTAAGGCCTATTCGTCATCTTGTTTGTACTCTCTAATTATGAGGTTTAGGGGAGTATCCTATCAAATTACAAATGGAAATAGATAGAAAGGATCTAAAAGTATCATATTACTAGTAGTGATACATAGGGATGGTGATGGGCCTCAACTTTTCATAGGTTTTATAAGTGAAAATTACAAGGATCATCAATGCTTACCCAAATAGGCTTACATCACCTAAATGGCTCAAGAGGTCAAAACCTAACAAATGCTCTCCCCAAGGCTCCAAATGGATTCGGATGCTTATTTAGGTCTATTAAAAAGTGATTTAAGAGGTTTTAGACTCCTAAGCAGTGGGTTTGACTCCAATCTCTACTTGGTTCCTTGTAGGCCTAATTGCCCCCAAGTAGGTCTTTCACAGAGATAAAAACTCAACAACTCAAAAATTACCAAAAATAATCACCAAAAAAACTAGTTTTTTGGATACCCTTTTCATCCTTACACAACATACCAAAAGATTAGCTAGGGTTATTTTGGATAAATATCTGTTGCTCACACAGGTGACCCTATTTTAGGTTTAAAAGATGGTCATTTAACAAAGAAACCTCAACTTATATTTATCCCCTGACTTTGAAACTTTCAGAAGTGTTCTAATATGACTCCAATAGAATGAATATCAACTCAAAAAGACCCTAAGGTCTCTGCAACTATAAAAGCCCCAATTTGGCTTCATACAAACCCTCATTCATAGGGCTTCTCCAATGTAGGCTCTCCAAACACTTCTGCAATCAAACAAGTATGGTTTCAACTTGTATTTGGTGTGTCTAGACACATCCAATCATAAAAAAATACCTCTTGTTAAGGTAGATCTTTTACTATTGCTCCCTAGCAAGCAATTTTCATTAACTTTCCTTATCCCTATCATTGTGATCACCATTCAAACTCATTGTATCTACACATTAGGTGTTATATTTGTATATTACATGTTATATTATTATCATTCCATGAGAATTAGAATGGTATCATTCATGGAATGATCATATTTGTCATTGAACTCTCAATTGTTATGAAGAAAATAGTGAATTCAATGGAACAATCAGCACAAATGAATAATAATGAAACTAAAATTATTCTCAGAGCATTAACCAGTGTATGAAATAGATAAATAAAGGTCCTCAAAGCGTAGGAATCCTCTATCACTGAATCTAAAGCACTAAGAACATAGAAATAAATAGCAAATTATTGAGAAACTGTGTTTTTATTAAAAAAATTATCACAACCGTACACACCCTTGTGTCATGTCATAAAATGGTCTTTTCTTGCATTATATAAACCCCATATTAACTCCCCCAACTGATTTGGATCGGTTTCATGGCTTTGTTAAGGTCAAAACTTCCTAAAACTACTTTCCCTTTTTTTTTCCTCCTAGCCGTTAGAATTCAAATATTTGAATTTCTAACTTACAAATTATTGAAAACCTATCAAACCTTATCTAATTTAACTCCTAGGATCTTTTAGACTTTATCTAACCTATCTTGATCCTTATTTGATTCTTGGTCACTACTAACCCATTTTTACATCATTTTTGGTCCTAAGTCCTTTACCAAGACTTCTAGCACTTATTACATTTCCATTGAATTGATCATTACATAAGGCCATTATTTTCTTTAGGATATCCCAATTCACATTTATGGATGTCTTTGATCCTTCCTTTCTTGGATCATTGATGCATCTTGGTTTCTTCATGGATGCTCCTGCATCATACTCCACACCATGGAAAAATTTCTTGACCCAAGAACTAAATTGTCTTGACTTCACACCACCCATTCTCCTAGATGGTAACCTTCTCTTATTAAGATTCTATTGCAATAATGACTCCTTTTTCTCATGCTCAAAACATGCATTCAAAGAGTTAGAACCAATAAAAGAAAACTTATTACAAACATTGTGTTTGCCACCTTTGCATGTGTGTTGCTTAGGACAGTCAACTTGTGTCCTCTCAAACTGCTTTGTCATCTTCTCATTAGGATCAAATAGACCCATGATATTTCCCTCCATGGACATGCCACTATCACCCTTCCTTAGTAAGACCATAGGATACGACATATTCCCCACCATAACTCCTTGCTTCTCTATTTGCTGCTTCACAATCAATTTGCTATGATTGTCATAAACTCTAGATTTCATGACCAATAAAGAGTTCTTTTGCCCTAGTCCTGATGCCACAGACTCCTGCACTTTTTTCTTCTATAAATCCACATAAGCCTTTGTACCAAAAATAATAATGTTTTTTATTTCATCAACATTGTTAGAAAGTGGTGTAAGAGTGAAAGTTTCACTATTCTTATGCACAATATACACATTTTCAAAACCATAATGAACTATCCGTCTAGTGCTTGTCATGGCCTTCCCAAAATGATATGACAACATTTCATAGGAACCACATCACACAAAACTCTATCAACATACCCTCCAATGTAAAAATCAACATAAGATTGTTCTCTTATTACAATGTTTTGTTCATCGCTCATCCAAGATGCCTTATATGGTCTACCAAGTGGAAAAAAATTTAAATTCAATTTTTTTTACCATTTCATAAGATACCAAATTATCAAAAGAACCAGAATCTATGATCATTCTAAAAATATTACTATGACTTTTGTAATTGGTTCTAAAGATTGATACATTTTGCCTCTCTTGTTGTTGCATAGGTGTCTTCCTTACCATTAGGTACTCTCCTTCCAAGTTTTCCATCTTGGATCCTTCTCCTTCCTTTTTCTAGTTGTTATCTTCTCCTTGTGCCAAATTCACTCTTCTATCTTCCTTCCTCATGTTTGCCTCCTTCTCATGACACTTGTATGATTGATGTCCCACTTCTCCACAAGTGAAGCATTTCCCTGTGAAGATACCATTGCCTATGCCTGAACCAAATCTGTGTCCTCCTATTTGTCCTTACCTTGTATCCACAACTTGTTCCTTACCCTTATTAGCATTGTTCTAACCTTGTGCCTCATTAAACCTGCCACCTCTACCTTTGTTTGAATTTCCTCTACCATTCCCCTGTCTCTCTTGTCTTCTTCTTATCTTTTCCTCAGCTTTCGTGGCTATTTTGTAACATTCTTCCACGGATTTAGGGGTAGTAAGACTAAGTTAATCTTAGATATTAAACCCCAGTTCCCCCATGTACCTTGCAAGTTTCTCCTCAACATCTTCCTCATGACCTACTCTGATATCCAACTTATAGAATTCCTCGGTGTACTTTTGCACATCCATGTCTTTTTGTTTAAGACCTTGCATCTTCTTTTACAACTGCACTCTATAGTCATTGGGAAAAAAATTTCTCTTCATCTTCTCCATCATACTGTAGCATGATGTAATCTTGGGTTTTTCATTCTTCCATCTTTCATCTTGAACATAATCCCACCATAAAAGAGCATGACCTTTCAACCTTGATTTAGCAATCCTCACCTTTTGTCCTTCTTCAACATCCTCACATTCAAAGAAGTTTTCAATTGAACTAAACAAGTCAACCAACTCTTCATCATCCATCTTCCCTCCATACATAAGAAAATTAAACGTTTCTCTAGAGTCTCCACTCCTTATGGCTTTTGCAAACTTAGCCATTCTAATGTCTTCGAGATCAAGTTGTTCTTCTACTTCTTGAGGGACTTCTTCTTCTCCCACATCTTCATATTCATCATCTTGTCTACTACTCCTTCCTTTCCTCTCTAATGCAGATAATCTCTCCATCAAGGACCCCATTTCCCTATCCTTATCAGCTTTGACCTTCTTCTCTTATTCAAGGGTTGCTCTCATCTTCTTATTCTTGGCCATTTGTTCCTTCAAAAGCTTAGCAAGCTCTACATTTTTCATTCTATGAGGTAACTCCTTAGACCCACTATCTTCTTCTCCTTCTGAAATTCTTCCTCTTTGTCTCTCTGATGCAAAGGATCAACTCAAGAACTCTCCTCAAAGGAATGCTCAACTCTAAGGGTTCACAAGGATTCAATCCACCAAAGATCCACAAGATTCTTTCTCCAAACTCTTCACCTAGGATGCTCCTAGGCTCTGATACCAAATGATGCAGAGGGATGGTGATGGGCCTCAACTTTTCATAGGTTTTATAAGTGAAAATACAAGGATCATCAATGCTTACCCAAATAGGCTTAAGGCACCTAAATGGCTCAAGAGGTCAAAACCTAACAAATGCTCTCCCCAAGGCTCCAAATGGATTTGGATTCTTATTTAAGTCTATTAAAAGTGATACAAGAGGTTTTAGACTCCTAAATAGTGGATTTGACTCCAATCTCTACTTGGTTCCTTGTAAGCCTAATTGCCCCCAACTAGGTCTTCCACGGAGATAAAAACTCAATAACTCAAAAATTCCCCAAAATAATCACCAAAAAAAATATCTTTTCGAATACCCTTTTTATCCTTACACAACATATCAGAAGATTATCTAGGGTTGTTTTGGACAAATTTATGCTTCTCACACAGGTGGCCTTATTTTAGGCTAAAAAGATGGTCACTTAACAAAGAAACCTCAACTTATATCTATCCCCTAGCTTTTAAACTTTTAGAAGTCTTCTAATATCACTCCAGTCATATGAATATCAACTCAAAATGACCCTAAGGTCTTTGCAACTATAAAAGCCCCAATTTGGCTTCATGCAAACCCTCATTCCTAGGGCTTCTCCAATGTAGACTCTCCAAACACTTCTACAATAAAAAAAAGGATGGTTTCACCTTGTATTTGGTGCATCCAGACACCTCCAATCATTAAAAAAACACCTCTTATTAAGGTAGATCTTTTACTGTTGCTCCCTAGCAAGCAATTTTTATTAACTTTCCTTATCCCTGTCACCGTGATCACCATTCAAACTCACTGTATCTGCACATTAGGTGTAATATTTTTATATTAAATTTTATATTATGATCATTCTATGAGAATCAAAGTGGTATCATTCATGGAATGATCATATTTGTCATTGAACTCTCAATTGTTATGAAGAAAACTGTGAATTCAATGGAACAATCAGCACAAATGAATAAAATTGAAACTAAAAGTAATCTTGGAGCATTAACCAGTGTATGAAATAGATAAGTAAAGGTACTCAAAGCATAGGAATCCTCTATTACTGAATCTAAACCACTAAGAACATAGAAATAAACAACAAACTGATGATAAACTGTGCTTTTTATTAAATTTTTTATCACAGTCGTACACACCCTTGTGTCATGACATACATTGGTCTTTTCTTGCATTATATAAACTCCCTATTAACTCCCCAACTGATTTGGATCAGTTTCATGGCTGTGTTAAGGTTAAAACTTCCTAAAACTACTTTCCCACCTTTTTCTTCCTAGTCATTAGAATTCAAATATTTGAATTTCTAACTTACAAATTATTGAATTTTATTAATGAAAACCTATCAAACCTTATCTAATTTAACTCCTAGGATCTTTTAGACTTTATCTAACCTATCTAGATCCTTATTTGATTCTTGGGCACTACTAACCCATTTTTATATCATTTTTGGTCCTAACAGGACTTCTAGGACTTATTACATTTCCATTGAATTGATCATTACATAAGGCCATTATTGGCTTTAGGATATCCCAATTCCCATTTAGGGATTTCTTTGATCCTTCCTCTCTTTGGCTCATTGATTCATCTTGGTGTCTTCATGGATACTCTTGCATCAAGTAGCCTCAAATTCAAATCAGCAATCTCTTATGAGATTTTGTTAGATGAAGTAGGAATATCTTTGGTGGAGGCTTCAACGATAATATATTTATTAAGCTATCTAAAAAAATATGTAAACACAAATAAACAACATTGGTCCAAAATGATTGTTTAGGAGAAGCTAAACCATCTAGAAATAAGGCGTGGATGAAGAAAAACACAAGTGGATGAGAAAATGGGACATTAACTTGCAAATATGTCCTAACACTAATGAAGAGATAAAAAGATTTATGTTTCACAAATTAAGTGTTGTGGATAAAGAAAATTGATCAAAAAATATCATTATGTTAAATAACACATTGGAACATGATGAAAAAGACTAGATGTAGGTGTAAATTAAGGGTAAGGCTAAATTGTTAGTGGTAGAGCTAAGAACTAAATCTCATCATTTTAGGTATGAGACAAATAGATGGACAATCTCCAAAGAAATTTGGGAAGAAAGTTCACATGTATTTTTTATACAAAAGGGTTGAAACTAAATGACACTTTATCTTTAGGTATGATGTTTACTAGGATATTTATGGTGAGAATAACTTGAAGGTTGGTTATCTAAACCAACATTTTGAGAAATTAAGGCTTTACAACATTGTTAGTCCTTGATTAATTGATATTCATAATCAAAGAGATAACATCAAGAAGAACTTGAAGATGACTTAGGATGTGATTCTTGGTCATGTGGACTACTAGTCTTGTAGATGTCATGAAAATTCCTTCAATTCGATTCAACTATTGTGGAAGGACTTGGAAACTAATGACAATAGCCATGGATTGTGCAACCAAAAGATCTAGAATGTAGTGCCTTGTCTGATTACATTATGCTTGGTATTACTTTGATCCAAGCTACAATCTTTTCATTGTGTGACTATTCATATGATGTGATCTTGCACTGGCACAGTGAGATGCTTATGGTTTCAGTACATTATTTTGGTTTTACAAGTATCATCTTTGATGTAGATGTTTGTTTATACTCGTGCTTACCATTTTGATCATATTTGCATGATGATCCTACTGTGATGGGGCATGATGTGGTATGATGATATATTTGGTGCATTTCATATTTGAGAATATTGATTATGTTGGGAAAGTGCCAGGAGTTGGGTTCCAATTTGCCAGAAGTCTTGTGGACTTGAAAAATGCCACTAGAAATGAGCACCCATTTTTAAAAAAATGGGCCCTCTTTTTATGCTCAGACGTCGGATCTAAAAATTCAAAAAATACGTACCCATTTTTTTCAAAATGGGTGCCCGTTTTGAAAAAAATTTTAAAAAAATTATACAAATAAACTCATTTTTATACATCGATTTATTATATTTAAGAAAAGGGTTTGTGTTTTTAAATGTGTACACATTTTTTAAAAGTTGAATTTACAAGCCACCCTTTGCATTGGATTTTGGGTCAAGATAGGCTTGGTGGGACCAAGCCTATGCTTTGGGCCTACAAAATAATGGCTAAGGCACTGGAATCCTAGATTTATGCCTTGCCATAATTTTTTGAAGGCCTTCCTAATTGAAATTTTTAATGAAATGAAAACCCATTAGACTACTTACTATACAGATTTCAAAAATGTAAATTTAGTGATATGATTAATTTTACTATTTTTCATTATTTATTAATCAAAAGTGGTACTTAAACTTAAAATAGTGAGGTTCACTAAAATTTTAGTAACTTTTTTATTTTTACTTTTTTTGGAAAATGAATTATAAGACATCAATCTACATAGAATTTCCTTCAAGATTAAAAAAAATGAAGAAATGTCAATTTTTCATCAATTTATGGTGGTCGTACACCAGAGGTTTCAAAAATATACTTTCAGTGAATTAAAAAATATTCAATTAAAAAAAAAACATATGTCAATCTCTGATCTCGCATCTACCATAAATTATTATTGATATCTCTATCTCATTATCATCACATATCGCTCCACAAAAAGTTCTTCATATAAATATGTATTCTATCATTCAGTCGACTCCCAAATACAATACAAAAAAGAATAGTTAATAATGCAAGGAACAAATACTAAGTAGGTGATCTTGTATTACCAAAGTGTCAACAATCCATAATCTTTATCTAACTTAGCACATTACCATTCCATCTTATATTCCCTTAATCATTGCGACTATTTGTATGCCATGTTTCACAGTTCCTTTGTCTTCGCATGTCTTCATATTACTGTAACTTGCTGATAGCAATACCAAAACACAAGAGACCTTAACTAAAGGTCATATACATCCCAAAATGTCTTCCTCTAAGCTCACAAGCCATCATCTATTATATATTGTCTTTGATGTCCAAAACACTACTATTGTACTCTGTAAATCTATCTCCATACTTAGTCATTTTGAAGACTACATCTCCAAAACTAAACTTTCCTTAATGCAATCATCATATCAGATGTGTTTCCATAAATGACAACCCTCAAGTGCTTCATACTACTCTCCAAACATCACTTTCCAACAATCTCTCCCTTTGGAATTGATGACAACACTTAGCAAAAAATGACTAAGTGTCCAAACAAAATACTTAACTCTCCTTTTCTCTTTCTTCTCTTTTCTCCTAATATCTTTTTCTTTTTATTTTATATATTATTTTTTGTATTTTCTTCTTCTCTTATACATTTATTTTTTTATTTTTCTTTTCTTCTCTCCCTTTGACATCAATGGCAAAGGTATACCCAAAATTGCAAAACTTTACAAAAATGTAGGACTTAGTGCTTGCTCACCAGTTTTAGAATATCTTGGAAGGAATCTTCCAAGGTCTTCACTTCATCATTCCATGATTTGATCAACAGTTCACTGACATGTATCAATTCATTCAATGCATAAGATGAAGTCTTTGCTGCTTTCAACTCTTTTGGTATAGAGTTGGTCATTGATTCCCCAATCTTCTCCATTTCAATAAGACGTGCTTCAATAATTGATAGCTTATGAGTGATTAAACTCTTCAAAAAACCAAATCTTTCCATTACTCTCCCTTTCTCTATATCCAAAACATTCATTTTGTCAAGAATATTGGATGTCTACTTGTCCATCTCTAATACAGTTTGTGAGGAGGTCTCACAACTGTCCATCATGCTATCCAAAGCAGCCCAATCCTTAGCTATTAAATCTTCAATGTTCTAAATGTGTCTGATAGGGTTGATGCAATAGCTATATAGCTTCCTTCCATGTGCGACACAACTTTTGGCCTTAGATGTAGTTGTTCTCAGAATTCCCAAGTCCCATGAAATAGACTGGCATACTTCCTTTATCTTTTTCTCTAGGTACCTTTTCTCTTCCTTCTCTTCTGCGTTCTTCACTCGTGACTCATAGTGAATGTCAAAGTTGTCTAGTGCCATATTAAGATTCTATGCATCATCTTTTCCTTGAAAAATAATAGGTATATGAAGTATATTGTTTATTGTATTAACTGCCCTAGCAATTACATTAAATTTTTTGTCCCCTTTTATTCAAATCTTTCTTTTGCATTAGCGAATGCCATGAAGGATAATTTAATCAATTCATCCTCATCCATGTTATCTACATATGTTCTCGTAGGCTTGTCCATACTTTCCAACAATAAAGTGGTGGAAGTATCAGGTTCTTTCTTGACTTCAACTCTTACCTCTTCTCCTTTACCTGTGTCTATCTCTTCTCTTTGTTTGGTTTCTTCTTTTTGTTCTTCCTCTTTTTGTCCTTCCTCTTTTTTTCCTTCCTCTTCCTGTTTACCTTCTTCTATCATTGCACTATCCATGTTTCCTTGAAATGGATCACCCTCATCAAGTGCAGTGTCAAGAGTTACAGGCATACCAGCAATAAAGAAATATGGTTGCTTATCTGAACTTGCCTCGAGCGCTCCTTTCCACATTATCCTCAGCTGACTTAGAGCTTTGTCCAACTCTTATAGGTGTGGGCTTGGTAATCTTAGGAGGTGAAATTTTCTTAGGTATGTCGCTCATTAGTATCTGATCTAATGCTTTATGAGTATCCTCAACAACTTCATCATATTTTCTAGCCATTATTTTTACAAGTCTGGCTTTTGTTCTCAATAAGGGTTTGAGCTCCTTAATTATCTTTTCTCTCTCCTGTATAGAGACTATAGGCAACATGTCCTCAATTTCTTTATTCCTTATTGCTTCATCCTCTATTTGTGCAAGTTGTTTTCTAATTTCTAATTTTCCATACAATTCCTTATAGGTATACTGCCCTCAATTTCTAGTAGATTCTTCTTGTATACAATTAGATGTTCAATCACCGTGTCTTCTATCAATGATTGATTTTTAGAGTCATACCTCTCATAATACCTGTTTAATGTCTTTAAGTTACCATCTCTTATTATCCTTTTGTTCAATATTTTTGTGTCTGGTTTCCAGAGGTTCTCTGCTTTCTTTTGTTCTACTTTCTCTTCTTTCTTCTCAGTTTATGTATCTTATTTCTTCTCATGTTCCTTATCATCTTTTTTCTTGGTTTCAACTTCAACCTTTTGTGTCTTAGGGCTATTGGGTTTGTTTGTTCTAGTGGATCTCCTAGGTGTGCTCGCAGGTGTATCTTCTTGTGCTATCTTCTCTGGAATGATAGATAGATCAATGATATTGGAAGTAGGATTTACTACATTTACTGCTTCTGAAGGTGGAGGGGCTTCAATTTTCATGCTTGTCGATCTAGAGGTTCCTTGAGTCATCTTGATCCTTACTTATTTTAGTTCTTCCTTTGTTATCCCGGCGTTCACTACCATATCACCAACTATTTTCTCTATATTTCTTTTTCTTATGCCTCTATCATGTTCTTCTCTAACTTTTATTATTTTTTCTTAATATGTGCCTCATCTCTCCTCAAATGTGTCAACTTCAAATGCTAAGACATGTTTTGTTTGCGTCACAAAAACTTCAAAACTGACTTTGTAGCCCATGGGGTAGCACCATTTCTTCCTAGGTTCAACTACTTCAAAAAATACATAATCAGTTTCAACCATGAAACAGATTGTATCCTTGTACTTCTCAACCAACTCTTCAAGGATTCTAAATCTTTCCTTCATTTGTCTTTGTAGAATTTTGATCATGGCAAATAGCTCACCATCTACCCATGTACTGTTATGTCTTCAATAGCTCTCTGATATCTGAATACCAATGGGTATGATGTCCTTCCATGGTCTAGGGTGCATTTCGGGAAACTTATTCTCAATATGTATGTACATGTGAATTAAAAGTGAGCCAAATCTAAAAGCCTTAGATTTATCCTTCTTGATTATCTTCACATTTTCCAAAATTTGTTGTGCCAGAATCTCACATAGGTTATATTTGGTGTTCTCTTTCACCATTTTATAGGCCATCATTATGACTCCTGCTGAGACTGAATTGGGTCTATTGTTGTAATAGAGTTTGTATCCAAGTAACATAGAAACCAATCTTACATCCTATTGGAATATGTCATTAACTGTCATAGCTCGCTTGTCCCATTTTGAATGAGTTAGGGTTTCAACTTGCTTCTTGATGTTCTTTTATGCTACAAGAATAACTCCAGTATTATCTAGTCCAGTAATGTCATGAATTAGTTCACTACAAATCTTTACAAGTTGCTCTCCTATCCAAATAAACTGGTCATGAATTCTACTAAGTATTATCTTGAACCATTCTATTTCGTTGAATTCATTCATGCGGATTAGCTTCATGATGATTAGGTCATCTAAGTGTTTAAACTCATCCTTCATGTTAACATCTGATTCAATCATCTCATCAATTTTCTTGAATATCTCTGCATCTCCTATTGTCTCATACTTGCAATGGATATATGCCCTAATATCTTCTATGTGCAGGACGTCGTATGGTGTTTGCGAAAAAGCTCCTTCAGTGTCGTCCTCACAAGACTTAAAGGGGCATCTCTTAAACTTATATCTAGGTCTATCCACAACATCATAAATCATAGGTGCATCCATAACTTTCTGTTTGAGTAAAATGATCTAAATACCTTGAACACGCTAAATTCAGAACTTCTGCTTCGATCGATCACACAATGTAGTTTTTTGGTGGTTTGATATGCTTCTTAACTCTGCTCTCCTTGGTCGTTGCTCATCAAATGGTGAAGAAGTGTGTTTCTTGGAGGTCTTTTATTCATCACCAAGTGAGTAAATGAAGTTAACATAATTAGCTCAACTTCGCATACTGTCCAATCAATCACAAATATCACGCTCATAGGATATGAACCTTCAAATGTTGTAATCACATATATAACTCCCAAAGTGTCTATATACATCATAACTAAGCTCGCATGATCTCACTCTTTAGAATCAGGGGCATGATATAATCTATTGTCTTTATCCAATGCTCCCCCTAAGGCCATGCTCAACCTTCTACGTCGATGTAGCAATGTTAACATCAGGAGAAGGCACAATAGCATCTATTGTCTCTCCCTGAACCAATGCTTTATTGAATTCTTTGATCTTCCATATCTTACCATCATCTTCATCTGCTGGATTCCTGAAATGATTCTTGAATTCATCCATGTACTCACCAAGACTTTTACCAAGTCCAATATTCTTCCTTATAACCATAGGAGGTGGTCCTCTTCTTTTGTCCATTCCATTATACTTGCAAAAATTTTCTATATGTCCTAAGTTGTTGCATTTGTAACATGTAGGTAATCTTTTGTCCTAATTAATCTGCAGTTTACAAAACCTTGTTGTATGCCCAAAGTTATTGCATTTGTAACATGTGATCTTGGTTGTTGATTCTTCTCTAATGTAATCTTTTTTTTTCTTGACTGATCACGTTTCCTACATTCTGGCTTTCTTGTGTCCATATTCATAATAGTTGTAACAATAACTAGTAAAGGGTCTAAAAGGCCCTTTACCTCTACAATCTCTTTTCATGTGTTTGAGTTTGTTGCATCTATAGCATCTACCTCTGAAAGGTCTGATCTGATCTCTAGGTTCTTCAAAAGTAGGTTTTTCTTTAGTCTTCACTTCATGTGGTTCTTCAGGAGTCTTAGAACATTCTCCTTCATTGTATCCAATTCCAGTTATATCTCCTTTAGGTTTCTGTCTCTCTCTTTATTCATCAATCTTATCACTACTCATATGTAATTTCTCAATGTGTAATTTTCCTTGAGCGAGTTTACCTTTAATGATCTGATTGTATTTCTCTAATTCTAAGAATTTATCCTTGTAGTGATCAAGTTCAATCTACATTTGTCCTATCTGCATGTTCACTTCTTTTAGAGTTTTTTCAACTTTGTATTTTGCATCTTTTTCATGTTGGATCTCTTTAATCATCAATAGATTAATTTATTATTTTTCTTGCTCAAGCTTCTTTAACTGGTCTGATGTGTCATTGTCTGAATCCTCCTTGATCTATTCCATAAGGTCTTGTCTTTGATTTCTAGAAATTTCAAGTTGTTCCTTTAGTTTCTTGATAAAACTTTCTTCTCTTCTTAATTTGAATTTCAATTCGCCATTCTCAGCCTTTTCTTTGTCCAGGTCATCAAGTGCTACTTCAAAGTTCTCTTGCAAACTTTTTGAATTCATTATGATCTCCCTTAAGCTATTAGACTTTCTCTCCAAGGGCCAAAAGCTTTGATATCAATTTTTAGGATTGAGTAATACTGAGAAAGGGGTAAATCAGTATTACAACACTTATTATTAAACTTAAACCAATTGTAAATAAATCATGTAATTGCAGAAATAAAAAGAAGATAAGCAAATAACACAACTCATAACACCATTATTTGTAAATAAACCATGTGATTGCAGAACTGAAAAGAACATAAGAAAATACACACAACTCATAACACCATTAAATGAATTGGAAAGATATTACATAAAATTATCTATTTTAAATTTTTTGAGTCATCTTTTAACAAATTTGGGGGAAAATATCCATTAGAGATATTAAAGTGGTATTAGAGCTGGTTCTTTGCCAACTTGTGAAGTTTCAAAAAAAATTCTACATGCTATTATTTTGGAAAATACTATTTTTTTCAGGTATTATTTCGTCTATGGAATATATTTGGCATAGAGATTAAGAGCCTAGGCAATTGGATATTTCATTTTTATGGAAATGCGAATATAAATTCTGGAACCAACTATTATTTCATCATATATGATGTGGACAAAGAGGATACAGTTTAATTTATATTCTATATGCTAGAGGATACAAAGGAGAAGTTTTTAAATTTTGGCTACAAATTTAATTAGTCGTGGAGTCTTTTGGTGTGGAAACAAATTACATGGGTCTGATACCTATGTTTGGCCATTAAAATAATCACTCATTGTCGTTAAGTCCATGTTGGTAACCATATTATATGGTTTAAAATATTTTAATTTATTTTCTGTGGATGAATATTCAGGCTCAATTAAACATTGAGCTGAAAACTTGTATAAAGCCCATAGTCTAAGGTTGGCGACATCTAATATTTGGGGCTCAACTCTAGTGAATGGTCCAATCTTGATTTAATTTGACCATACCATTAGATGGGCTTGGAGGAAGAGAAAAGGAGATGGAGGTTGGAATATAAATCTCCTAATACTGCAACAAGTTTCAAGCTTAGTGTGCAATCTTTGGTCTAGTGCAATGTGCAGTCTGGAAATATTCGTATTGGAAGCATTCCTTCATGATAACATTATGTGAACTGAAGTCCAAGATTAGTGAGAACAGTGGAGTTGGGAAGAAGATACGTAGGCAGTCTTTCATCGTGTATTAGAGTGAGCAGATTATTCCAGCACTGACTCTAAAAAATCAGTGTGTTTGGAGAAACAGAAGAAGAAATAGAAATAGTTCACATTTCCTAAATACAACAGACAGTAATATCTGTGTGCAGGTAATTACCATTGAGAGAAATAAATGTATCTTGAAGCTCAAAGTCTGGAGTTTGTTGCAGAAGCCAAAATCTATGTGATGTGTATGGTGGAAGATGAATAGTTTTGGACTAAATATTGGTCCCTTTTGATGTCGCGAGTTTGGAATTACATTTCATTATCTTTAAGTGCTCAAAGAATTGTAGAAGAGATCACTGGTAACATTACAAATCATGAAACCTTTGCCATGGAAATTATTTGAGTCCACCAAAATTATATTTTCTCAAAATTAGGTACTCGGAGTTGTTGTGTGGAGACTGCTAAATGAATCAGCTTCATAGAATTATGTTGTGGAATAATCACTGATTGATATCTTCCACATGAGAGAATCATGTGTCATTTTGAGCAACAAGGTGTCATCCACACCATACAGCTAGAGATGTTGACTTCCTTGATCAGATTGAGCATGTTGGTGGCTTGTAAGCATTGATAACAATCGGGATTGGGCGTGCAAATTGGAATGATAGAGTGAATGTGGGCTTAGAAGCCAAATATGATGAGAGGCAATCCATCCTTGGACGTCTAGAGATTGAAACAATTTTGTGTCCATGTTGGTATGAATTTTTCCACCATGTATTTCAGTTCTGTATTAACACAAACAATGGTTGAAATGTTCAATATAAATAAATTTGTGAGTTGGTAAATTTACATAGTTGAATGTCATGTTTGTTCTGTTTTCTTATGGTACAACATTGAAATACATGCATGAATATTTGTGAACCAAAAATTCTCCTAAAAAACTTAAATCAAAGAAATGAATCAGAAATCGAAATGTGCAAGGGAATACTACAACAGTTTGACAAATTCCTAAGACAAAATAAATATTAAAAATAACAGAACTTGGCAGTTTATTACAGAGCTGAGTGAGTAAATTAAATGTAAAACTTTTGTAGAAGTGTGCATTAAATTTGGGAAGGGTCTTTTAAGATTTGGATGTGGACATAAATATTTCAACTTCCTAGAGGTTATTTAGGATTTTCTGTATCAAAGTGGCAAACAAATTTCTACAAATCTAGGTACCATACGCATTGAGTTTGTATCAGAACAACGTGTGTTCTTATAGTTGTATCATCTATCCTGAAAGGTGCAATAATAAAAATAATGACAATGGAAAATCTGAAAAGCAATCTTTTTCAAAATAATTTAATAAAATATTCAATGGCAATCAGCTACAGGACTTGCAGAAAGAACAAAAAGTAGGCAATTGGCTCTATATAATTGGTTTGCAATTTGAATCCATGAAGTTTTTAGATGCTCTTCTTTCTAATTTGGAATAATTGGAAACATATTTGTCTAAAGTAGACCAGGCAGATTGGAGACTTCTTAATTGGGTCTTGGAGACCTCAATACTAGTTTTGGTTCAGCAGAAGTTTATGGAACAACCACATAAAGGTATTAGGCTTACAATTGCTTCATGTCTCAATGAGATCACATGGATAATATCTCCTATAAAACCTTATAATTATGATGTGTTGAGGAAGGTTTTGTACCTAGAATTATAAAAACCTTTCAGGGATTACATGATGACAAAAGCTCTTCCTTTGGTAAGAGGGTTATGATTTTGGAGATTATGACAAAGGTCAGATCATTTTCTATTATGATTGACCTCGAATGTAATGATTTGATTCTTCAAATGTTCCACTACTTCTTGACTGAGATCAGGATACATCATCCAGACAATGTGAGGGCTTGCATGCACATCGTGATATCCTTAATCCTAAATGAAAATGATGAAATATGAAAGCAAATGCAATCAAATTGTTAGCCATTAGGAGAAAGGAACAAGTTGTATAACCTATTGCTTATGATCTCTCAAAAAGTTAAGTTGAACAAAAATTTGAAAGGTCCAAGGAGCACATGACTGAAAAATGAACTAATATCAATGGGCTTACAGGTTGTAGAATCTCTGAAAATGAGAAAGAACCAAATGAGAAGAGAGCAGATTTGTTTCACATGCCAGAAAATTTGGACACATAATCATGTGTGTGGATTGTAATGAAGATAATGTAGGCAAGTAAATTCAAAGATCAAAATTGAAGAAGATGATAATCTCACAGCTTTGTCCCAACAAAATAACACAAATATTGGTGATAAGCTGAATTTAGTTGTTGTTAAAGGTGTGGGCTATAAAAATCTCTACATTGGTGACTTGGAGGTTAAAATTGACTCACATTCTATTGAGGATAATCTTACCCAATGTGAGAGCATGTTGGAATCTCAAGATGTTTCCAAAGAAGTTTATGTAACTCCACATCATGAGAAATTGTTTGAGAATGATGACATGGCAGGAACTTTTTCTTTGCATGCAAATCAATCAAACAAGGAGTTTGAGGCCTTTGATGTCATTGATGACATCCTTGTGAGGAGTGAAGAATCATGTATTCTTTATACAAGAAAATCACTTATGCATGATGGTGATTTGGATGACCAATCAGAAAATGCATTTCACAATGGCAGTTCAATGAGAAGGGTGCTTTGAAGAATTAGTTGATTGTTACTGAAGATATGATTGTTGCAGCCATGGTGTGTTATGATGACATTCACAAGACCATTGGGGATCTCTATAGGAAGTCTCAAATGGTAAAGATGCAAAGGGGAATGGAATGTGATTCCTTTGTTTTTGATTTGCGGGTATTCAAAGCAGCTCTTGGATCTATGAAATCAGATTATGTGTGTTTTCTATCAGACAAGGATTGTATTTTGAGAGTTGTTGAAGTACATGATATTAAATTAGAATAAAATGAGGGTGAGGTTAATAAGATCATCAAAGAGCTTAATGATACATGAGATATATTAGACAATACACAGATTTCTCTTTAGGAAGTGAAAAATCAAATTGTTGTCACTAATCAATACAAGGAACATGAGGACAAAGGAAGGTTTGAGTTTTTTCAATAAGTGATTAAGGAACTTAATAACATACAATAAACAAGTTATGACTTGGATAGTTGTCCCAAAAGATCAAGTAACAAATTTTTGGATCAGTCAGAACTTTATTCTAAGTTGGATAACTTTCAGTTAGTTGACAATTTCTTATTTGAGGTGAATGGTCATTAGATCTTTGATAATCCACTCTTTGAGTTATATGGGGAAGTTTTTTTATTTCACTAGTGAGAATAATAGTGACTACATGATTTGGGACCCAGGTACAGTTCCTAGTATTGAGGGATGGTCACAGGATTGGGGTAGTGGATTTGTTTCTAGAGTTAGTATTGCTTCCCTCTTACCGTTCAGCTTATCTTGAACATTGTGTTACTAAGGTGATAATATGCAAAAATAAACTATGAAGGTTAGGAAATCTTCTATTAGTTCAACTTAGTATGAAGAAAAATGTGGTTGTGTAACTGGTTTATCATGGTGGTTAGGTTCGTCTAACATTTATTCTAGTAGGCGTGTATGCCTCATAAATTGGTATACCATGATGGTTAGGATCATCCAATGTTTATTCTAGTAGGCTCATGTGCCTCGTAATTTTGTTTCAAAAATGCATTATTTAATCTACTAATTGATGGTTGGGCACATTTTGTGATTGTTGTTGAAGAGGCCTCTAAAATAGTTGATGCCCTATCTTCTAAGTTTGTTTTCATAAAAATTCCAGATATTTGTTGGCCACAATGGCTCATTCCCACAAACCATGTTATTATGTGAATATTAATTGGATCAAGAATCTCTAGGTGAACCAATATTAAACATTTGAAAATTAGTAGAGATCAGATCTTTTAGCCTAATTTAGATATGCATGATCAATATAACAATTACATAAATGATCCTAATATAAAAACATAACATTTATGGATTTTGATGCTTTTATTTGATAAATCCAATTTTATAAAAGATAGTTAAATTACTTTGAGATACTCAGCAAAATTAAAAATATAAAACTTAAATTTCAACTTGTTTATCATGTCAAACTCTTTTTCTTAAAAGTTTAATATATAATTAATTTATCTTAATAAATTTCAATTAAAAAAATTCTCTTTTAAACATTTAAAATCTCGTTACATAATAATCAAATAACTAGTTTCCCCAAGATACAAGTCCTTCAACATATAACGAAATAATCAACTTCAATAGTTAATTTCAACAAAGTAGAAAACCCAGATTTGGATTTTCCTACATCTGGAAGGGTGCTAAAGAAAAATCCTAGATTTGGATTTTCCTTTAGCTTGGGTTTGCATGAAGGTTGTTTCATGCATCGTTTCATCCAAGTTGTGGGTGCATGTTGTAAAACCCTCGCTTTGGTCTTGTTCCGTTCCATTTAGAGGGATTTTTTAATATCTTTTGTGACCACTTTGTTCAAGGTTT
The DNA here is from genome assembly GCA_027943335.1 of Chamaecyparis obtusa. Classification (NCBI taxonomy): domain Eukaryota; kingdom Viridiplantae; phylum Streptophyta; class Pinopsida; order Cupressales; family Cupressaceae; genus Chamaecyparis; species Chamaecyparis obtusa. The sequence continues at coordinate 3,121,461 of BSBK01000519.1, read as the reverse complement.
CGGGGCCCCTTCAAAACCTATATTTACCTTAATAAAAAAAAAAGTAGAAATAATTAATGATTACTCACCAAAGTATCATACTCTATTTAAATAAACTAGCTCTTGCACCTTTGAGGGGTGCAATGGTTATGCCGATAGTATTATATATATTAAATGACATCATTATATTGGTGATATGCAAAGTTTGACATAATACTTTTGTTTCATAGTAAAACATAAAGTAGAATAATGTCATCTTTATTGTTCCATACATGAAAATTAATTACATTTTGTTTGGACAACTATGCTAAGTTAAATTATGTTATAAACTAATCCCAAAGGATAATGTATTTCAATTGTTGAGCATCTGTTAAAAAAGAGAACTCACACACTCTCACTCTCCCCCTATCTCACTCACACGCATAGACACTCCTCTCTCTCTCTCTCTCTCTCTCTCTCTCTCTCACACTCACACACACACACACACACACACACACACAGTGTAATAAACAAAGTGAAACCAAGGACAAATGAAGAGGAATTGAAAACCCCACATCTAACCACCTATGACAAACACACCCTTCTTATCATCAATAGAATTAAAAGCTACGAATGGACCTTCATTTTAGGTTTTTATGTGGTGATATTATTTTCTATTGGAAATGGGCCCTTACTTACTGCACGTGGTATTTTAAATTACAAACCCTTTCTTTGTATTATTGGGAATGGATCCCTCTAACCTTTGGGTTATTCAATCTTCTTGATGCATTGGTGGTGGATTTCACAGTGCATGGTGATGATTCTTAGAGGAAGATGTTAGGGATTTTTGGATTTTCTACTCTAGATGGTGGGATGTATATTTTTTTTTCCTATTCATATGGATGCTATCCCTTTCTAATAGTTGTTATGTATATGTGGTAAACAATAATAGCTTTATGATTTCTTTTCACCATTGTTAATGAAATTGACATTTCTTACTTGTTTTATGGTTTCTTATATGGTGATTCTTTGGTGATAATTGATTGGCAATAAAACCTTGGATACTTAAATAAAAGTTTGATTACATATTTAAACATCAATGGCCTACACTCCTTAATATGTATTATTTTAATTCTACACACTTTACTCTTGTTGAGGATTGGATAGAGATTCACCCCATACTATATTTCTAGCATTTGATGTTATTGGCAATGCTCTAGGTTGCTTTCAAAAGGTTAAACCTATTCCAACAAACTTTTCTTACAAATAGTTCACTCCTATTTTGGTAAATATTTAAAGGCTTTACATGGTCAAGGTGTTCTATTGGTGAATGAATAACCTTGGTCTTGTATTTTCAATTCTGAGGGTATTCGTTTATAATCTCAACATCGCTTCAGTCTTGAGCATTTAATTTGAGTTTTCCATCAATAAACATCTTCCCCTAATCTAGTGAATGGAGTTAGCATGTCTTCTTTAGTTGGTGATTTGACTTCCATTTAACATTAGTTTTTTCCCAGTTGGGTAATCCTCTCCTTGTGCAATTCTTAGTTATGATTTCAAAGAGGATATTGCCTCCCCCTTCTCCATCTTCTATTGATCTATCTTACAAATTTTCTTGGATTGTGGTATATAGAAAAAATAAAGGTTTTCCAAAATATGTTTTCCTATAACACCTAAATTAAGCATGTGCAATTTGATAAATCTAGATCTAGAATTGCTTTAGTCCATGTCACTTATTCTTGATAACTTACTATAGCAATGTTGTTGAGTGGTTTCTATATGGCAATAATTATTCAACTATTAAGATCTTTTCAAAAACCTCTTTTACTTGATAAACATATTAGACTTCATAATTAATAGAAAATATTTTTAACTTAAAGAAAAATTATTCTAAAGTTTAATAAAATATTAGTAAATAAATGAAATGGTTATTAGATTCAGTTATGTTATTAATTGTTTGATGTCTTAGGCATTTGATACTATAGATCTCTTGGTAGCCCATCCTCAAATAAGCATTGAATGAGAGTGCTTTCATATATTTTACATATCCCCTATTCCTGAGCATACAAAGTGAAAAAGGTAGTGATTTTTGTCAAAGCTTTACAAAGTCGCAGTTGCTGGTTCATTTCTTGATTCCTTGCCGTGTCATCATATTTGGTGATTTCTTTCAAAAAAAATTATTCTATATTCAATCCAATAATGACCAATATTTTATATAGGTGATAATCCATTTGATATATTATCTTATGCAACATTTTTATACTCTAATAACAATTTTTCATATTTCTTCAAATGATATTTCCTCATTACTTTAAATTCTATTGATTTATTATAGTTATAAAATACTATTTCAAAAAATATGCGGTGCCGAAAATCTAATCCCTTCATTATCGTTACTCTGACGTGCAACGCATAACAGTCTTTGCGAACGTTAATAAAAACACCTGAGGAGCCTTGATGATTTTAGGTATACTGTTAAATCCAAAATTTAGGAGGCATGTAATAAAGTATAGACTAATTTAATTTGGAACCTTGACAATGAAAGTGTCAGGAAGAAGAGATTATCCCCGCCAAAGCCCTCTTATTCCGCCTCAGGTCCCTCTTTTGGCGGTCCCTCTTGCTCCATAGTTCTCCTAAAATATTGCCTTGAAAATATAAATAGATACCATGTTCTAATTCAATATTAAATATTTATATTGAAACATTAAATTTATTTAAAATTTTGAATTTACGTGTGCATTGCAATAGATTGCATTTTCTTCGCAAAGGAAACAATTTATTTAAAACTTTTCATAAATAGAAATTACAAATATAGCTATATTTATATATAAAAAATATACTACCTACCAATCATCCCCATAATTAACATTTATGTCACTCTCCTCCCATCACTCTCCCCTTATCACTCCCTATCCCTCTAACTATCATTTCCTATATGAAATGGATAACCTATCTTTTTGAAATCAATAATTCAAAATTGGCTCTACCTCATCTATATCTCTCCATCTCTCCTTTTCAGTCTCCATATCTCTCTATCCTTACTTATTGAATATCTATATCACTTTTTATCTCTATTTGCATCTTTCTATCTCCCCTCTCTCATTTTCAGCATCTTACTATGAAATTGAAAATATAAACAAAATCAAATCTATTGATTAATCTGAGTTGGGGCTGGTTGAAAAAAGCATTCAATACTCTCCTCATAACAACATTTCATCGTATTCTCTCACCATGCTTATGTGGCTCGCCACTTGTTTTTAATTCACTGTGCCCTTTAAACTTACACTATTATTGATAATCATAACTATAAAATTGATATAAAAATATAAAAAATAGAAGATAATAAGTTGTTAAACAATTTTATGATTAAATATTATGTAATACTTTTTACTAAAAATAAGGAAAAAATGATTTTTTTTGCTTATTTTTAATTATTGAGGACAACCTTAAGTGCTTCATATAATTTTATTCTCACTATATTTGCATAACTAAATAAAACTATATACCATAGGTGATGTACAAATTTTAAAAATTATTTATAAATAACATATAATAATTTAAAATTTTCTATTATCACTATTATTATATTAAAATTACAATATAATTATATTTAAATAATATTATATTATCTTAGATTGTAATTATTATATTTACATTTGCCTTTATGATGCTCCATATAATATTTTTAAAATACTTTAATCAAAAATTTTAAAAAAATTAAACATAACAAAACCCTAAACCTTAATTTCACAAGGGTAGATACTCTAGCACATGACTAAAAGTCAAGGAAAATAGAATTTTATATTATTTTATTTTAACAACTTTACAAAATCCGCCATCATTTAAAAAAACCTTATTATTTACACGTCTCAATCAAGACAACCAAAAATAAATCTACTGAACATCAACATTAAATCAGATCTCTACGTAAAAAAAGGTCTTTTTAGCATCAACAAGCAAAACAAATATCCGAATGCCTATTTGGACACTCCAACAAACCCACAAATTTATATATGAAACCCTAAAAACGGTCATAATTCTCCAAATTACTTTCATTTCTTTAAGTGAGAAGAAATCATTTATTTGATATTGAACTCTTAAACATTCATATGTTAGTTCAAAACCATATATGTTATTTTATTCACTGGCTGTATAATTCAAATTCTACCAAATAATTGCATAATGAAACATTTGCATTTATATTCCTATTTATCCATATTTCTTCTTCCATATATTCCTTTGTCTCTATCCCGCTATTTCTTTGTCTCTCCACTCCTACATAACTCCCCCTCTCTCGATTCAATATCTAGAACATGTTGATGTTTTGGCCTTTACGACAAAGATCAATGCATTGGACAAATGATGTAATAATAATAATAATATATTGGAAATATATTGTATTATTATACCTAAAATCGATATGATAAATGATAATATAAATGGTTATATTTATCACTAAGTTCGATTTATTATAATTAAATAATGAGTTAAATAATAATAATATAATGAGGGATTATATTATTTTATTTATCAATCCAAGAGGCTCAAAATCATGGCCCCAAGTCGGCTGTCTTGGAGGTCCATGTTTTGGCATGGATGAACTCATATATTAAGGAGATTTGATGAATGCTAGAAGCAATAAAAAACATAACATTGTCTTCTACTTGTCATCAATTCTTGGAGCAGAAAATTCGATCTTGGATGAGAAAAATACTTGAGCAAATTTACATTGCATATTGAGCGATTTATATCAGACTTCTTGAGAAGTGAATTAGACGATCAAATTGGAACCTTAAGTAGCAAATTCAAGAGCGAATAAGAAGCATAAAAGGGGCCAGACCAAGCATAAATTGCATCTGCTATTGTGGTGAATTAAGCAGCCCTAGAAGGGTGAATTGTACAGATCATAGCAGACATATAAGGACAGATTGTGTAGCCCTAGAAGAGCAAATTGGGGCAGACAACAAGGGCGAACTAGGGCAGAATTAAAGCAGCCCTAGAAGAACAAACTTTGACAGCTCGTTGAAGACCTTCAAGAACAGATTAATATCAGTCCTCGAAGGCAACCTTGAAGGACAAATTTGAAGAATACAAAGTGCAGATTTGAAGCCAACCAAAGGATAAATTCAGACCTTCAAATCCAGGTATTATCTTTCCTTAATTGTGAATATTTATTATATCATGCGCTTAGTATTTGAAAGATCTCTATAGTTTGTATATTCCTTGCCCTAAATCTGAAAATATTAACAAAACACAACAAAAATACTTCTTTAAATGAGGTTTATAAGTCACACCACATTAATCTTTGATACAAATGCAAACATGTAAATCTTAAACATTTCGAACCACAATGAGCATAAGAAAGCTTTATGTCAGGCATTTGGTCAAACAGTTATCACCTCTGTTCCATATGCTTGCAGGCATTTTGTCAAACAATTCATATGTTGCGTGTATGTTTCCACATTTTTGCATTCGGTCACTTCCTCACTGCAACATTTGATAATATTTTTCCTTTAGATATGAGCTTGAATGGAAGTATGTTATTGTTTTAAAGATAACACCTTCACACTTAGAGGATTCCTGTCAAAAGATTTGGGTGCTTTGCTGCTATAGACATTGTCATTTTACTAAGACAATTGTTCTTTGAGTGATTTTGTCAAACAGATAATATGTGATGCCTATGAATTGACATTTTGCATGAATGTCTATCACCACATTTGCAACTACAACATTTGGTTAAAACCTTTAGGCTTCGATGGAAACCCCTACCCTGTTCCAAAGCTCCAATTTTGGCACACCCAGAGAGGGCAATGACTTGGGCTGTGGAATTGGGCTTCACACTTTGCTAATTGCATTTACTTCAAAATCTTTAAAACTTTTTCACAAAACATTGGCGCATATCTCTGCAGCCATGGCATTCTGTGTGAGCATGTTCTATGTGCAACTGCTTGAATATCAAACACAAACCAAGTTTACAATGTCGCGATTCTCTCGGAAGGTACTAAATCCATTTTATGCATGTCTGCCATGGTAGAATTAGCCACAACGTTGAACCACATTCCATTTTTCTCTTAAGCATTTTGTCAAACTGCTCACATGGTGTCCAGGCTTCCACATGTCACAAGCATATTCACTGTGGCATTTGCAACCACAGGCGCTCACATTCTTTACTGGTTTATTCTATATACATTATAAAATTGAACAATACTTAATTCAAAGTTTCTCAACATATTTAAATCGGAGAGGTGGATGTTGCTGTCAAATTCCGCCATATATCACTATCTATTAGTCTGTACAGCAATTGCTCAATGATATTGTTATAGCAAAGTTACCAAGAACAAGTGTATGATTCTATCACTCAAATATATTGTTAGCAGCTTTGCCATCTAACAATATATCTTCATTGTTGTCATTATTCTACACGTTGGCAAAGTTGCTGCCTTTCTGTGCTACCCAGGTGTTCTTTTTCACACACTCTGCTTCTTTTTCACACATTACATTTCACCTGTATCCACTTACGCATTTACCGGTGCCCTTTCCTATTTCTTGGCGTAAGACTACCAGGAAGTCTTAAAAAGCCAGTGGGCATCTCCCCAGGAGAAAGCCTATCAGCTTAATTTAAAAAAAAATCAACTCCTTAACTAAATGAATTGCTAAAAATTCAATTTTTAGGACTGCATATTATAAAGTTAAAAAATCAGTTATTGATCACGTGAGTTATTATATACGAAATGGCTTACCCAATGCTCTTCTATACGTTAATCATTATCCATAGTTGGGAACTTGGGATGGCCTATCAGTAAACTTGAGAAATTTCTTTAAATTGTATCAGCTGCATATGCAGCCCCATAAACCATCCGAGAAAGAGCAGCCAGACAACCAGACTGACAATTTTCTGGCCAAAAAAGGACTTTCCAGGGAGCAAAGCTCCACATAAAAGCCTATTGGCAAATACTAATCAGTATGTTTCTAATATTTCAAATCAGTAAATTACTTAAAATTTAATTTGGAAGGTCAAATTACAATCAGCAGTAGAGTTCGCTATATACAAATGGATTGCTTGTTCTTATTATAGTGAGTAAAGTTTCGATCATGTTCATTTACATTACACAAGTTATCCTATTTTTGAAGCTGTGAAACACTCATTGCTTCTAACATGCTAGATATAACCAAAATGTAAACTAACATGAGAGTTTTGGTTTGTCGTTTGACCAGTCTGTCGCCGATCTCCTCTTTCTACATTTATTCAACTTTCAAGACTCAAAACCATTTGTTCACAATAGGAAACTAACACAAAATACTCAACTAGATATTAAATAATGGTGGTTTGCAAAAGAGAGGAGAAAGGCCCTCTAGAAAGGATCTTCAAAAATTAATCTATTAAAAATAGATTTACAACTATGCTGTAATTGTCAAGAATTATATATATCAATTATACATGCTAATGGTCTCAATTTGGTTGCAGTCCAAAACATTACAAGATTCATTTCCAGTTCCAAAATCCAAAACAATAACAGATGTATTATCTTTTGTCCGCAATCTTTGTGCCTCTTTCACAATCATGTTAGCTATTCCTTCTGCACAAGAGATATTAGGCCCTTCAATTGAGAACTTCTCTTCACGGACCTGCATACAACCACAACTGACTCGTTAACAGATAAAAAGACAAGAAATAAGTTTCTTTCTAACAAAGAGGCTTATGTATGTCCATGGCATTTTGTTTGTTCTTATTGCAATACTTTTCTCAACCAACAAAGCTGCCTTCATCTCTTACTACAATTAGAGATTTTGTACTATTTTCTATAATAGTGCACAAAATCTATATTATAACCACTTAAAACTCTCTTCTATTAATCTCTTGTGACCAGACCAAGTTACCTCAAGAGCCATCTGCAGCGCACTTCTGGTACTCAAGACATCCCAAAGGCCATCACTGCATGAATATAAAATTTAGTTCTATTACATATTAGAAGAAATAGTAAACAACTAGATAAACTTGTTCCCAAATCTTTGAAGTGCAATATACGGTTGACCCACCTGGCCATCAAAGCTAGGGCTTTACTTTTACGTGTAATTCTCAAAACTTCACTTATATATGGTTCAGCTGAGAAACGAATGTCTTGCTCTTTAAAAAACTTGTCCCCAAGGACACGTGCTATATTCATTCCTGATACACAAAAACTACTTGATAAGTTAAACGAAATGAAAATAAGCTTGTACAGCCCAAACCAAAATTAGCAATAATTGAAAATAGGACCGAGCATACCCCACAGGCGAGTTTCCCCATCACGTAGCTGCTTGCCAATTTCCAACATACGAGTCTTTTCGGACAGACTACTAAGTCTGTGATCCTCTGTCATAGAAATGTGGTTTTCTTCTATGCTGCCAAAATAATGTACCGCGTTCTCTTTAGACTTCCACCTTTGGATATCTTTCAATATTTACAAAAGTAACAATCTTATCCGAAATATAGTATAATTCAGATATTGTGTTTTCAGATTTAACTGTTGATGAATATGAATCAGTTTTGCATGAAAATTGTATGTTTAAATTTCTGTGGAAAAATCTGGATAAATAAAATATTATAGTGGGATATTATATAGTGGCATCAGAGCTGGTTCTCTTGCTAGCCTAGTTCTCTTGCTAACCTGTGAGATTTCATGAGTAACTGAAGTGCAAATAGACAATATGGTGTAGTATCCATTGAAATTCGACATTTGAGAATCGGTGGTTTGTAAAAGAATAGATATATCTTGGCGGAATACATTTGATGTGGGTTTATTCTGAATAGCGTTTGATATTTCTGAGTGTTAGACGGCACACTGAATAAATAAAATATTATTTGAGCAAACTCATAACCTGCCGTGGCTGTATGAAGAAATTGGTTTTAATGTTTCTTGTGGACCCAATGAAGTAAATAATTGAGATTTATAAAAGCCATTGTTTCTATTGACGTGAGACTGCCTTTACCGAAGGTTTGGCTTATTAGCGGACATAATACTTTCTAATGTTTGGAGATAATAAAATCAATGTTTGGTTAAAGGGGTTTTGATATAGTTATGGGCGCAATATTTAAAAGTCCAGCATTCCTATTGGCCAAGTATTTGGCAACGAACAGGTAATGTGCATGCCGTGATTACTCTGAGGATGGACGAATAATAATATTGGCATCATGATTAATATGCGGGGGCCGCCGAATGATATGGCCCACAAACAGAAAATTAGCATTCAAAGCTTAAATGTTAGTGTCAATTTGATTATTATCGGCAATTTAGAAGTTCGCAGGAGAAATAAGATTTGACAATAATGTGTCGTGAACATTACTTTGGGATTTGATAATAGGCCTAGCAGTCTCTTTTGAAGGTTGCGGCCAAATTATTTACGGAAGAAAAAAATTCCTAATGGTTATCGCATAGAAACATGGAGGCACGCAGAGTTTGATAGCCACCGCAGTGAGTATAACAGGAGAGACAAATCTTGGTTTGAGTCGGCACTGGAATGTTGCCGTGAGAAACCAGAACGAGCCTGGACATGGAGATTATGTGACGATAGTTTTCTAAGCAGTTTTTGAATCAGTTCATTCCCTCTATACTTCGTATTTTCCTTCAATCTAAGCATAAGGAGGAAATATAAACTGGTACTTTTCTATGGTTATCGTATTTGTAGAGAGGATTCATTTTGTGGTTAACGTCTTTAGCTACAAAATAAATAATCGCAGGGTCTCTAGAGCAAATTGTGGGAAAAAGCGGTCATTAAATTGCCATCAGGAATTTTACTGGAAATTCTTCTTATTAAACTGCATGCATAATCTTCAGTCACTGTGAAGGACAAGTGTTCGAGAGTCTAATGAAGTTTGTAGTTTTTTAACTTATTTGGTGAATTTTCATTGGGTACGATACTCTAAAGTAACGGCAGAATTCAAAGGTAACTGTTTTTTGCCGTACTCGGACCAAGTAGTATTCCTTTGCCATTACGAATCTTGTAGGAAGCTCTTGTCTCTGTTCTGATTTCATCTGTTGTTTTCAAGTAATGTGGGGAAGAATTTTCATAGAAGTGGTTCAGGTAATTCAAGAAGGCATATCAGTAATGAGTACAAGTTTTTTAGAGAGATGGGAAGTTTGAATGAGAATAAGGATTGGAGAAAACAGATTTAAGCCGGACAATATTTCATTGAAGTGAAATCTGGATATGTCGTGGTCTGTTTTGGAAAGACATATATCTAGTTGCTTGAATCTGTGAGAAGCTTATTATTAATTGGAATGAAGGTTTTCAAAGGTTCTGAATTTTGAATTTTCTGAAACTGTTGTGACAGCAATCTAGGAGTATTGGGCTGTGAGTATAATCTTATTTTTTGAGTTTGTTAATATGTATTGTCATGGAGAACAGAATATGTCTGAGCCTATCAAGACATGAGTCGTGAGAAATTTGTGAAGTTTTTCCTTAAAGCAACTCAACGGAGGTCCTGTACATGGATATGATGCTATCGAACATATAGACTGGGCAAACACAAACTGGTGACTTCAGACTTCAATGGTTTCGTGTTTTTCCCTGTAGATAAACGATTGCTTAAAAAATATGTAGAAACTCTTTCCGACAGCTATACAGACCTTGGTGCAGAAGATTAGGAGTCATGGAAGTTTGGTGTTTGACGGTTGAGAACAAGTGCGGAGCTATTGAAGACTTTCATATTTTCTGAAGATGTCAATTGCAAGTTGTGGTGCCGTTCAAGGTTGAAATGACTATTTCAGCTTTGTAGATCATTCCCGATATATGTAAACTAAAAATCTGGGGTTTGGTATCCTTATTCTCTTGCGTAAGGTTTTGGAGTAAACAGTTGACTAGCTACGGTGCCTTTCTGATACTATTCGAGTGAAGCTTAGCTCACGTGGTTGTCGGAACAGGAGGAATTTTGTATTGGAAGACTTCCCAGGTTCGTGGCTCTTGCTCCGTCATTTTCCTTGGTGCGAAGGATTAGAAGGTTGCTACTGCTCATTAACTTGGAATCACGATTCTACAAACAATGAGACCCCGTTATATGTTACGTCTGCTTATTAACTGTTGAAAAGAATACAGTGGCATGTTATGTTGCAATTTCTGTTTTTTTTCAAAACATTGTTACTTATCAGTTGTCAGACCGCATTTTTTTAAAGTAATCAAATTCACAAAATCTGAGACTTGAGTACCAAGTCACATCTGCTAGATAAACAGTTTTGGGACAAACAGTTAATACAGGGAAGGCTCTTTCTGTTAAAAAAAAGAGGTTCAAATTTGAATTGGAGGCAGGAAACAAGAAAGAGTGAAACAGAGCAGATTCGAAAAAAGAATTCTCAGATATAAAAATGGCAACAAATGACATATTGGAGTTGGCCAAAGTACTCTATGTAACAGGTAGCAAAGTTGGGTTGGAATCACAAACAAAGGAAAATATCCCCATCACTTTGATCCAATTGGAAGGATGTTTAACCATTGTAGAGCAATCACCCCCTAATTTGTTGCAGATTGCTCTTGTTCCTACAGTGATTGCGCTGAATCAATACAAGTGGCTGAAGCATTCAGATGGCGAGATAAGGCTGTTGGTTACTTCTTGTTTAATGGAGGTCACAAGAATCTTAGCACCTCAAGAACCTTATAAAGAAGACACAATGAAGGAGGTACTTTAATTTATCATTGCTAGTTTCCAATATCTTAAGGACATCAGGAGTCATCATTTCTCTAGAAGGTTTGTCATACTAAAATCATTTGCAGAAATCAAACTGTGTAATCTTATACTTGACTTGGGATTGCATGATTCAATACATACCATCTTTCACCATTTCTTAGTCACAGTCAGAAAAGAACACAATGCAGATGTTATTACAGCTATGAAAACTATTATGGTTATGTTAATAAATGAGAGCGATGTTCATTTTCAGACCCTTTTCATACGTAGTTAGCCATCTCAAAGCAAGAACAAAACATCTATAAACCTGCTTATGAGTTGATCAACAAGGTACTCAAACAATGTGAGCAGAAAATTGAGAAGTTAAAAAAGCAATGGGCTGAAGAAGAATTGATTTCATTGGGATTACAGGTTGCAGGATTTCCCAAAAAAAGTAGGAACCAAATGAGGAAAGAGCAGATTTGTTTCACATGTCAGAAGGCATGGACACCTGATTATTTTTGTGAAACTAATAAAGAAAAAACTTTGTTGCAGCCAAGTGATAATGAGGAAAGAGAAGCAGATGAAAGTAGTGCCACGACTCATGAGGAACAAGTTGAAACTACAGCTTTGAATACATCTCTTATTGGGTATGATAAAAGCAAAAATAATAATGGTTTCCAATCAGCTAAGGTTGATAACATAGAGGAAGAATCGATTGCTACGGGTAAGGGGTATTCGAAACTCTTTGTTGGTGATTTGCATATCATTATTGATAAAACATGTGAGGAGGAGAACTTATTAGATGAATCTATATATGATCATAACACTGTCCCATTAGAGCTTTATGAAGAGTGTTTTCCATCATCTAGTGAGATAGTTGAGTTTGATAATGTTTCCACAGTTGAGAACAAATCCAAAAATGAAATGTGTGACAGCTCATGTACCCTAGATGATTGAACATAGGTCCTTAGCATTGCAAAATTTCAAGGATAGTTTATTGGTCACAAAGGAAAGAGTTGTGCAAGTATTAACAAGGGTAGATGAATCTAATGAGTACATTGATAATCTTACTTGGAAAACCTAAATTGAGGAGAGACAAAGGGGAGTTGCAAGGGGACTCGCTAGTACTCAATTACACACAATCAAAGAAGCTTTTGAAAGGATAAAATCAGATTACTTGCAACTACTAATAGATAGGGATTTTGCTATCAAGTTTGCAGAAGACAAGGAAAGAGAGGTGGATGAGGTTTGTCTACAACTGAGCATGACTCATTACTCATTATACAGGGCTGAAAATCAGACTTCTATAGCAGCCACTCACAAGGAAGATGGACTTAATTTTAAAACTAAGGAGATCATACAAACTGTTAAGGAAATAAATACCCTTTGTGAAAATGAAAGTAAGAATAATGTTTCCACCTGTTGTTAATTTAATGATGGCAATGAAGAGCAGCAACAACAAGGAATCACACTCATGAATGATTCAATTTGCAACAATGAAAATGTTTCTTTAACAGATTCTAAAGGCAGATTTCAAAGTGGTTTCAGTCATGGGGCAGCAAAGATTAATGATCTTTCAATATTAGAAAGAGCTGAGATTCTCAAACAAGACAAAGATAATGAGAACTACATCAGTTCAAACAGTAGCATACTGATAGGTCTTGATGATCGCAAGGAGATTGATATGCTCTATGAAGGTAATCTTAGAAGGAAGCACCACTTGTTTCAAGAGTTCATTGCTATGAATGGGTTGTAAGTATGAATCTATTTCCATCAATGGTGTTTTCAATGAAGTTAGGAGTTGATGGCATGATGGTGAGTGCTACATATGGCCATTTTCGAATTTGGGAAGTGTACATTGACAAGTTCTACCCAGCGGTTGATAGGAAATGCATTCTTGATGAGATCAAAAATCAGATTTTCAGTTTTAATAATGCCGATACCATTTGTTGCAGCAGAGTTGCAAACTTGTTTTTATGTGATAACAGGCCTCCAGACCATAATTTTAATAGAGTAAAGCAGCAAAAGCATGATGGGTACGAGTCTAATGGATGTGAGCATCAGTCTGTACCAAAAGAAGGTGGTACTTATCAGCTTGATTGCATTGTGAGGAGTGCATTTCATTTTTCTTTCAGCCCACAAGTTGATAATTTGAATATTTTGATGATGACAAATAAGAAGAAATTGAATGATTGGTATAAAGAGGATTATACTACATCATGGAATGAAATGTACTCTCCTTTGGGAAGAGGATTTGCAGCCTACCAGTTTTTCAAATTGCATTTTTGGATGACAATTGTGATGGGTTACAGAGATAGAAAACTAAGGATGAGCTGAAGACTTCAAGTGATAGGAGCAATAGTTCTTCAAATTGGCCTTGGGATCCAAGGAGCTTATTGATGAATGACTTGCATCTGAAGATAATGCTTCAGAGTGTGGCAGGATTTGATTTCATTTGTCCCAGAATGTGCCATAGAGCTGCTTGTAGATTTATATGGGATCCTGATATTGGTATGCAAATTCATGATTGCTTGAAGGCAACCAATCTCTAAGGAGGGAAGACTGTAATGTCCCTTTTTTAAGGAATATTGGAATTTAAATGACAACTTTAAAAAAGTATTAAAATGACTAAGTGGAGCTCAATGAAAATTAATAAAGTCATTTTATTTTAAAAGAGGGGAATAATAAAGAAACAAAGAAGACGGATTCCAAGAGACAGGCAGTTGGAAAACGAAGGGTCACAAGGATGTTTTTTTAAAGAACATAGAGAAGCTCATTTGGATTATGCTTGGTTTATTCATTTCTTTTGGCAGAGCTCTGAGAGCTTCTTGTTTCAGTTCTAGTTTCTTGAGGATGGAAACCCTTGGGATTCTTTCAACAGATTGGATAGAAAGTTAGAAACACAATTCGATTTTGGAGGGTACATTCGCGACAGAGTTCACTGCTGGGCGAAATTGTTAGAGGTATTTCATGATTGTTTGGAAAAAACATGGCTGTAATGATTTATCTATTTTGAGGGAAATATACATCTATATTTTCAGATATTGTGTTTTCAGATTTAACTGTTCATGAATAGAAATCAGTTTTGCATGAAAATTGTATGTTTAAATTTTTGTGAAAAAATCTGGACAAAGTATCATAGTGGGATATTATAGCTTTCCTATTAAGATGAACATGGTTTTGCATATGAGCAGTAGAGTTAGCTTGGAACAATATCGAACATCTATAATATGATATCAATTGTGATTTCTATTCTGTAAACTGTTTATATGCCTGCTGGTCTGTAGTAGTATAGCAGTTATATTGAATTTGCATACCATTGAAACATTAAGAGCTCAATGTTGTATTATGAAAACAAACTTTCATAAGGCCAAACCAAAGAACAGAGATTTTAAGTAGTAAGCCCAAGTGTTTGTCAAAATTACAGTCAAAGTGTAAGTGCCAAAATTCTAAATATGACATTCACTTAAGTCTTTGACCAAATACCCGAGTTATGCATGTGGTTTGTGATATAATTTTGGGTCAGAACTGGTATGGGATCTTACATTAAGTCTGAAATGTATGTATGAATAAATTTGAATTGATCCTTCAGAGGAGTGAATGATTCTTCCTCAATATGTAATGAGAAGTTGCATCTCTATCATTATGACCCATGAAACAAATTGCACCTCTCACATGTAAGTAACTGATCTTACTAATTTAGTTAACTAACTACTGTTTATATTATATCTTCCCTTAAGCAGGTGATCATGCATGTTTTTATTGTTATTTTAATATAGGGATTGCTGCCTTTATGAAGTTATGTATAGAAGCAATTCTTCATTCGATGTAATGAAGTTATTATCTTCCCATCACTGCCTCGTGAAGATGTCTGATAGAAAATCCTGAAGTCTTATAAATATGACGATTTTCTGAGCAATGATATCCCTTTCAACTCTTCCTTCATGGTGGCTTCCTTGACCTAGATGTCATTTGGTATCAACTAATTAGTTCCTATACTTTGCCGATCAATCTTGCATAGTCTTGTATCCTGTCAACTCCATTTATAAAAATAATTGACTGTTTTTGTCAAATAACTTATCAGTCTACTATTCTCACTAAGTTCAATTATTGTTTCTGCTAGTGACAAAATTGGAGGTGTCCCAGGTCTGCCATGCCCGGACTACATAATGTTCTTGCTTGTATTTTAGGAATCAGAGGTTAGACGGGGATATTACAGCAAAGCCTAGTGACTAAAGACAACTCCAAAGAATTGATCCTTATTAAACTTAAAGAAAAAATTATTGCAAATAAAATTGATTAAAATCCTAAGGCCTCGAAGATCCCTAATGTGGTAATGAACAAGAGGCTCAAACACAATAATAAGGAATTTATAAATCTTTGTTTCAAATGGACTAATTGGAAAAGACTAAGCAGAGTAACAAGGAAGATAGTAAAAATATGAAAAAAAATCAGTAGAGGGGACAATTCTTGCAAGCTAGGGAAAATAGGTTAAGAGGAACATAGTTGAAAAGCTCCGACTCGGCCATATCTCAGCAGGCCCAAAAGATTTAAAAAATCAGGACTTGGCAAAAACTCTACAATAACTCGACAATTTTATTAAACATTTTATATACATAAATGTTTGAAAATATGCTTCAAAACACACATATTACTAAATTTGTTGAGATTATTACTAATTTCCATCATTTATAAATCAAAATTAGAATTTAACACATACCATAGACCAAAAAAATAGTTCAACTCTAAATGAGTCATAATGCCACAAGGCCTCATCTAAAGAGATTTTTGGCAAGTTGTGCAATAATAACATTTGACAAAGCACACTCAAGAGTTATATTGCAATTCCATGTCATCTATTCATTGTGATCAAGTTTTTTATTCGACAGATTCCAATAACTACTGGGGATTTTGTAATGGAGACCCCAATGAGCTTGAGTGGTAGTGCCCCACATGGGGATATAGGGGCAACACCCCCAATGGGATCAAGGCGCAACACCCCTTGTGGAGGTTTGCGGGCCAAGACAAACCAAGGCCTTTGAAACCTTTACCACCAATGCGAATTGCAATTTTTTTACTACAAGGGAAGAAATTATATGAATTTGGAAGAGTTTTTAATACAAAACTTGTGGTTTTTTGCATTTACTCATGATTTTTATAGGAAAATATTGCCATGAGTTTTTCAAAAACTCATGGGGAGTTTTTGGCAAGTAACTCGCCTGAAATTTTGAGTCAAGAATACTCGCAAGTCATACGGAAACTTGCCAAGTTCTTAATCTATGAAGAGGAGGATTCCAAAATGCTTTTAGAGGATGCATAACAAGTAGAGATCTCCTAATTTCCCTTCCCTACCCCTTTAATCTACGTTGAATAAATATATTAGTTGGAATGTCAAGGGACTTGAATATCTTGACAAAAAATACATTTTAAGGTACTTCTTAACAATAACTTCAGATTTACTTCTTACTTTTCTATGACTTCTATACTTCTAAGCATTCAAAAGGTAAAAAGTCATTGTTATTTTGATTAATAGGAGATGGTAAAAGTATTGTGTGAATTTAAGTTGTTACCTTTGCAGTAGAGGAATTTGGGTTATCACTAAAAAGGACAACTTCAAATTTCTCATTATTCTATTTATCTAGCAAACAATCAATAGAGAAAGAATAGAATTAGGGAAATAGGATTCACTTGTCCTTGCCAAAACTTTCTTGGGTGGTTGTTGGAGATTTTAATATGATAGAGCATAATGAAGATAAAATTGGGGAACATGTGTTGAAACTACTAGAGCCATTAGAAACCAATTTTAAAAAACAACAAAGGAATTTCCTATGGTGGAACAATTCATTTCGTAAATGTTACACAAACATACACATGTATGCAGTATGTTGCTATGTTAGAAGGAATCATCTTAATTGATACACAACAAGTTGTTATGCTAACAAGATTCATCCAAGAGATGTGCTCTTGCCTAATGTACTAGCTTATAATGTTTATCTTACATCATGGGTTACTAGCAAGATTTCTTCTTTGCTTTTGTTTCTGTAATGTTTCCTCTTCTGATTTTAAATATTTCTTTGCTCCTTGATGAATAAACTTGCACATGTTACTAGATTCCATAAAATACACACACACACACACACAAAAGTAAGAATGTCTAATTCCCCTTCCATCTCCCACCTAATCCTTAGGAAGAGTTCGTAATCAGGTTTTAAGCTCTTTGGGGAAGACCTCTTGGGGCTCTAGTTGCCTTATGGTCATTCTAGAACGGTCCTCAGGCTATGTCACCATCTCATTACAACTTCCCCTTCCTAAGGCCTTATGGATATCCTTTACTTGGCATATCCATCCTTATAATCCTTGAAAAGAGATCCATCTCTTCCACGGCCTTATGGATACCCACACTAGGTGTATCCATCCTCACAAACGCACACGTCATTAACTCTAACAGTATATACCGACCTTCAGAGATATGTAATCTCTGCCTTAGTTGCTTTCTAGGAATTTCAACATTCACCAAGAATGTCCTTGATGTAGTCCTTAATTTCTAGTAAATGTAAACACTCATTGACCAATAAGAATTCCTCAACTTAGTAGCCACCAATTAAGCTCTGATCTGATCTAATGGCCGCCTTTTCCTTGTTCAGTCAGTTTCTTAGCTATCAAATGGGAGACTCTTTATCTTCTGGTACATTTATTACCCCTTCGATTTGGCGAACTGGGTTGCATACATTTGAGGATCAACCAGATTGTATTTACTGATGATCTCAATGAGTGAGACGGGATCAAGTTCCTTCTGATCCTTATCGCTTTTGCTGAGAATGAATGTGATTTGCTCATGATATATCCTCTTGATAATATCCATTCGCTGGTGATCCTTCTAAACTGCTGTGGATGTGAATCACTGAAAGTAATGTTGTTTGTATTAATGAATTTGCTGAAGATCCTATTCGTTGCAAAGGGATTGAATTTGTATTCACTGGAAATGCTGGTCTTACTGTGATTGATCAACAATATTTCTGTATATTCAATGATCTGCTTTTCATTGATATATTCTACTTGCTGTTATATTTGTCTTTTTATTTCCTGAATGTTTATTTGATTGCTAATGATCCTCCCCCCTTGATCGATACTAATGCTTTCTTATATCCCCTTCATCGAATGGTCATGACTTTTGGGAATTAAGAGATAGATCCCTTCCCTCATGAAATTGTAGCTTTTCAAAAAAAAAATCGTTTATATTTATTAATCTGATTTCTTATGCTAATCGCAACCATTGGGTTGCTCTTATATTAATGCTACTTGATCGCCGATTACGGACAAATATAATAGTTTGTTCTACCATAACTCATAATGGATTATTGGTAATTAAAATATCTATAATCATCATTTATTATAACCATGGATTATTTAATCATCGCCTTCTGGTGACATGCAGATTGCTGTAATTGAATTCCTCTCCTTGGATGCTGATACTCAATGCTGAACGTTCATATTATCCCCAATCATTCTAATCTCATTGATGCTTTCATTCCTTAATGGGCCGCTGATGTTTACTATCACCATTCATCGCTCTATAATTGCCACATGCACCTCCTTAGATTTGTTTTTGTAGAATGAGCATCGACCGCTGACTTAATATATCATCGTACCCTCTGTCTTGTCAATCGGTTTCTATGTGGAGTATTATTTCCGTAGTAGCAATATGAGGCGGTTGAAGATTATCGTTTCCTTGGCTTCATAACTACACAATATGAAATTGTGATGTATATCAATCTCCTTTTACGTTTGGCTGTTAGGGTTATGGTACTCTTCCAGCCATGTCAACAATCACAGCATCATAATACATATACCGAAGTCAATGCTTCCATTGACTTAGTTTGTATTAATTTGATGCTTGAAACTTTCTTCTAATTCATACTTTCAATTATAATCATGTTTTCGAAATTTATTCCCTATTTATAATCTTTGATGTATTATCTCAACTTTGTCTCTTTAGAGACTTCTCAAAATTGAGATTGTATTTATTATTTATTCAATGATTGATTTGTACATTTTAATATTATTATTTACTTATTAAATTTCTCTCTCAGAAAGGGGGCATCATAGTTTCCAAGATTAAATGTGTTATCCTAAAATTTACATATATGATATGTTCATTGGCAAGTTCCAATCTTGATATGATTTGCAACATACATGCTTCTTCGAATTCAAAACAAATATTGGTTTCTTGACATAATTCCATGCCTGTAATCAGAGCCTTTGATAAAACTCCAGCCTATAGATAGACCAGTCCCTCGAGAAAATCCAAATATTGATGTGGTTCTCAAAGTAAAGCTTAGCATCTTAGATAATTTCAAGCCTTGGGCATGGCATACAAATATAGCCTATAAATAGAGCAATGAAATTATAAAACTTATAACTAAAGATTAAAAACTCATAGAAAAGTTTTTTGGCTCATAAGTTCTCACAAGACCAAACTGCTCCTGAGTCACTTAAAGACTCGGGGTGAATTTTTACCAATGGAACTTGGGGACGCATTTCCGCTGTCCAACCACCATGTTTTGGAGACAAGGACGTCTCTGGGACGTGGGGATGGGGATGGAGCAGCCCCCGTCATTCCACCAGCAGCACTAAGACGTTCGGAGATGGGCCCCATCCATGCCCCTCCAAGCCTACCAACCCCCTCAATCCTCGTTTTTATTCACAACTTGATTTCTGATCTTTTTCAACAGCAAAGAGCTAAAGAGTGAAAAGGAGAAATAAGAGTGACTGGATAAGTGAAAGGAATGCAAGAGAAAGAGGAGTGACAAGGAGCAAGAAGAAGAAGAGGAGGAAGATTCTACATCAACTTGAAGAGATTTTTCAAGGACAAGGTAGAGTTTTGTTTGTTTTATTTTCTGATTTTTAAATTTTTGTTGTTGTTTTTTCTTGTTTCATTTTCTAAATCAGATTTGATGTTGAATCTTAAGGGTAATATGAAGAATGATTCCAATGTTACATAACATTGGAATCATTCTTCATTTTGCCCTCACAATTCAACATCAAGTTTTAATTTATTTCTTTTCAAATTTGAAATTTGTTAAAATTAGAGTTAGAAACTAGGCTGAAACTAGGTGCTTATTGAATTTATTTTGTGAAATGCAGTGTCAAAATGAATTATCATGATATGAGTGAGGATGAGATAGAAATTCATTCTCATGGTGGAAGTGAATCAAAATATGAACCTGAGGCTGAGGGGGGTGACCATGGGGTTGATCATGAAGTCCAAACTAGTTCCATGGCAAGTGCACTAGCTACTACATATTTCCCCTCCAAACTACTGGCAGAGTTTGCTAAGGGTCCTTTTGATCCTAAGTCTCCTCTCAAACAATTTGCAACAAGAATACCACACCAGAAGCAGGTGGTGGCACAAGGAAATGGAGATGCAACATCTCTGGTATGGAATGGTTTGGCAACACTACTAAAGTTATTGCCCACTTCCTCTTTATTTGAAGGAAAGGTGTTGATCCGTGTAAATTTTTGGACCAAGCTGCAAATGTCCATTATAGAATTGAGATCAACAAGCTTGAGAGTGTTTCCGATGAACAGTGCACTTGCAATGCCTACTACTTTGTCTCCTAGGATGCAGGTTCAAGCTATTCAGCTGAGTCAGCCACATGGTTCTAGTCATACATTGCATCAAAAAGCAAGATTGATGTCAAGACCTTTGCCCACTTGTAGTGTTGTGGCCCAATCACGAGAGGGTAAGAGGAACACAAGATACAAAGAAACCCATAGATGATTTGTTCAATGTGCAGCTCAAGGATGAGATATATGATATCATTGGTAAGTTGTTCTTTGCCAATGGCATCACATTTCATGTCGCTCAATCTCATTATGAGAAGATGATATCTATGGTGGTGAGGGGAGGACCATCATATGTGCCACCAGGTGAGCACATATTGAAGTACCACGATCTTGGATAAGAACTATTCCAAGATCAATGTTTTGATGGAGAAGATGAAGGTGCGTTGGATGGACTTTGGATGCAGCATAGTTATTGATGGGTGGACAAACATTAGGCATCATCCACTCATCGACATCATGGTTACGCAGAGGTCCCATACTTCCTCAAGGCAGCTGATTATACAAGGCATCACAAAGATGCTAATTTTCACTTTGAGGTCCTTAGGGAGGCTATTGAGGAGGTTGGGCCACAAAACGTGGTCCAAGAAAAGATAGATGCAGCACATGTGCCCAGAGCTATACGAAAGCTTATTGACACATCCTATAGACATATTTCGTGGACTCTATGTTGTGGCCATGCCATGAACAATGCACTCAAGGACACAGGGAAGCTATAAGGGCAGCCTATTGCATTGTGATTAAAGGATAATCGCTAAGGGCACCCTATTGCAATAGTAATTAAGGGAGAATTGCTAAGGGCACCCTATTAAAGTGGCAGTTAAAGGAGAACAGCTATAAGGGCACCCTACAACATTGTGACTAAGGGAGAGCTGCTAAGGTCACCCTAATGCAAGACAGAGATTCACACATCTCTGAAGGTCGGTATACATTGTTATAATATAAATAGCATATGTCTATAAGGATAGGATGCATAAACCAAAAGCATAGTTGCACTTGTCGCTGATTTCTTGGCAATAAGTGCACTTATCGTGATAAGTTTCTTGCTGCGCTAAAACCCAACACTTTATCACCGATAAGTTGGGGTTGTGTATCATTGATAAACCGGCAATAAGCTAGTGATTTATCAGCCACAGTCGCCTAATAGCAACTACTGACCAAACTCAAATTCATTTTACATTTTGTGAGTTGTGAACGGTTGTTTAGGGAGAAAAAAAGAGTTCCAAGGAAAAGAAAGGTGATTAGTAGGGATCTAGAGCAATTTTTGGTGGATTTGAAGAGGTTTTTGAAGCAAAATCGGATTCACAAGTAAGTTTTCAAATTCATTTTTCTTGTTTTTTTAAACCATTTTGTCATGCATTTGTTGCATTTAAGTTTATAGAAACTCTATAATAGCATTTCCAATGTACTCTAAATTGTCTTAGAGCGTAATGAACAAGATTTAACACCAATTTTTAGCATTTTTTGTAGATTTCTTCATAGTTTTCTCAAGAATTTCATATTTTCTTAAAAATTTCAAACCCTAACACTTTTTTTGTTTTTTATTCAAGTTTCAACTATATTTAAAATTATTTAAACTAATTTAGTTTGTTTGCTAAATTTTTTATTAAAATATAATATATTAAATTGTGGTTTCAATTTGTATGTATAGGTTGAAATTTGATTAAAATGGTAAATAGAGATTCATCCACAACTGGATCAACTATAGGGTTTGTCACTACCTCAGTTGATGCATGTCCATTTGGATATGTAGGCACACATCCTAAAGGAGCTAGACATAAGGCTTGGAGGTATTGCTTTGAAGGACCAAAAATTAATACTGTTATTTGCATAAAGTGTGAAAAATAATTAGTGGAGGCGTATGCCACTTGAAATACCACCTTAGAGGGATCACAAAGCATGACACGAGGATTTGTGAGAACATCAGAGAAGAAGTAAAAAGAGAAATGAATGTCTTACTCGCTGCCCAAGAAGAGAAAAAACTACAAAGGGAAAGGGCAAAACTAGCCCTGAGGGAAGCCATTTCTGCATCTCAAAGTATCCCACTATGTCTCATTTTAAAGAATCATTTATTATTTTCTAACCACCATTATTAGTTTGGATTTTGCTAAAACAATTTAGATTCAACTCAAAATATAAAGGATCATAATGAAATAATGTGGGTTGTAACAAGGTATCCCAGTCAACTTTGAAGAAGTAGCACTTGAGGGCATATAGGGCTCTCTTCATGGCCCACGTATCCGTAAATCCAGTATCTCCTCGGCTACCACTTTTGCTTCTTCTAGTAGGCCACCACCATCAGTGCCACAATCATCTTCTATAGATAATTTTTTGCGCACAGAAACACACTTGGAGCACAACCATCATTGAAGGGTATTGGGTGGAATAGCGATGTGCATCGGCAAGTAGACATTCAATGTGTCGATTTCTCGTACTTCAAAAACATCCCCTTCAATGTTGCAGAAAGTCCATATTGGTTGAATTTTGTTACCAGACTTACTATGGCGGGAAAGGGCTACAAGGCGCCTTCTCGTGCAGACTTGAATGGGAGGTTAGTTCATTTGTTTTAATTTTTAAATGTTTTATAGTTTTACTTTTTAAGTTTTAACTTTTAGTTTTGAATCTTGATAGCTTTTGATAGCTTATAACTTGAATTTTGATTTTTAAAGTGTAGAGTGTAGACTAAAGTTATTTTTTTCTTTTAACTTTATAGTAATTACCTACTTTTGTTGAATGTAAGTTATTATTTTAATCAAAATTGTGTATTTAACATTACTTTTACTTTGTACTTGTAGGTTGCTCACAAATGCAATTTCTAGGGTCATAAATGTGGTAGAAGAGCAAAAATTACAATGGAAACAATGTGGCTGCACCATTCTTTCAAATGGATGGATGAATGGCAAAAATCATACTATCATCAATTTTTTGGTTTCTTGCAAGGATGAAGTGGTTTTTATGAAATTCATGGATGCCTCCAACAAAGTAAAGACAACAACCCTAATGTTAGAGCAAGTTATAATGGAGGTGGGGGTTGATAATGTGGTGCAAATCATAACCGACAATGCAGCAGCATATGTGGCAAATGGTAGGATACTCCAAGATAAATATAGCACACTTTTTTGGAATTCTTGTGTAGCGCATGTCCTTGACCTTCTTCTAGAAGACTTAGGAAAGCTAGATTGGGTGAGACCGGTTGTAGAGGAAGCAAGAAAGGTAACAAAATACATCTACAATCACCCTTGGGTTCTTTGCTAGATGAGAGAATGTAGCGCCCACCCCTTTACTGCCATTTATGTTTATGATGCCAACCCATTTAGACCACTTTTTATGAATATTAGATATTCAGTTACATTTAATGATTTAGTGCTATGATACTTTAAATCGTTTGATTTATATCATGTTAGTTAGATAATGATGATGGTTATTTACATATAATGATGTTACTTATGTTATGGTTTTTACTAACCCCATACTTGCATGTGTATGGTACTATGGTTGGCATGTATGTTTTATATTTCTGTTTGATGTGCCTGATGTGGTTGAGGGACGGAGTCGTAGTTACTTGCTTACGAGATCCACACAATCGATCGATCCCCGCTATTGTTTGTTATATATTTATACATGTATGTACATGCTCGTTTGTTATGCAGGATTTCAAGTATCGAGCATCGACTTCCCTGAATTGTCAGGATGAGCGTGCCCTATCGCATTATCTCAATGGTAAGAGAGGGGAGATAGCATCCAGCTCTAAATCCCAACCTAAGCCATTTATTGTCCTCAAATAGTGGACAAGTATCTTATCTTCTACTCTCTGAATTCGTCAAGGTGACGCCATTCATGAACCCTTTCATTGAGCTTGATTATTACTTTATGAGTTTGGTCAGTTTTTCCTTCATGTTTGTTTGTTGAGTGTCTTGATGTGAATTTTGTGTTATTAATGCATTAAAGATTTAATTAAGATTAATTATGGGACTAAAATAATTATATCTTGAATATGGAAATATTAATTATATAGAATGTTATTGCGGCAATGCAAGATACGCTTGGTCCTCTATTCAATAATAATGACCAAAGATGGAAATTGCAGGTTGATATCGCGGCAATGGTTATGGCTTGGGGGCTTGAATTAGGAGTGCATGAGGATAGAGTTAAATGGGTAATGGAATCCCTGTTTGACATGGCTCTGTTGGTGGGTATAGAACAATTGTTGGAATGGGCGCACCCGGGATGGGCTTTCAACTACACAGAGATGTTTGAGGATGAGGAGGGTGAAGAAGTGGGTGTGGTTCCTTTCTTGATATGGCCAAAGAGAGTTAATAAACAAGTTTATTTGGGGGACCGAGGACGAGCTTGGCAACGGTTGGAGGTGGCAATAATGGAAGCTGATGAAGAAAAATGATGGGCGACAGTGCCTTTACAGGTTCCGAGGATGAAATGAACTGCTGGGTTATGCCGAGCAAGGAGACTGTAGGATTTTTGGATGGGGATTTTTGAAGACGGATGGTGGATGGGATCTATGATGGCGTTTTGATGACGGGATGGTGGGCGATGTTGGTTTTTGGCCGTTAGGACGTTAGCCTCCTTTGATGGTCATGCTTGGAGCGACGTCGGATATTGCAGCGAGCGGCGGAGTTTTGGTGGGTGATAACAGTTTTTTGATGTTGGGAGGATAGCCACCTATAATGTTCAAGCTTAGATCGGTGTCGATATTCTAACAGATGATATTTTTTGAAATTCCCGTTTGTTCATATGTTATTTTTGTCTCTCTTGCTATTTGTATGGCCCTCGATGACTTTTGGATGTTCTTATTAGAGGGGTTTTTGTATAGGCAATTAAATGATGACTTATGATGTAATCTCTGGTGCATTATTATAAGCAACCACTATCTATGTGGGTGGTTATGGGGGTTTGGTTTGTGGATACTGAGGTCAATGATGAAGACTTTTACTCCATATTGTAATCCTTTTTTAATTAATATAAATTACCTATTACAAATTAAAAAAAAAGACTTGATTAAATTCTAATTAAGAAAATAAAGGTTTATTTAAATATTAAATCTAAATCTAAATTAAATGTTCAAATAATATAAATTGATATTATTTATCAAATTGCTTCTTAAGTGGTGCTAAAGATATTAATTATAATTAAAATATAATCATGCAATTATATGCACATCAGTGAAAAGAAATTGATTTATCAGTTCTAGATTAGAAGGTTGAGTTAAGAGACTTAACTGAGGGATTAGTAACAATACTTTTCAATAAATTAATGAATTGATATGTAATTATCAATTTGCATATTATTAATATGCTAAAAACATTAATTGTTAATTAAATATTATTAGGCAATTAAATTTGCACATTTAGTTAATAAAATTAAATTATAAATTTAAGACTAAAAGTTGAGTGATTTGCATGAATTGAAATTATTAATTAAATAAATATTTCTTTTAAATGGAGAATTGATATTAACAAGGTTAGAGTTGAGTTCTGATTTCTGTGATTTTGAGTTAGCTGTTTTTATTGTTTTTAACAAGTTGAGTTCTAATTCTTGATTGTGAGTTGTATGTTTTCAACCCTAGTTGTTGGGTTTTCTATATCAAACTCATTTTTTATCATTTGGGAGACAAGTTTATAGGTTT
The DNA here is from genome assembly GCA_027943335.1 of Chamaecyparis obtusa. Lineage (NCBI taxonomy): Eukaryota > Viridiplantae > Streptophyta > Pinopsida > Cupressales > Cupressaceae > Chamaecyparis > Chamaecyparis obtusa. The sequence continues at coordinate 3,094,597 of BSBK01000519.1, read as the reverse complement.
TTGGGAGATTATAGGTTTTAGAATTGGAAGGATTGTTGGAAGCTTTGGACTTTGGTTTTGGATTTGGTCTTCATTTTTTATTTCAAATAATTGATTTGAGGTAGGGTATAAAACCTTTGAAAGTTTTCAGTTTTTCAATTAATCCTTGTGTCTTCTTTGTGCTTGTTTAAATTTTTGTATGAATTTTATGTTTTGGCCTTGGAGATTTTCTGCATGGTTGATGAGAATTTATTCCATGATTTCAAGATTCTTGCAGTTAGGGTTTGTAGGGGATTTTCTTTTGTTAAGGAAAAAAAAATTGATTGATAAATTTTCTATTCTTAAAATAATTTGAAATGTACAAAAATTAGGAACATTCGTCAGGCAAAGACATCCCATGCCTTTTGATAACTCTTAAGAAATTTCCTCAATTTAGAAAATATATATATATTTTCTACCCTTTTTATTTTGCATAATTGATACTGAAATAGAATGAAATAATAAATAAAATTTTATATACCCTTGTATTTAAATTGAATTTATTTAGTTATAAAAAGAATTTTAAATAAAATATAAATTTTGGGGGAGGTCACGCCTATGAAGGCAGCCCCACCATTTTCCATTGTTTTTATAAAACAAAAAAAAAAAAATTTAAAAATCTAATATAGTGGGTGATGGGCCACCACCCTCGCCTCCCCAATGCCTTGCGCAGCAAAGACTACGAGTACCACTGCCGCCAACAGCAAGGTACCACCGGCGGCCCCTACACAGGTAGGGTGGCTGGGAGTGGAACCCAAGCGATCCCCCCCCACCCCCCCCAATATTTATATTTGGGTTGATTTAATTTAGATAAAGTTATATTTTTTTTAGTAATATTAATTTATATTAATTAATTAATATAAGTTAAATTTTATATTTTATTAATATTAATTTATATTATAAATTATTAATTAATAATTTTTAGTTATATAAATTGATTTATAGAAAAGGTAAATATAGATTTATTTATATAAGATATTTACTTAGGCAATTTGATAAATCGAGTTATAAGGAGATGAATATAGAATAATTAAAAAAAAGGGGACTTGGTAAGTATTTTAATTTACATTTCAATTTAAGTTATATTTTTTTTTTGGTTAACTTAGTTAATTTATTTGAGTTGAATTAAAACTATTACTGATTAGGGTTACAAGGGCTTTATAAAATAAGTAGAAATTGAGTATTAATACGAGTTTTAATTGGGAACTAATCTTAAATGTTTTACTAAGAGCTAATATTAAAATTTGATTCTATGGCATATATTAAGGAATAAGATTATTTTAATAAAGATATCATATTAATGGATGTATTCCAAGTGCATGTTTCATGACCTATCTATATTGATTTGACCGATTGTTTGTAGGGGTAGAGTTAATGCCCTAGGTGGTATTTGGTCTTCAGATTTGAATTATTTTTCTAGTTTTTATACTATGGAATGTTCATAACCATTTTGATTTCACAATTGGTTCATGTGTGATTTTGGTTGCATTGATGGGTTATGTTTTCCATTGAGTCCCGATCTTTATGTTATTTGACCACAAGAGGTGCCAACTATTATTGTGTTGATATTGGATATACTTGGCCACTTGTTGGTGTCATTGGATTGTTCTATGTTCTAAATGATACTCTTGTGTTTTACTCCATGTTTGGAGATAGATGCTACTAAAATTTTTTGATGATCATTGATCTTGCGATATGATAACCATGTGGATTGGTATTTGATTTATTGAGATGTCCATTATAGGGTGGACTGTTTGGATCCTTGTATAGGATGTTTTGTTCTTGATTATGCTCTAGCACTTTACTTTGATGAAATTATTGACTTAATGATTTACGAGAAGTCTTCTATGGTTTTGGTTTTGCCTTCTCTGTAGTTCTTTTGCTAGAAACATTAGGGTAGGTTGTCTAGGAGCATAGAAGAGAAGTGGCTTACTTTGGAGGCGTCGGAGCCCTAAAGTGGTTGCCTGGGTATCCTTTGTAAGTTGACTTAATAAGTGATAACCTAATAAATTTATTGAGAGAAAACATTAGAAAGATAATTCTGCCTCGCCCATGTCTTGAGTGCTAGTATAGGCTAGGATGGGAATGAGAGAAGATGCTTGCTCGTCTAGAGAGACGTTGAGGTCTAGCATAGTTGGTTTTCCTTGTCTGTATGAAAAGAATATTGATACCGCATAGAGTCATGAGGGAGTCGGGGTCCAAAGAGACTACTAGGTTACCTTAGAGTTGACTTATGTGATGACACTTCCCTATATGTGTCCTAGGTTCCTACATGAGCATTTGGTACACTTGTGTTGTGTCATGATCATTTATACTTGATAACCTTGTAACCACTTATTATTATTTTACCTTGTGTACCATTGCATTAGTCTTGCTTATTTGAATGTTTCCTTGAGTGAGGCTTGGTGTTATCTCCTTAGCACAATGGGAGTGGACTTCTTGGTTCCACATATTGAGATCCGACGTTCGTGACTTTGTGCTTGGATGATCCTTGATGCTGCTTCTATCTTCTTATTCATTGCTTAGAGATTTCCTTATTGATATCATGAGATGTATAACTTGCATTCCATTTTATGTATTGGTTAGTGACATTGACTTCAGGAAATGTATATGTACTTGTATTGTATTATTGTTATCCCTGCGACATGTGCCATGGAAGTGGTATTATTATGTATGCCATGATGTATCAGTTGTACTCTACAGATTGTATCCTAGTTATATTGATGTAATGAATGTATCTTATTATTCAGTTGTAATGAATATGTTAGTGTACTTAATGATTTGTGTTCTTTTCATTATGATTAAGTAAAGGATTAGGAATACTTCAATTTGGGTTTTAAATTGTATGTAAGATATATCCTATGATTAAGTTATGGAATGTACTTTGTAGATTAATTTATATTTACGTAGTTCTACGTCATGAAACCCTTGAGACTTGTAATCTGTAAATGAGTTACATTTGTGAATATGTATTGTCTTATGTTATCTTGTTTTCGCATTGTTATTTATTATGGACTTTAAACTCTTAAGAAAAAAAATTATTTAGTAAACTTAGTAACATGTTTTAGGTTAATTTCTCCTAGGTTCCCTGGCGGGGTATTATAGAGAACACACCTAGGGGAAGGAGTTGGTCAAAGCGGGAGTCACAAGGTTTGCAATGATTTTTTTAACTTTTCAAAGTAATGTTTGTGAGTCAAGCAAGGCTAGACTCAAGTTATTCAAAGAATCTTGATGCAGAAAGTGTTGCATACATTGCCCTCGACAACCAATTTGCACAAAGTGCTAGAGAAATTGTGAAGGTAACTTGGAAACTTCAAAAGTCGAATATTTTTTTTTTTTGTATTGAAGTCTTTCATTATTAATTTTTTTGTTACTAACTCTAGTCTCTAATGATTAATGATAATCTTTTTCTACTTTTCAATTTTAGATGTCAAAGCCCTTGATTAGAGTTCTCTGCATGGTAGATGGGGATCAAACCCCAATGGGGTATCTATATAAGGCCATGGATAGGACCAAAGAGGCTATCAGAAATTACAAGGGGGATAGCCTCAAATTTGACCCCATATGGGAAATTATTGATAGGTGGAACAATCAGCTCCACCAACCCATTCATGTGGTGGGGTATTTCCTCAAGCCTCGTTTTCACTTCTCTCCATCCTACTCGAATCCCAATGGAAAAGTCATGGAGGGCTCTATTGAATGCATGCAGAGGATGGTACCCAAGGTTGAGGTGAAAGACCTCATTAAGTCCGAGTTGAACATGTATCAGAATGCACGGGGTGAACTATTCCCTTTAGACATGGCGAAGAGAGGAAGACACATTCAAAGCCCAGGTACAATATTTAGATTTTTGGAGTCTTTCACATGCATGATAAGTAGATAAAAATGAAAACATATTTTCACCTTGCTTTCTAAATCTTCAATATTTTATTTTGCAGATGCTTGGTGGCGAAATTGGGGTGGAAATGCCCCAAATTTGCAAAGACTTGTCCTCTGAATCTTATACTAGCCTTGTAGTTCATCCAGTTTTGAGTGCAATTTGAGCTTGTTTGAGGTCATCCACACAAAGAAGAGTAGCAAGTTAGCACAGAAATGAATCAATGACCTTGTCTTTGTGCAATATAATCTTTGATTGCGTGTAAGAAAGGCAGAGGAAACACCAGCTGGTCCACTTGATTTGGATGACAGAGATCCTTACTGTGATTGCACATCACAGGAGTAGCCTCCATTGTTTACAAAGGATGAGATCTACGTTTTGGAGAGGTAGGCTATGGAGGAGGGTTGATTCGCAATGGGCTTAGATGGCATTCAAGAGGATGAGGATGAGGAGGTTGAGTATGATGAGGAGTCATTGCCAGTGTGAACACCATCTACACCCAAGATGGAGGTCAAATCACAACCAGTTGTGCAGAGGGAGGAGGCATAGCCATAGTGGACTTCTAGGACTAGACCCCTACCACTCCAATAGTTTTTACTAGATTTGTTGGGAAGGGGAAGAGGAAGATGTAGACTATTTTGATGTTGTACTTGTATTTACTTATAGTTTTACAAAGACAATTTGCTATTTTTAGTTTGCTTCAAAGTTCAAACTGTCAAGCTATGGCTACCAGCCATCAAGAATTCCACATGAGGATGCCATTTTGTACCCTATTTGCATTTAAATATATCTAGACTCGGCTGGTTTGTTTTGTTTACTCATTTACTAACTCATTATATGTATCTCCTTGTTGAATTTTGCAACAAAATGCATTTCTAATTAAATTTAAGCAATTTTTTTAAGTTCCTATTTTTTTTGTCAATAAGTTGCTCATTAATCTCCGATATTTCACCGATTTTTTTTTTGGCCCTTGGTGATAAGTTGTCGTTAACGATATTTTCAACTATAACCAAAAGGGGTATCCATAAGGCCTAGGAAGAGATGAGGTGTAATGAGGTGGTGAACATAATGGTTTTAAGGGCTGTTCTATGATGACCATAAAGGCAGCTAGAGCCCCATGAGGCCCTTACCTAAGGAGCCAAGTAACTCTGTTATGATCTCTTCCCAAGGATTGGGGGGTAGTGACAAGTAACCCGATTACGGTCTCTTCCCAAGGATTCGGGGAGGGTAGTGAGAATGGGAGAAATGGTCACAAGCCATCAAGTTGAGCCACAGAGTTGCGCAAAGTAACTTCTCTTGGACTTTGTCTAGAAATGGCTCAAGGCAAGATCTCCCGTCCGCTTACCCTTATTAAAGATATAGTGGATATACAGAAAGAATAGTGTATCCATAAGGCCTGGGAAGAGATGAGTTGCGGTTTCTTCCCAAGGAATAGGAGGGAGGTGAGAATGGGAAAAAGTAGTCACAAGCCGCACTCTTGAGTTAGAGAATTGTGCAATGTAACTTCTCTTGGACTTGGTGTAGAAATGGCTCAAGACAAGGCTTCCCTTCCTCTTACCCTTATAATGTGAAAGAATCTACATACTCTTATATTTCCTTTTATGTTTTAATATACGTTTTGTATGGGAATTTTCTAACTCGTGTGCAGGTTAATCCATCGAGGACTATTGTAACGCATGACAATCACCCTACTAAGTAGAACACTTCGAGTGCATGCCTAAGTTTTTCCACTAAGGCCAAGGGGGTCAAAGTTCTTCTCTTGGACTTAGTTGTAATGTCCCCTCTTGGGATTTTCCTTTATTTAGCTCTGAAACCGTAATTTCAACTTGAGATGGGAATTGCAATATTTTTATAGACATAAACTTATCATATTTGAAGATATTTCATTATAACATTCAACTTAAAATCCTAAAAATAATTCAAAAGATAGAACTTATCTTGATTTGTTGCAGCACATCCCTTCTCTTGTTTTTAGTATTGCCTTGTTCCATGGTAAGTAAACCTTCGGGGATATGTAATCTCTATCTCAATTTCTTTCTTGGAATTTCAACATTCACCAAGAATGCCTTTGATAAAATCTGGACACTCGCCAAGAATGTCCTTAACCAAGTTTCAACACTCACCAAGAATATCCATAATCAAGTTTCAACACTCACCAAGAATGTCCTTAATCAAGTTTCAACATTCACCAAGAATTTCCTTGATCAAACTTCGACACTCACCAAGAAAGTCCATCAAGTTTCGACACTCACTAAGAATGTCCTTGATCAAGCTTTGACACTCACCAAGAATGTCTTTAACACCATTACACCTTTCTATTTTGGTCCTATGCTCCAAACCCATAATGAACATGCGCCCAAAACATTTTTTGTGTATGGCCGACGATAGCTACACATTTCGGTTGGTTACACATGGTTTTTGTTTTTGGGTCTCAGTCGACATGGAAAGGATACATACTAATAGCGGTATATAATCAAGGCAACTTCAGCAAATGAATAAGTATATTGATGCGATGTAATTAAATGTTGTGTATATGTATTGTGATATGTATATGTGAATTGTTGATGTACTTAGCAATTTTTTGTATATATCCTATATTGGTAAAGTGGAAGATCTGCAATTCAACGACAACTGTATTCAGTGCTTTTGTAGATGCACACTTATCAGTTCAATTTTGTATAATCAGCTATTACTGCTACTTTGCATTCAGGGCAGTGAGCCACACCAACAATGAGCCACCCTATGTATTACTTAAAAGTTACTTAATAATTGAGAGTTACCCTCTTCGTGGTTTTCCCATCTTGGGTTTCCACCAAAACAATTCTAGTGTTATGTGTTGTATTATTTTCTTTCAATTCTTTTATTTCCAGCAAGATTAAAATATGTTATGTGGGTAGATACTTAAATGATTTAAATCTTTCAAGAGTATACTAATTCACCCCTCCCCTTTCAATATACTGAATGTTCAACAATTGGTATCAGAGCTAGTTCCTTTGGAAGAGTCTAACCACTCGAAGGAGATCCAAGAGGTTGAACATTTTACACCGACATCTACCATGGATGAGAATGCATTCATGTCAGTATATGAAGATCTAGAATCAATTGAAGATGAGAACAAAGTATTATCAAAAAATCTTCAGATGGCAAATGACTACATCCAAAAATTGAAAGAGCAAATCCGGAAATTCAAATCTAAGCACAAAGAAGTGAGAAATGAGCTCAAATTAGCAAATGAAACCATCATCGATCTAAAAGCCAATAGCGAAGAAGATGAAAAGACCAAGAAGCTTTTGAATAACATAGTTAAGAGCAAATTCGATGAATGCAACCAACTGGAACAAGAAATCAAGTCTCTCAAATCAAATCAAGAAGAAACCAAGAAGAGCGAAGAAAAGGTCAAATCCAGTTCGAAGAAGCTAGATGAGAATACTAAACTCTCAGAGATCTCCGACAAACAAGAAAGGACTTGGATGCGAAAACCAATGAATGCTCTCACAGCACAATCAAAAAAAAGGATGAATCAGTTCTGGTAAGTGAAGATAGAACTACACCCAATAAAGGTAAGGCTCCGCTAAAACCCCAAGTATAAAATCTCAGTCTCTTAATGGTTGCTGTTTCAATTGCAATAAGTTAGGACATAAAGTAGAAAATTGTAGAAATAAGTTGAATCAGAATAATAAATCTTTTACCAGTAGATGTTTTAATTGCAATATTTTTGGACATAAGGTAAGTCAATGTAGGAAACCTAACATTTATAGCAATAAGTTTACTAGTTATTGTTATACATGTTATGCATATCGACATAAAGCTAACCAATGCAAGTCAAGATAGAAGAAGCAGGGCACCCGATGCTACAAATGCAACAAAGTTGGTCATATAGAAAGGTATTGCAGCTTAGTTAGCATTAAGTAGACTGAATTGACAAAAAGAATTAATAAAGAAGTTAGAGAAGAAATGAGAAAGATATGGGTAAAGAAGGATGATGGTAGCTCCAGCTCTGGTACAAAGATGTGTTCCGGTAACTAGCAACCTCGCGGTTGTCGGTTAGGGGTAGAAAATATTTTGTATCTGTCTCCAATCCTAAATAATGCGATCATACCAAATCTACTCCATCAAGGAGCTTTTGGTAGATAAATAAGATAAATTTATTAATGCCCAACAAGAGTGTCCAAGGGACTGCTGAAACAAGCAGGAGGCCAGCCTACAACAGGAACACCAAACGGTTCCCAAAAGCAAATGAAATTACAAGAGCAAGAAGGCAGTCATAGAGGGTATACGGCGTAATTAATGCAATTAAAGGCACATGATCATGAGGTTACATCTTAAAGATGACACTTACATGTCATTCTCTCACAATGCCAAAAGAGTTCTAAGTGCCAAGGCGGAAAGAAGAGCAGCTAGGGCTTTTAGGAGTGTATCAGGGTTTTCTCTATGATTTCGAGGTATTTTCACAGTAATCTTTCAAACTTTTTTTTTTGTAATTGTTGGTCAATTTATTCCCATACTAATAGATGCTTCCTCTTAACCTTGCCCCAAATTCAAGTCGTGCTCTAATATATCCTCCGAGAATGATATGATGGGTTGCTTATCACAAATCCTTCACGGAATGGTTCCTGCAGAAGATGTGAGAATTCATTTGAAATGTAAGCTTGCTGAATTCAATCGTTTCAAGTTATATGAGTTATGGCACAAGGAATTGGCAACCGAAGACAGAAAGGTCAATCCAGAGTATTAGGTTTTGGTTGATAAAAAGCAAGATGTGTTCAATCATTTCCCCAATTTTTGTGGCGATAATAAATGGGTAAGGATGGCCATGAGTCATTTCCACGACACTTTCCTCTAGCTAGATGGTTGTCACTTGTTGACAAAAGAAGTTATGAAGAAGGTAACTGGACTAAACGACACTGGTTTGGTACCAAAGATTAAATCTGTTAAAATTGAAGAGATCAAAGAACTCACGATGGCAATTTTCGATGGTAAGTCACTGGCGGTTAACCCTATACTAGATCCAACAGTTATATATGCAGCTTGGGTTATCGACAACAACGTTTATCACACAAACCGAGAGAACTCCATTTTAGCTACAACAGTTTTTGTGGCGTATGAGATGGTAAATGGCACTGATTACGATTTTTGTACTCTTATTAAGGATCAATTCATTAAGAATCTTAAATTGATAAAAACTAGCAAGAAAAATGTTGTCTTTCGTTTCGGAATTTTGGCTATATGTTTGTTGTTATATTTTTCCAACTTCATACTGAGAGGACAAGTTCTATGGTCCAATGATTCTCCAATAGCTCATCAGATTGAGAGGAGGTTAAGAAGAAAATCCAATCAAACTGACAGAGATGTATGCTTTACTCAATTCTTTGTAGTTTTATAGCACAAGATGCACAACCAGGATAGAATCCCTAAATCTGTGATAGAAAAATACAAAGATGACATCACCTTCATCGTGGCAACCAATCATTGTATCATGCAACTAGTGCAACTGAGAAAACAGTGGGTATTAGCACTTGGGTATGAAGTGTCTAAAAAGTTGGTCGAAGATTATGCAAAGATTCTCCTTTACAGTCCCATTGATACCTCTAAGGAGAGGTTCAGTACAGCAAAATAAACATCACAAGAGATTCATAGCAAGAAAGTGGCTTAGGAGGTTCGAAAGAATGTGTATAAAGTGTTTAAGGAGGCCAAAGATTTTGCTGGTATTACTGAAGAGGATCAAGTTGTTATCTTGAAGACAATCACACACAGCTATGCATATACTCTAGTAGTCAAGATTGAGAAGGAGAGTCCCTCTAAGAAAAGGAAGAAGTCTGTATCTACTCCGGTTACTACCAAGAAGACAAGAAAGAGTACCCGAGTTAATCCTATTATTGTGGACTCCAAAAATGAATCTGATGATCTGATAGAGTCTGACAATGATTCGGACAAAGGGCAATTTAGGATCAAGGTGAACAAAGACAAGAAAGAAAAAGAGGTACGTCTTGGTTCGAACCCCCTTGATACAGAAATATTATTTGATATTTTAGCTGAAAATGGTAGAAAAGAAATAGGCAAGTTGTATGAATCTGCCTCCACTAAAGAAAAAGGAACTATTATTGAAGCTTTTGTACAGTATGGAGCTAAGCTAAACGTAGATATTGATGATTATAAGAAAGAACTTCTTGAATCTCTATGGAGCGAATTACACAAAATTAGATTAGAAGCAAAACAAATAGATGATGATATTTTCCAAGCAGCTTTGGATGAGTATGTGAAGTAGTGGGAAAACAATATCAGGCATCATTTTCTTCAGTTGCAAAAGCTACAGTTGGTAGAACAAGGAAGAGGACACACATTCTCATGGTAAGTAAATCAGAAATAGTTTAGTTAAAACAAGATTTGATTACTGAGTTGACCACCTTGGTTAGCAAACTGAATATGCTTTCATGTGATAACACAATGGGCCCTTCCACATCTCACAATTCACCAAGAAAAGAAACTATTATTTCTAAATTCAATGATAATGTTTATAATTTGGATCAGAATCCTCCAGATGTAGAGCTACTTGGCTCCCCGATGACAAATGTCACATTAGTAGGTGCTTCTATGGTTATTGAAGAAGTTCAAGAAGAAAAATAAAAGGTAGTTGAGGAAAAAAGAGAAGAAACAGAGTGTAATGAAGAAATAAGGATTGAGGAATCAGAAGAGTGCATTGATACTGTCATATCAGAAGAAAAAACTGAAACCAAAGAGAAAGGAGAACTAACAGAGGAAAAGGAAGCAGAAGTGCAAGAGGTAAGAAAGGAAGAGGAAGAAAGGGAAACAAAGAAAGAGAGAAAAGATGAGATTGTCTCTGAGTCAGTTTCTACTGACAACATTGTACAAATTAGTTTAGAGAAGAAAGAACCACAGATTGAAGTGATCGACCGAAAAGAGGACACCGGCATCAATTCCAATAAATTCCTAACAAATTTCATTCCTTCGTCATTGATGATACAGCCGGTCACCACTTCCACATTGTATATACATTTCAATAAGGTTACCCTAAGGTAGAAGCTTCAGTTAGGTCAATCCATTATTGCTTCAGCTCAAGAATAAGTGTTAAGAGAGTCAGAAGAACGAGAAGAAATTATTTCAGCTCTTCTGAACATTGTTCCATCATGTACAGTTGATCCATCATGTAGAATAAAGGATAAATGTAAAATACTTGTATATGCAGTTAAAGAGTTGACAACATCTGTGGACAATAAGATTCAAATGAAAGAAGAGACCAAACACATGATATAGTTGTAGCTTAATGACAGGTATAACAAAGCCTTCTCAGATTTACAGTCTCTTATTGAAGATGGGCAAGAATTACTTGTTGATGGCAATGTGCTATTTGAATATACCTTGCAATGGCTTGAGACCACCGAAAAGATCAAGCAAGAAATGGACACTATTGCGCTTTCTATCCAGAACGCACATAAATCCTACAAGTTATTTGAAGATACTCATGGCGTCGATAGAACATCTTTGGAGCAGCTGCAAAAGAAATTCTTTACTCTACAGCAGCAAAGAGAGAACATTTTCCTCCCATTGGGAAGTCTTCAGGACATGCGTACTTCATCTATATCCCCTCTCAGTCATGTCATTTTGTCAGTACAAAAATTTGCTCTACATGAACCAGAATCTATTGAAGATGCAGAAAACTTGCTGGCTACCATCCGTGTCCACATCTACCTTCCCACACAGGCTATCGGTGACTGGAACACCAACAAAGACAAATGAATTGTTAGCTTCACAGGTTGAAGTTGGCCCTTAAATCTATCAAGACTGACAATGCTTAAGTTTGTAAGTTTCTTTGCTTTACAATTTTGCAGTTTTATGGCCCCTTTTCATTGATGTCAAAAGGGGGAGTGATGTCAAAAGGGGGAGTAGTGTAAGGAGATAAAATAACAAATGTGTTTCTACAAAAAGTTTTTGAAAAAGGTTTATGAAAAGAAGACAGAATCAGGATATCCCTCTTAGGGGGAGTTTTTGTTCTTTCACTTTTTGTTGTGGTAGTTTTTGTTTTCCAGAATATTTTGGTTTGCCATCAATGACAAAGGGGGGGATTGTTAGCTTACCCCATTTTCTGGTTGTCATTGATGACATCATAAAGGATCTGTTGGTATAGCTTCTTACCATTATACCTTTCGGTTTCGGTTCTATATTCCACCGACAGCGGCATTAGCAGTAGTATGTCATGGACATCACGGCTTGTGGATACTTTGGTCCAGATCCATAATGGACATGTGGTCTCAACCGACATGGAAAGGATACATGTCGATAGCGGTATATAATCAAAAGCAACTTCAGCAGATGAATAAGTAATGTGATGTGATGTGATTAAATGTTCTGTATATGTATTGCTAATCTGTATATGTGAATTGTTCATGTACTTAGTGATTTGTTGTATATATCCTATATCGGTAAAGTGGAAGATTTGTAATTTATCGAGAATTGTATTTAGTGCTTGCTGCTTTTGTAGATACACACTTATCAATTCAATTTTGTATAATCAGCTATTACTGTTATTTTGCATTCAGGGCAATGAGTCCAACTGGCAGTGAGCCACCCTATGTATTACTTAACCGGTTACTTAATACTAGAGAGTTAACCCTCTCAGTGGTTTTTCCCATCTTGGGTTTCCATGGAAAAAAAATCTGGTGGTGTTGTGTTATTTGTTTTCAATTCTTTTATTTCTAGCAAGATTAAAATATGTTATGTGAGAAAATACTTAAATGTTTAAAATTTTTCAAGGGTATACTGATTCACCCATCCCCTCTCAGTATACTGAATGTTCAACAATTATCATTTATTCCCTCTGAACTGATCCACTGGAAATGTATTAAGTTGTGCTTAGAACCGATTGTCCTGAGATACTCGATTGACTGATTTGATGATTGTTACTTGTAACTCGATTGCTGAGGAATTGGATTCTTGTGATCGCTGGAAGTGAATGCTTCATTTATAATGTATATCTTCCCCATATCTATCGCTGCCAACTATCATGGTTTCAGACCAATAATATAATTATGAATGGTCAAGTCAAACTTAAATCTGCTGGCTGACAGTAATATATCATGTCTTGCCATTGTGTGGCTTAAAAGTCTGTTCTGAAAAATATATCCTTTTGTCCTCTTCGATCTGTGTCAGTTGAATTCCAGCGGGCACCAATGAATTGATAGTGTATTTGTTTGATGATCCCACTATAAGTTATGGTCTGGTTCCTTTCTCCTCCCCCCACCTTTTTTTTTCTATCTCTCAATCAATTTTAGTTTTATATCTCCTCTTACACCCTTTCAAGAAGGGATGTATTCCTTTGAGTTCGATTAGACACGTCTCTTCTTAATCGAACTCCTTTGAAATAGTTGGTTGACTAATCAAGGAATACCGATTAATCTTCTTACCATAATCGCTGTCATCTTAACCATCCTTGTAATCACTGTCTCTATTAATATAATTTGTGCCTTTTCATAAGATAACCCAATTGGTATTAGTTACATAATCACTGGTCTTAACAACTCCATGCTTTATTAATCATCATCGATGACTAATTTGAATATTGTTCTTAATAATACTATCTTTAATTGATATTATTAATCGATTTAAAAATGGTTTGAATAGTGGCTGCTATCTGTCTTAATGTTTTTTATCGATCTAATCATCATCTTTTCTCTTAAATCAATTTTGCTACACGAGTTCGTTGTGTTCCCATTAACATTTCCTCATCATTAATTGATGATTTATATGATGCCTTAGTTGTTCTATTAATTACCGATCTGCACAACATATCATGCTTGATATCTTCAAGGATTAGTCCTTATGCATTAATCTCTATGAAATCATATCTGACTTAAGCAATCGGGTACTTTCTGTCCTTAAGTCGATTGCTGGCTGTTATTCTAGGGTGATGATCTTCGATCAAGCTCTCTGCTATTTTCATATTGCAGTGATGATACTTAATGGATGCTCAAGATCACTTGTATATCAATACCATGTATTTAAGCAGAATGAAATGATTATCGTCTTCATAGTAACCTGCTGCTTACTATGCTCTCTCCATCCACTGTATGTTGTGTAATGTCCTTCTCTTATGCATCCCCCAAATCTATTATCTTTTCATTCGATGATCCTTCTCTTATATTAATAAGTTTAAATCTTTAATTTAAACTTATATAACCATCTATTGATTTAGCTGTTTCTACCTTCAGGAAGGGGACATCACACTAGTATGGATTGGATTGGTCAAACCATCGTGACCTAATCCCTATGGTCTAAATTTGTTTAAGAGTAGTAATAATGTAGAAGATAGTATTTCAAGATTATACTTTAGCTAACTAATGTTATTAGTCTATATGGATATATGTATGCACTTGTGTACCCCTTGTGATTGCAGGGTTTATAATCAGTAACATAAGAAAGAAATAAAATTAGTTTGATGCTATGGTACAAATCTTAGAAAAAGATATTGATGATGTATTCCCATCCTTTTCATTTCAATTTTTGAGAAGTCTCTGAAAAGACAAAAAATGTAAAAGGATAGTCATTTTATGAAAAATCTGATGAAAAATCATCAATACATATCAATTTAACTCCCAGCAACACATTTGATTACTTGGAGAATGATCATGTGTGAAGAGTCGACAAGAAGGATAACCCAAAAAGACTGATAATGGGAGAAGGTAAGTATCATGAATACTAAGATTGGAACTAGAGAGGAGAAACTGTAATTGTGAACGTTAAAGGCTATCACAGTAATAAGACTTCAAGGATGCCACAATATAATTGCTCCACGAACATTGTTGGAGATTAATATGACTGATATCCAATATCAATTATGAAGATTACGAATGACCAAATCGGGATTACAAATAACCGGAAAAGGAAGTGAATATCAGATTTGCAAGAATCAAGTTATCTTTACAACTTCATAATCAATAAGGAAGGTTGTGCGGCAGAAGATAATGTTGCATCATTCATCTGCTGTTGACATGGAATCAACGGTGATATAAAATATCAAAAGTTTGGTATTGAAGAGAGGAAGATGATTAATTGTATAATGGTAAAATAGCAAGAGTCGTAAACAAGACTTAACCAAAGTCTATATGAATGTTATGAAGCATCACAATGAATTACGATTAGTCAGAAACAAGTCAAGAAACATAAGAATAATTGGAGTGATTAATAAATAATACAGAAAACAGTGTCAATGATGAAGGAAGCCATAAGTCTTTGATATGAAGAAGCACGATCATAAGGATTAAACAATCAAGACAGCAATCATATCGTGAAGAACTGGAAAACAGAAGTTGTTAGGATAAAGACAACAATTAGAATGATTATTATGATAAAAGCAACAAAGATTTAATAATTAAAAGTAATCATTGGCTAGGGAAGGACATGTCTTTTATTCAAGAGTTGCAACCATGGATTGGTAAGGTATAACAGGAAGGTTTAAGACATTCATTCAGCATCATCAGACAGAGACAAGAAAGGGAATCGAACAGGAGATAGGAAGAACATTGAAGGACCATCACATAGAACAATAAGATATCCAATATTAATATCAACAGATACGATTAATAAGACCTATGTGTTGATTATAAGCAGTAATTCGCTAGATATGAACTACAGAAAACTAAGGCAATGATGAATATATATAAAAACAGCAATCATGAGAAACAGTTATTCATTCATAATAATACAAGCATATATCCATAGAGCGATAATATGTTTCAAGAAGATGTTTTCGAACAGATCATTCAATCATTATTTTATTCATTCTAGAGTCCTTCGAAATCAAGTGGAGGTCATCCACTTTGGGATTGAAGACCAATCATATAAGATAGACCATTCAATCAGAGACAGTGATTCAATATTGCATAAGCATTAAGCAGTACATCGGAAACAGCAATAGCCTCTTTTTGGCAATCATAAGATCATCACCACTACAAGTATCATCAGACAATCAAACAGACCAGATTGATCAACAGCAGCACAGTTTGCATATATTTAAAAGAACATATCAGTAATAGCATATACTCTCAGAACAGCTATAACATCATTTGCAGATTCATAAAGTAATATCAGAGACAGCAATATTGTTTACACTTGATCAATATATCATATCAATAACATTAATTCCCATATTTATTCAATATTTAGACGAGTCATAACGTCCGTAAGTCAGATAAGACACTGTAGACTTCATAGCTCATATGCATAACTGATCAATATAATTATATTGATATAATATATTCCCTTATTCTTACATAATGATCAATTGAATGAAATTTCTTATCAGATATTCAGATTGATCTTATTGTCCAAGACTCCAAGTATTTGGATATAAGGATTGCAGACCCAAGATAATCTCCATCATTTATTATATTTTAGTTAATAAATAGGAAATAAATATTTATAAACAGCATATTGTTACTATCCAAATTCATTTAGAGTATAAATTTAGCAGAGAGAAGTCTCTTGCAATAAGAAATTTGTCCCAAATCATAAAATATTACATTAGGGGACATTACAATATGACTGCTTCATAAAATTGTCACGCTAATCTCAAAAAGTTAAACGGTGAACAATGCTAGGAAGACTGTGTAGATAAAAATCCAATGATCACACGAGGATTTCAATTAGCATGATGGAGGAGTATCATGTGATGGACACTAAATACAAAAAATCAACCTAGAGCGAAACCCGAAAAAACAGATACAATACAAATCTAGAGAATGAATAGCTGTATGTCCAAACCAAGCAAATACTCTCTAATGTTATTTATATTTTGCTATAATAAAAATAAAAAGATGAAATAGTAATAGCGATAGAAACAAACTCTGACATAAAATAACCTTGCTAATATTTTCCTTTTCCACTTTTTATGAATGATAACTCATAATAATATATCTATGTTCCATGGAGTTTTGAGTATAGAAGATAGTGAGATGTCAGGAACAAGCGGGCCATGGACCCAAATTCGGTGGCAATGGACAAGTGGCAGCTATTTGTATGGCTCAAAGGGCAATGCCCCTCACAAGAATTCTGGGGCAATGTCCCTATTGTGTTCCCTATCACAAGGCAGGATGTATGGACAAATCCCCCACAAGCAAGCTCAAGTTAAAGCCTTTGAGACAACATGAGCCTTCACGTTGTATACCATTTTCTATAATTTTATGACCATGTTTTCTCCAACACCAGGTACTCGCTATTTCCAACCAAATCTTCATTCTTCAAAGAACTAACACTGAAGCTAGACTTTGACACAAATAAAAATTGTTAAAATGAAATAGAAATTGTGAAAACCTACCAAAGTTTCCAATACATGAGGGACTTGTCAAAGTTTCCATGCCATCCTAGGGACTACTTGACTTCCCCTCAAGAATCCCCAATGGGAGGAGGGGGGAAAGGAAATCTTAAAATAATCTCCTTCATAAGGGGGAATGTACCAGGGACATTTTCCCTCTAGTGGCAATTGTTGGTGTCCTTGGGGCTCGTCCCTATCCTGATGCTTCAAGTATATTCATTTTTTTTTTTAAATCTTGTTTTTGGGGGTGATACATCCCCATTGAGCAATGTAATATGTACAATAGAGAACCCTAGATGCAATCAAACATGTCACACAATCAAATTATCAAACCCCTCAATGATGCATGCAATTAGCATTAGAGGAATTCTGCAATATGCTAAATGTAAAGAATCTTGGATCATGAAAGTTCTGCAATGGCATAAGGGGTGGAAGGTGCTGATGACCTAATAGAATGATGATTAGCAACTATTTGAATGTCAAAAGCTCGTTTCACCGTATCTTTGAGTTGCCAATACTTGCATTCTATTGCATTGTGGATTACTAAATTGTGTAACTTGAATACATAAATGTGTCGTGTGTATAGCACTAATAAATTAATAATTATGTTAGGGCTAATGCATTAATGACTTTTGCATTGATTGATTCCATTTAGGAGAGTGATACTCTTCTATTGGTAACCTCACAAAACCACATATTGGTATTTCTCTATCTTTTAGAGTGTGTTCTATTACAAACTTGTATTGATTTCATGTGATAGGAGAGCTCAGGGGTTGAGACTACATAGCTTCTAGTCTTTTGCTTCTACACGTGTGTGCGTAAGTGATGGTTTATCATAATGTGTTGGGCGACAATTTGATGTATAAAAGACCCAATTCTTAAAAAGAGAGATCCAGCAAAATCAATGAGGAAGGTCATTTTGATATTAGATCTGCATCCACTGTGTAGTTTGGAGGTAGGAGGAACTTGTTTCAAGAGGATAGGCTTCATGTGTCTCTCCATGCGTAATTATTTGTCTACATAGGAGAACTAATGTTTCTAAAGGGAGTCCTATTCAACTGCAACTTTTTCCCAATATAATTGCATATTTGGAATCATTGTGAAATACTGATATGTTTGAGCCTCCCTGTAATGTCCCCTTTTTATGTTTCTTGGACACTATATGAACCAATGCAATTATATGACTAAGGCTATTGAAAGATGAATGCAGATTAATGAAATGTACATATGACTGGTAATTCCAAATGCTAAAATAGTTAAGAGGTACTAATGAATTATGAAGCAAGTCGGATGCAAGATGCAGATGCAATGATATTGGAAATGAGCAATGAATCAAAATGCAATAAAAATGAATAATGAACAAATGTAATGACAATGAATTATGTAATGGAGATGGAATTATTTGTATGTACAACTGTAATTCCAATCCCGCAATGGAAAATAATGAACCTTAACAAGGCTGTGACTGCAATAGATACTTAGCAGTTCAAATCTCAATATATATATATATATATGGCTGTCTATGATTTAACAATATGTTATATGCACATACCCTGCGAGCTGTCTCTGATAGACAATGTAATATATGCTACTAAGACAGGATGATCAACTAGCAGATAGTGCCGTGACTGCCATCTCTGATATTCTTTAATATGAATTATGCAATCTTCTGTTCTGGAGCCATCTCTGATATGCAAATATGAATATGCTCTGTATATGGTGCCGTCTCTGATCTGCTGTATTAATGCTTGCACTATCTATAAGGTTGCGATAGCAACTGAAATGCTCTGCAAGCGGAATCCACAAGGGAATATATTTTATAAAATCAATTCTCATACACCCTCTTGTAGCCGATTGGCTTTGGTTATTTGTAATTGCTGAAGGGGCACGATGAACCGCTGCCACCTTTGTTAATTCTTACTACCATAATTAATGGTAAATAAGATGTGATTAGATCAGCTATTATGAGCTGCCATGTTATGCAATAACAATACGATTAGTGGTTAATCGCATGTAATGAATATAACAGCCAAGTACTGATGGAGGATAAGTAACCATCATTGGATATTTTCATTACTCATAATAATCATCCATGATTATTATGAGTAACCATAGTAATCATGAATTATTGACTATCCATAGATCAGCAGTGACACCCAATCATGGACCATAATGATGCCATTCTTATATCTCGGAATATGATACTGAAACATAATGCTGTATGGATATATCCATGCATGATAGAGTGTTCTGATGATAGAACATTATAGCATGTATGTATATATGCATATATCAATGATCTCAACATGAATGTGCCCATGTGCATATATCAATGATCTCAACATGGATGTGCTCATGTACATGTGCATGTATGTAGGTATGTATATGCATGTGTATGTATGTATGTGCATGTGTATGTATGTATGTGTAAGTATGTATGCATGCATGTATATATGTATATGCATATGTATGTGTATGGGTGCACATGCATGTGGGGATACATCATGAATGAGTGCATTATAGGAATGCTTCTAAGAATGCAGATGCAACTGATGACAACAAACTACTATGCAGGAGATATATACATGACAAGGTATGTTTATTTTTCTTGCCTTCTTATTTACATTTTATGTTCTTTTGATCAAAATAATGGGATATCACACTCCCAATTAGGCACAATATATTTCCCATGTGTAATGGCCTTATAGCTAGTAAGTCATATTGGTGATGGGTCGCCAAATGGTAGGGGAACTAAGGCAAACATGAGGAAGTCATGTGCACAACTAAGGATAATTAGCTGAGAGTCAACTCTCTCCTTGATTGTTCAAATAGTGGTGAACAATTGATTGTGCCTATGAGCAGACCTCACTTGGCGTGCAGGGCAGTGTGAAGGTGCCTGAGGTAGAGAGATTGAAGATTCAACCCTACTACTATTCTTAAAATATTTCTTGGTGACTATATAATAACATGGTAAACTGTGAGAGTACCATGCAGTAGTACCTGATTGCAGTCATACAACCACAGAAAAATTGGTAAACTTTCAAAAATACCTCATATTTAGAGTTGAGTGGCAAACACATTATTGACAGATAATTTATTTTCCTATTTATGCCAATTTTCCTTATCATCTCAGCAAATGAATCACAACAACGTAAGTGTTAATTGAATTACAAAGAAAGGTATAGTTAGTAGAGAAAAGTTATTACCCTATTCATGCTATTCGTGGGTCGGGCAGTAACAAGTGATTTCACCATTTTAAAAAAATTAGATTTTTTCTATTTTTAGAATATTGTCAGGGAGCTGAAGAGAAAATTGTCATTTGATAACCAATTTCTTCAGGTCATGACCTTTTCATGCAAATTCATTTTTCAAGCCCATTTCCAAAATGTCATGAAGCTCTCCCCAAGGTCTGTTTTCCCAATGGGGTCTATGTTCAAAACCGATAGAATGCATGTAAAACATAATAGTTAACATATACACAATGTATTTGAGAGAACTCACAACTGCATATTCATTGGTCTAAGACTTTTACAATATATCTCAGAGTATTCCCAGTATTATGACCACACCATAACATAACATCAGATAACATCCCCCAAAGGGGTAAGTACAATACATATATAAAGAGGTGTTGAGTGCCAACCATTGGTAACCCTTGGCTAACTATCAACCCCTCAACAACACTAACAAATGCTAATTACTCGACACCATCATCCCCCCAAAAAAGAAAGTCCCATTTGGACGACACACAACAAAATGGGGAATAAACTATACAGAAAACAAATCAAGGAACTGGGGACCTAGAAAGTGTCCCTAATGAAGAAGGTGCAGGAGGTAGTGTCAAAGCCACCAACTACTCTCTCAACTAGTAAGCTTGCTCAGTCTGTCACCTCAGATCCCTCTTGACCAACATCTGTTTGTCTCGAGCAGATTTCACCATAAATGCCGCCTCCAAAACCTCCTTATGCTTCTTCTCCGTCTCCAAAGCTGCAACAAGGCGAGTCTCCACGATGGCCCACTCAGCCCTCATGATCCAACTGCCCCATCCCTACCACCCTCTCAGCCCTCTCCAGAGCCAATTGTTCCTCCAGCGCTGCCAACTAGTAAGCTTGCTCAGTCTGTCACCTCAGATCCCTCTTGACCAACATCTGTTTGTCTCGAGCAGATTTCACCATAAATGCCGCCTCCAAAACCTCCTTATGCTTCTTCTCCGTCTCCAAAGCTGCAACAAGGCGAGTCTCCACGATGGCCCACTCAGCCCTCATGATCCAACTGCCCCATCCCTACCACCCTCTCAGCCCTCTCCAGAGCCAATTGTTCCTCCAGCGCTGCCAACTGAGCCCTTTGCTGAGCCAACTCCCCTACCATTTGGAGTTGAGTGGCCAACTCCACCCAAGCTGTCATGGCTGCCACTCACGCAGCCTCAACCCCTGATGCTACATGTCGGGTCCTCCTAAGCTCATAATATCCCTCTCGGAATGCCTTCTCAACCCTCCTCAGCAAGGATGGATCCTACTCACCCCCATGGGCTCCTGAAGCCCCCAGTTCTCCAACATCAAAAGGGTCTCCATAGCAGGCCATCCTCGAGACTCAAAACATCGTGCGAACTCCTCAGTGCAACCTTCTGTAACAAATGCCAACAACTATTCTACAGCCTAATCCACGACCTTGTAGACTCATAATCTACCAGAGGCCACTATCCTCCATGTGCATGCCTCCATATCAGCCAAATATTGTTGTGTACCAGCCTCCATATCCACCAAATACTATGCAAGGTCACTCGACTCACCGTGAGTCTCAAATACCTTGTGCTGGATGGATGCAGGTATCCTGCCCTCAAACTCCTCTCTCTGTACACCCATGTCATGCAGGGGATCCAGATCCAACTCTGTCAAATGTGAACTCCCCTCCTCCAAATCTACAATCTCATGTGCCATCAGTACCTGCCACTGCAGTGAATGGGGTGTGGGTCCAATGGGTTCCATGAGGGTGAGCTGAAAACGGGTGAGCCAAGCAGCCATGGTCGCTAACCATTGGCAACCATCGGCTAACTACCAACACCTCGACAACAACACTAACAAATGCTAATTACCCAACAACAAGGTCTTCATAATGGTGCTATTATGATCAACATTTGTAGAATTTTTCAATATTAGTGTTTATGAAGATGAAATGATTACAGGGGTCCCATTGTTGCTCAAACATAACTAGAAGCATGACAATATTCCATTCAGATTCCTCTAAACACCAAGGCATTGATTTTGGTAGATACATGTGGCACTTAAAAAGTCCCCTCTTAAAAGTAGAAGATAGATTGGTGTAAAGAGGATCAACAATGTTGGTATTTCATTGACCCATATTTCAACTATCTCAAAGGAAAGGATTGCTCCGTTATATCTAAAATCTAGTTGAATTGAAGAATTACCAAATGTATTCTACCTTCTACTTGCTTAAAACAAATGAATTTTTCAAAAAAGTATGAATATGGTGAGCAAAATCACAAAATAAACTTGCAACAATAGATTTGCATATTCACATACTTGAGATTTTCAACCTGGAAACCCCATGAGGGAAAACTAGCATTTGCTAGTTGTAATTGTACAAATTGGCTGGATAGATGCAACAAGTTGGTGCAACAATGGCTGGCCTCTATTTTCGTTTCTGTCTTTTACAACCAGGGAAGAGCTGATTTTTAATTTCTATACTCTTAATGAAACATGCAACTCAATCTTCTAAACCCAAAATACATCTCAAACACCTCTCTTTATACTTTTCTGAATCCTAGAATATTTGCCCAGGCCCAAGGACATTGAAGTTAGAAGTGCAAAGGACAAAATTTTGGTTATTTTCTAAATTTTCAACCACTATGAATCAATTTTGTTCACAGAATTGATCAATCTTGCAGTGCAGAATCAACCTGGAAAACACACAAATCATCTTGTCCCTTCCACAGTTCTGATTTTTTTTTTCCATTATTCTGATCTCTGTTTGATCTCTCAATCCATCTTCATATTCAAGTTCTAATTTCCTCATCCTTAAGGCTCAAGTAGACTACAAATGAGTATTGTCAAAGTTGAAAAAGACGACAAAGTTCAATATTAGTTAACCTACCAAAAAAGATTGATAGGTTGCAGGAAATTACTTCATTGGTCACATTGAATCTCGTTACCAAAAAGACTGATAGGTTGTAGCAAATTACTTCATTGGTCACAATGAATCTTGTTACCAAAAAGACTGATAAGTCATGGGAAATTAATTTATTGCTCCCATGGATCATGTTTGATAAAGGAAAAAGTAAATGGAGACTTCAGGGCATACAAAGCATTGTGTTGATGCTTCCACTCTACATATTTGGGTCTTTTTCTACTCATAATATAGCTTCTATAGTTAGCTACATGTTGCCACAGTGTGCAACATTTTGGTCGAGTATGTGATTTGGTCTTTAGGGAATCACTAACTTGGACAAAGCAAATTGTTTGGTTTCTCCATGTGGCACTGATGAATGGTACAGCCATCAGATACTTTGGCAGTGGCCAATTAAAGTCATGGAAGGATGCATGTGTTTTGGCCAGTTAACGCATGCAATCTTTGTTGGGAGCATCAGATTGGAAGGCAAGCAATTGGAGCAGTTCGATAGCAGAACAATGACAGGCCTGGTTGTTGCTATTCCAGAACCCTATCCCTCATAGCAGCAGATAGAAATGGTGGGAGCAGCAGTTGAAGAACGACCTAATGCTTGGATGCAACTGTTCATCATTTCCCAACACCATCAAGCCTCTTTGTAGGTGAAGAGAGGCAGAAGGAAGAATGCAGAAGTTTGGAGTTCCACAGCTTGTTTCATTTGTTCATTGGAGCTGAACGTATATATTAATCATTTTTATGCCATACAAGTCACATAAGCTCTTCCAGTTGCTTTTTGTATTGTTAATTTTCTCTAAGTCCACACTAATAAACAGTTGATATACAGTCCCAATACCCATTCACATGCACAAATGGACATGATGAAGATTTCATTTCATTTGTAGTCAATTTTTATTTTTCTTACATTTTCTCAGTAAGCCTACTGAAACAATGCATGAAAGAATAAATATTCTTAGTAAATAAAGAATGTGTGGACAGATTATTAATAATTAAAAGTGCATGGATTTGAAGTTGAGATTTTTACTTGAAAACGCATGCTGAATCTCCAACGTTTGCACACTGTGCAAAGAAAACCTCATTAAAATCATGCCACAGCAAGAGAACTGTTGCTGTGCAGCCCTGAAAAATATTTGGAACTTGTAAGCCTAAAACATTCCATCAGTAAAAATATCCAAGCCACCATATGTCCTGATATTTAAATAGGAACAAATGAATGAAATTGTTCAAAAGGTAAAAGCTCCCATGGATGTTTTCCTTGATTACATGACAACAAAAATCTCAGGTATCATACAAACAAGGAAAACAATATTTCTAATATAGAACATACTAAGGAAATTAAAAACATAAAAACAGAATTCTTCCATCAAGTGCAACATTCTCCCAACTTCCTCCACCTCCATGTTTAGGCCACAATTAGTTATGTAGATCATCACATGTTATCAGCTTATCTTGTTATTTCTATTTACAATGGCATAAAAACAATTGAAACCACCATATTGCCATCGCAAGGAATTCAGACAGTCAGAGTTCAATTAAATACAGAAAAGAAAAAACTCATCCAAGCTACACTTGATCAGTTATTACCATAACACCAAAAGTATGCACATAAATAGGCAAAGAAGGGGTGTAAGTAGGAATGTTTCGCCATAGAGAATCATGTACTACAGACTGTTTAAACTTGTATAAAAATATGCTAGTATTGATTAGGACAGAAAGACCAGCTTTAATACCCATCAGTTTATGATGCCAGTCAACAACTTAATGAGAATCTCTCATAGAAACTTCAGTGTCACATGCCTAACTGGATTCACAAAGTAACCCTGATTGGTAAGTTGCAATATATGACTGCTATCCAATGGAATTTCCACTGTTATTCTGATGTCACTGTTGTTGTTGTATGATTTTCCACTGCCATCTCTTGGTTCTGTTTAAGTACAAAATTGCATTACTAAATAAATTGATTATGGGAACTGTAATCTGGTAAGAGATTGATCACCAATGTCATCAATGGATAATAAGGACATTAACTTGGACCTAATAAGAATATTCAGTAAGCACACAAGGATTGAAGCAAGTTTTCATTTAAAATATTCAAATTAAATAGATAAAATTAAAGTAGCTGAGAGCAAGAAATTTTATTACAAGTCACTTCATATCACTGCCTATGCATCCATTGAGCCTCACATAAAGCAGTTATCATCACAGAGCAGTATTATCTTCCCTCAACAATAATAACTTCAATCTTATATCATCTGATTTCATCCCAAGCAATCTTTTGTGTGGGACTAGTGAAGAGCTCAAATAGCTAGCTCAGCAACTGCTGATTAAAAAGGTTGACAATAAAAGCTTTGGAAATAATCTAAGAGCTGATTTCATTCCTAAAGTTTGCTTATTCTCCACCTTATTTATACGTTGCATTCCAAATAGGTCTCATGGTCTGTTGACGTAAACTTAGTTGTCATTGGTAAAGTCATTGGCAAACATCAATCCCACCAGAACACCGGTTCATCACACCAGTACTCATAATTGTGAACCGGTAGAATAAGCAAGAAAGCAATGTACTTTAACCGGTCACGCTTATACTGGTCCAAGTTTTATCCAACCGGTCAAGTCAAACACACAAGGAACAGATGACTAACCGGATACACGTTCTACACCGGTTAAGTGCATGATAATCCGGACCGGATTATATGGAGTGTTTTTCAATTAAACTGGAGTTAGCTTTTTCAGTGGAACTGGAGTTAGCTTTGTTTTTTCTGCGAGCATTTCAATGTAAACTAAGGATCATTTTGCAAGCTTTTTGATCAAGGGTTTTGCATGCATGACTTATGGCAGAGTTTAGAGCTTGGTGGAACTATGAGATGTATTTTTAATAAGATAAATTTTTTATAAATATAGGTCAAAAGACATGAAAGATGTGTTGTTGAAAATCAGGAGCATAGAGCTAAGGAGAGCAGAAGAGCAGAATTTTCTAAGAGGAATCACAATCACAAAAGGTGAAAGGGAGAGAAAGATTCAACAGCCAAGCAGAGGAAAGGGTGAACAGGTATGATCTGAATCGACAGATATAGTGTCATCATAAGATAATTGCTTTAGTTGTGAAGCACATTTAAATCCCTCAATCAGGGTGAACCCTTACAGGTCCGTTTGTATAAATCTCTTTACCGAGTAACATCTTTATTGGTGTTTTAAGACCTTTGATAAGGCGACTCCTAACAGGGTCAAGATCCTAATAGGTCTTCTATCAAATCCCTTAACCGCGTAGAACTCTCACCAGTGCTTTGTAAGCCTCTAACACAGCATCTTTATTACTATAGTAGTGGAGTTTGTGGGTTCTGTCCCACCGTGGTTTTTTCCTTCTAACTGAGGGTTTCCACATATAAATGTTGTGTTGACCTGTGCATTTAATTTCTATTTATGATTGTTATAATATTCTTTTAATTTTTGTATTAACAAGAATATCTGTTTGATTAAAAGAGATAGAAATTGAATTTACTGATTCACCCCCCCTCTCAGTAACCAGTTAGGAATAACAATTGGTATCATAGCTTAGGTTCTTAGAGTTAGAAAGCTTAACCGCTTGAGAAAAGATCATTGAGGGTTACAGGTATCAACAGTAGCTAGAGGAAGCAAACGAAATGATAGCCTCTCTAGAAAATAGACTGAGGAGGTCTCTTGCCAAGAGGAAAGAGCTGGCTTTACAACTAAGTGAAAGTCATGAAACCATTAAGGAACTCTCTAGGCAGAGTGGATCTGATTAAGCAGAAGAAGCAGTGTCTGATCTCATGGAGAAGAATCTGAATCTGACCGATCAAATCTCCAATTTAAAAAGGGAGCAAGAAGGTCATGCTCTGAGGATGACTGAACTCATCGAAGCCAAAAGAAAAGCTGAGGATGAGAAGACTAATGTCATAGAAGCACAGTTAACTGCCGAAAGAGCAACAAATCTGGCTGAAGATGCATTAAGAGAGAGTGATGCTCTCATATTGCGATTGCATGCAGACATGCAGGGCATAAATCAAGAGAATGCAATCATGCATGAGCACTTGCATGATAAAGATGAAGCATGCAAAAAGATGGTTGTTGAATTGGATCAATTGAAGGAACAACTGAAAACTCTTGAAGAGAGGAATGAGAAACTCAAAAGGTATAATGAAAGTTCTGAGAAACTTGATGAGCAACTAAGAGCTCAAAGGAAGCACAAGGATCCCACAGGACTTGGGTACATCAATCAAAGCAATAATGAAACCGGTGAGTCCTCTGGAGACAAGCAAGGCAAGAAGGAAAAGAAGAAACCAATAGAAGACAAAGGTAAAATGATCTTCAAACCCTCTTGCAAACATTGTGGCAAACTTGGTCATAAAACCAATGACTACAGAAATGCACCGGTGAAACCATTTACTTCTAATAGTTACTGCAGCAGCTGTTACAAGTATGGTCACAGGACCTTTGAATGCAAGTCTCACTCCAACAGTGTGTCCAATGGAAGCAGGGGAAGCTTCAAGGGTTATTGCTATGCTTGCAATAAGTTTGGACACAAAGTGGAAGAATGCAGGTCCAAAACAATGGCATTCAAATCTCGACCAAGACCGGTATTCCTTAATAGGAATGTAAATCGGAGCACATCCAACTATACTACCTGTGGACCATCAGAGCATAGGAACTCTGATTGTCACTCACCCATGGACAAGGAAAGAAGGGTCAATCCATGGAGAGGAACCGGAATGGCTTGTTACAACTATAACAAGATTGGGCATCTGGCCAAGGACTGTAGGAGCCGGTCAATGAACAAAGGCAAAGGACTAGCTAAATAGGTCAAGAAGAAGTTGTCCCCCAATCACAAGGATAACGTAAGTAAAGAGACCAACAAGGAAGTCAAGAAGACTTGGTCAATAAAGGGGACAAAGAGTTCCACTGAGGAGAAATCTGAGGTAAGGTCATCATCTACTGATGATGATATCTCTTCAACAAATTAAGCCTGACTTAAGAGGAACAGGTAGCAAGGCAACTGTTCCCGGAAGAACTGGTGAGTTGTGATCTCA
This sequence comes from Chamaecyparis obtusa, assembly GCA_027943335.1. Classification (NCBI taxonomy): domain Eukaryota; kingdom Viridiplantae; phylum Streptophyta; class Pinopsida; order Cupressales; family Cupressaceae; genus Chamaecyparis; species Chamaecyparis obtusa. Next base: position 3,066,195 of record BSBK01000519.1, on the reverse strand, counting down.
CTCAGTCAAGAATTGGAACCAGGAAGGAGACACCGGCTAACTTACCAACAGAACAGGTAAGAGTTGCTGACGTAGAAAGGTGGATATTGCAACCGAGGATGTGTAAACAGGTAACGAATCTGTGATCCACTTGTCGAAAGAAAGGTTAGGTAAAGGTAATTAATACAGTAACCGTTAACAAAAATTACCATTTGCTAATTACCGTTACAACCTAAGTGTATAAAAGGGAAAGTCGATTACTCATTTCACTTTACATTGCAATTTGTGATTATTGTTTTCAAAAGCTTGAGTAATCTTTTCTTGCTGTGACTTACGATCTTTGCTTAGCAAATTCCATAAATTTTATCAACAACGTTTTGCACATACCAGTCTAGTAATATGGCATCTTCATCTTTTGTGGTGAGCCTCATCAATGCCAATCAAGTTAATAGACTTGTTTACGACATCATGGCAGTTCAAAATCGAGCGAATGATATGGTGGGAGCTCTATCATCCATCCCTGAAGGTGTTTTGCTAACAAAGGATGTAACGGCTTTCATCCACAGCAAACAGGAGGAACTAGGCGAAACCTTTATTCAGAGTGAATACCTTTCGCTGTGTGAACACAGGAAGCTTCAAGCAAAATATGCTAAGCTACAATCATCAAGATTAATCAACGGAGTCGAACATCCAACCGTGTTTCGACTAGATTGAATTAGGCTGGTGCTTAGCAGGGTTCACAAACTAGGGATGTGGCTAGTGAAAGGCACAATTACACCTATCACCAAAGAAGATTTACACAGGGTAACTGGTTTCAATGTCATAAGGGAAGCTTAAACCCTAAGGACAATAGCGAATACAGAAATCACACGGTTGACGAAGTCCAGATACAGCAGTCGAATGATGACTGTGAATGATATTGAAGACGATGGTGTTCGGTTTGTTGTTGCAGTTATCGGCTACAAAGTTTATCAGTTGAGTAACCTAAAAAGCATACCTAGAGGTGCAATACATGTTGCGCATAGAATAATGCATGACAATGTCAAATATGACATCTATGCTATGCTAAGGAGCCAAATCTTTGAAAATTTGAAGAAGCTCGGTCTAGTTAAAAAGAAGTTTATCAAATATGGGACGTTGTTGGTATGTTTATTTTTCTACTATCAAAACTTCTTTCCAGGGATAGGCAAAGTAACATGGCTAGAAGATAATTCGATAATGGTTCAGATAGGAAAGACAGTAAATAACTTGGGGAATCGATTTAATAAGGTTATGACCGATTATTTTGAAGCCTTTCAATTAAGAATGCACAACAGGGAAAGAATTCCCTCAACCATTGTGGAAGCATTCAAGGAAGAAATGTGCTTTCTGGTAAGCACCAATCATTGCATTATCCAGGTTGTGGAGCCTAGGTCCGAGTATGCACTGGAGCTCGGTTATAAAATTACATCTAAGGTTGCCAAAACATATGTAGATGCACTTCAAGAAAGCAACTTAGATCTCTCAACAAACTAGTTTGGGACTTTTGAGGAGATTCTAGCAAATTTAAGGAAGAAGGCATCTTCTAAGGAACCGAAGAAGGTTAATGTAAAGCAAACTCCCACCCCTAGGAAAAGGAAGCCAGTGGCTAAAGAACCAAAGGTTCAAAGAAAGAAGACATAGCCAGCGTCCACCAAACCATCACAAGGTGAGGAAATGGAGGAAACAAAAACTGAGGAAACCACTACTTTTCTCAGAAAGTGAAAGACCGGGAAACCGGTAAAGGGTCATGCACCAAAAGGAAGGAAACCAACCATAGATGAAATGGTTGAAGGATAGAAGAAAACAGGTGGAATGGGTGGAGTCGGAAGAAGATATGAGCTTGCTAATGAAGAAGATAGGTGAAAGCTAGAAGAAGCTATAGTCTTTTATCTTCACAAGTTCAATATTACACCCACTGAACTTCACAAAACAATCCCTGAAGATCTACAAGAGAAAATAGAAGGTAGATGGAAATCTTCCATAGATAAGGAAAGAGAGCTGAGGATAAGGGCTCTACTTGAAGTTCAGAATCATCTTAGCCTGGAAGAGGCAACCAATCAAGCTGACCTGTACAAACAAAGTTTCAAGATTAGAAAAAGAATTGGTCAGGTCTTGATTGGAGAAGTAGATAAAGTACATGATGAAGCAATTGCCACATGGATGAATGTTCTGAAGCAGCAACATGAAGCTGAAGCTGAATGCCAAAAGACCACAGAGCCACCAGTAAAAGACACTGGAAAAGGAAAGGGCATACTAGCAGTTGAGACTCCGGTCAAAGCAAAATCTGCAACAGAACTAGTCATCGTGGACATAACTGGAGACACAGGCGGTGATCTCACTCCACCAACCCTACTTGCCTCTCCAGAAAAAAATAAACCTCGAACTTTAACCGTAGATAATATAGTTGATGAAATTATGGATTTCGGTGAAGTGTCGAATGCTACCAAGTGGTTCAGTGTTCTGGGAAATGAGGATAAGGAGAAAATTGAGATTGCTCTATTAGAAACCATTTTAGATTTCAACAGAAGTCCACAAGACTATAGGCCTCACTTTCCGCCAGAATTGAATAAAAGGCTAATGACCAAACGGAGAACCGGTCTAGCCCAAAACAATAAGATGATGAGGGAAACCTTGGCAAAAGTTAAACCAGATCTTAACGATGAGACAATAAAAATTCTGATGGAAGCAATGTCACTCAACTTGGACACGAGGGATAGGGTTGCCAAAATCATTAATGGACAAGAAAAAGATGTGTATGAAGATTCACTAGAATTTTGGCAAAAATATGACTTCAACACTCTCAAGTCTACAAGTCCACAGGACATCTCACAAGATGAACCTGAAAAGGAAATGGTTCCACCTGTATAGTTCACAAATGGTGAACAAGCAACAACTAGTGAAAAGGAAGTTCCTGGTGAACAGATAACGGCCAGTGAATAGGTCAACCTGGGAGAAGAAGTTCAAACAGGTGAACATGATACATCTGTGAGACCAGAGGAACAAGATCTAGGGGAGCCATCAGAAAACATGACTATAGAAAATGAAATAGATAAAGTAGAAACTGTTTTGAATGATCAACAGGTTGCTGAAGAGCAACAAACAGAGCAACCACCAGAAGGAGTACATCCAGAAGAAGTACATCCAAAAGAAGAGGTATGTCCAGAGGAGACACTACAACAAGAGATACCACAACAACATTAGTTTCCTGTTACAGAAGAACAGGAGAAGCCTGTAGAAGAACCTACACAGGAAATAAGGCAGAAGGAACCGGTAGATGTTCCAAGTACATCTACATCAAAGAGAAAGCTATCCTTTGCAACAAATTCTAAATCGATAAAAGGCAATGTTAGCCCATCTAAAGCAAGTGAAACTGTTGTTGACATAAGCAAAATGTCGACAAGGCAATTGAAGGAGCTTACAAAGAGAAAACAGGATATGGTTCTTACAATTGTAAAGAATATCTTGTACAATTTTGTACCTGATGCTGAAATATATGGAGATGAACCAATGGTTGATCAATTGGAGGTACTGGCACAAGCAATTGGGGAAGATATCACTGACCCAGAAACAGTTGCCATTGATCATTATGAGAAGAAAAGAATAGATATTCTTCATAAACAGGTTGAAGAACTCAAAGCCTCTGTAACTACAAGAACCGGATAGCTTCAACAGCAAGTACTAGAAGCTGGAAGATTAATCACAAGAAGTTATAACTTTGAAGATTTTGTGAAGGATATCACTGAGAGAACTAAAAGGACAACAGAAGAGATAAAGGTGTTAACATCAAAATTTGATGCTAAGAGCTCTTCTGCAACCGAGTAAAGCCGAAAGCTAACAAGTCTAGCTCTCACTTTGAGGAAGGGGTCAAAAGAAAATACAAAAAGAATCCAAGATCTTATTGGATTTCAGTTATTCATTGCACCAACATTTGATCTGATGCAGACAACGACAACTAATACTAGCAGTCTTCTCAAAGAACCTGATTACAAGATAGTTGAAGACATGGAAAATCTTATTGTCTCACTACAAGCTACAAAGAAAACTTTAGATCATGTGAGAGGTATCTGGAAACCATTCTTTGAATCTGCAAAGAACACCTATAAAGATATCTTCAACAAGTTACAATTATAAAGAGTAACAACCCTTTGTCCCTTGGAGGCAAAAAGGGGAAGATACAAGTGTAGAGAAATGAGAAAAGAAAACAGTAACAGTGTGTCAGAATGTCAGAATATGCTACAAGTAGACAAGCACATCTACAGGGGAAGTCTACAGGTGATGTATTGATATGTTTTGCCACCAATGCCAAAGGGGACGATTGTTGACGTAAACTTCATTGTCATTGGTAAAGTCATTGGCAAACATCAATACCACTATCACACCAGTACTCATAATTGTGAACCAGTAAGCTAAGCAAGAAACCAGTGTACTTTAACCAGTCACGCTTATACCAGTCCAGGTCTTATCCAACCGGTCTAGTCAAACACACAGGGAACATATGACAAACCAGATACACGTTCTACATCGGTTGAGTGCATGATAATCCGAACCGGATTATATGGAGCATTTTTCAGATAAACTGGAGTTAGCTTTGTTTTTTCTGCAAGCATTCCAAGGTAAACTAAGGATTAGTCTGCAAGCTTTTTGATCAAGGGTTTTGCATGCGTGATTTATGGGAGAGTTTACAAATTGGCGAAACTATGAGATGTATTTTTAATAAGATAAATTTATTATAAATACAGGTCGAAAGACATAAAAGGTGTGTTGTTGAAAATCAAGAGCATAAAGATAAGAAGAGCAGGAGAGCAGAATCTTCTAAGAGGAATCACAGTCACAAAGGGGTGAAAGGGAGAGAAAGATTCAACAGCCAAGCAAAGGAAAGGGTGAACAGGTATGATCTGAATCTACAGATATAGTGTCATCATAAGATCATTGCTTTAGTTGTGAAGCACATTTAAATCTCTCAATCAGGGTGAACCCTTAGAAGTTCGTTTGTATAAATCCCTTTACTGGGTAACATCTTTATTGGTGTTTTAAGTCCTCTGATAAGGCGACTCCTAATAGGGTAAAGATCCTAGCAGGTCTTCTATCAAATCTCTTAACCGGGTAGCACTCTCACCAGCACTTTGTAAGCCTCTAACAGGGCAGCTTTATTACTGCAGTAGTGGAGTTTGTGGGTTCTGTCCCACCGTGGTTTTTTCCTTCTAACCGAGGGTTTCCACGTATAAATGTTGTGTTGACCTGTGCATTTAATTTTTGTTTATGATTGTTGTAATATTCTTTTAATTTTTGTATTAACAAGAATATATGTTTGATTAAAAGAGATAGAAATTGAATTGACTGATTCACCTCCCCTCTCAGTAACCGGTTAGGAATAACATGGTCAAATTGGTCCAAGGAACTAGAACTCTACTTGAACATAAAATGATTTCTCTGAGAGTAAATCTAATTGATGAAATGCCCTCTTCAAGACCCACTCACTCATTAGCAGCAACGAATTCTATCGTCCTATGTTTTAACACAAATACAATGAGGGTAAATGGCTATCCGCTTTAGTCAAACAAAAACAGGATTATGCATCAAATTGGTTATCAATCACAAATCTAAGGCTTAGAAATGGTTATTACATAATATAAAACCCTCATTTGAGATTGATGGGGTCAAAGAAATTGAAAAGAGATTAAAAATTTTCAAACAAAAAATATTTGAATACAAAAATAAAGCAGATTATTAATCACCCAAAACATTCGATTTCTTTTCTCTAAGTCAATAAATTTTACTACCCATAGACATGACAAAGGTTCATATCTATAGTGATACTACAAGAATCATTCAGTCATCAATGTTTTTATCACTGAATAACATAAGTTTTAACACTATTTGTATTTCAAGTTCCTCTTTTAATTCTACAACTATGAATATGAATAATACAGGCTCAAAAGGACAAATAACTGTACTACTTGGACAGGTTAATGCATTCAATTTTAAAACTCGCATAACATTGAAATAGCAAGGCGCACATCAATCGTATACTACATTGCCACATGATGAGCACATGCTTATACTAAGAGGGGGGGGGGGAATCAATATAACGACAATCTTTTACTTTTTCAACTTAATATAATAAGCATATGCATTAATATTCACATGAGATCTAACTATCATAGAACACAAGATATGTGTGGAAACCCTAATGGGAGAAACCCACGACAACTTAATGCTTTTATATAAAACCCTCTTTTACAAAGTTTGTAGGCTCAACTTACTAGAGGCATCAACCCCTCATTCAATTTGTGAGAACCTAAGTTACTGGATTCGGACCCTAGACTCTCGAACCGGGTCCGAGTCCAAATTCACGAACCGGTTTGTGCTGGATCCGCACAGGGTCTGCGTTCCGACTTGGATCTATCAGGATCCGGTCCACAGTATTCAAAAATATTAATTTTTTATTAAAGCAGAGTGTGAAGGATTAAAAGAATTTGAAAAGGTAGGCAGTTGTGAGCAGTCATTGCAAGACAAGGAAGAAATACACTCTAAACAATTGCTGATATCAAGTGTTCGATAAGGCAAAACCAAATCAGCAAATAAGACAAAAGACGAGTCATAGGTTTTTATCCTAAGCATAAGAAGACAAAGGGTTATTTAAGGGGAACAGAGTCATCAAATGATTTAGTTTTACAATTATGTATATTTCTCTTATTTTTTGTATATATAATGCGCGCACACACACACAAACTCATACGAATCATAAAGGAAAAAAAAATTCACGAATCCATGAACCGGATTTTTGTACCCGAACCCAAACCGGTAACTTAGGTAAGAACCTTTCCTACTAGAGGCATTAACCCCTCATTCTATTCATGAGCACTTTCCCACTAGAGGCACCAACCCCTCATTCTTTTAGAGCCACCGAGCCCTCATTCAAATTTCCACCTATCAAAATTGCTTCTACAATGGATGATCGATGATCTTATTCTTCACAAATGATGGTTTACTTCTCTTCCTCAAATGTGCTATAATCTCTTCACAAAACTTTTTGCTAGCAAATCTCCATAGATACCTTCTTCTCAAATGTGATATAATTAATTCCATATCTTTTTCTTTCTAGTCTGCATTACATTGACAAACACATACTTCACCCTTCCTCTTCTCAGTCCAACTCAAACTCTCTCAATAGCTTTCCAAGAGAGGTGACTCCAACTTAGAGACGCAACCATTCAGAATGGTCATCTCCTTTCAAAACAAAAAGCATATCATTCTTCTTTAGAGATTAATTGCACCACCTCATATTTATGCTTGTAAGAATTTTGATATCGCTCTGATACCATGTAAGAATTTGCCTAAGGCAAAGAATGAAAACGCCAAGATCTAGAAGCTCAATTGATAGCACAAGAGAGACAAATATTATATGATCAATTGAATGAAATAATGATCAATAATGAAATAGATACAAAATCAATTGAATAAATACAAAGTAGATTTGCCCGAATATATAAGCAATGTATGATAACTAGGAGAGATGCAAATGATAACCTATCAACTACACAAGGTGTAATCACATGTCCACTGAAGGCGGATCATCCTCTATTGTAGAACAAACTATGTGCAACAATGAGAGGATGATAATGTGATAAGAGCACTAAAGTTCGATCTCACACCTAAAGTGGAAATTCTCCTACACCATGTGCTAAAATGAAATGCAAACTCCTAGGTGTCTCAATGAATACTAATATGAAAAAGGCATTATCCTAAGTAAACATGAGTAAAGTATACCCATGATAGGTGCGCCTGGATCAATGTAGAAATTGCACCAAGAAAACTGAATGATGTTCCTCCCTTTAGGAAGAAACAAGGCCATAGGTGTATCAATGAATCCTCCCCAATCTCTAGGAAGAATCCTCAAGATGTATGATGTCTCAAGAAACTGAATAAGAATCTCCAACACGAGTATGATCAACCCGAACCATGCAATGTTACATCTCAAGAGAAGTTTTGAGACTTATGAATGCCAATCTCCAAAGACTCAAATGTCTTCTCTGAAGATAAAGAGACCTCCTCCAAATGTTGAATCAAAGGATCCTCAATCATGTCAAACTTGAAAGAAGGATCAAGTGGAGAATGAAGATGAGGGTCAAAGTGTTCCCTCCCAACAACTAAAGAAGGATCATCCTCAGCAAAGAGAAGATGAATGTCATCAATAGTGTCTCCCAAATCTACAATGTAGGACTCCACAAACAAACGTGCAAAGTCTGTCAAGTAGTCATCCCAAGGAACTATTTATGGCAAACAAGGAATATCTTGCTACACTAAATCACAAGAGTCGATGGCTATAAGAAGGTAAGCATCATCAAGAGCAACAATAGATGTGATCTCAATAGGAGGAGTTGCAACTAGAGGTTCTAGACCTTTTGGGAGTGGAGGAACATGAGGATCTCCATACATTTCTCAAAGAACAGTCCAAAGATCAGGAATAGTCTTTGTCTGATCTTCATAGTCATCAAGGGAATCCATAACATCCATATCCATATTCCAATAGATAACATTAAGAACTTTTGTGTAAGATTTCCAATCGAAAGAAGGACTACTAGGTCTATACTCATACAAATAGGCCAATAGGTTATGCTCACTAAAATGAGCAAGAACCAATTCACTCCGTTGCTTATAGTTTCCTCTTGTCAACCTAATTAAACCATCCATGATGCATTTCTCACATGAAAACAATGAGATCAAAAAATCAATGCACCCCCCAAAATGCAATGAATCAAAAGACCCCCCCAAAATACATGATTTTGGCACTTTATATTTAGTGCATATACAATTGCCACTTACCAAAATGGAAAAAAGTGTACTTCTAATTTCAATGACTACAACTACAGAAATAAGGCTATAGCAGACTCAAACAAATAAGACACAAGACCTCTCAAGGATCCAACAAATTACAAGTGCCAAATAAAGGCCAAAATAGACCAAATGTTGAAAGTTGTATGTCTACTCAGAATTTTTCCAAACTGATACCTAATCTGGAATGTAGACAAAAAATCATGCACTTTCAAAAAAAATAGCACCTAAAAATGTGTCCATATGAGCCCGAACGAAGCTTCTGAAGTTGCAAAAATCGGGATTTGCAATTTTCACAAAATATCGGGAATAGAGATCAACCACAACTTGCACCATTGTGTAGATCATAAAATTCTACCCCAAAACAAAAAAAATTGCTCGAAAAAAGGAGTCTGCATGATTGAGATATCACTGTTTGAAAATCGCCTTTGAAATTATTTTTTCTGAATCGTCGCCGTTGTACCTCTAAAAATCAAATGGCTCTAAATTTGGCTTCAGATGTCTGATATGGATGAAACAAAATTCGATTTAGGGGTTTTTGAACCTCCTCAATGTGATGCCAATCTCTAATTTGTACTAGCAAGCTCCAATTTTGACCCGCAACAAAATTCTGTAATATCCCAAATGGATATTTTGCCCGAAACTTCTCAAATAAATCTTATCAATATAAACAAACACATGCATGCAATATTTTATTGATTTCACAGAGATAACCAGCAATACATTCCATTTAAATAATTTAGAAAATGTTATCGTATTATACAACAGCAATATGAAACAATGAAACTACAATAATCCAATCTCAAATACAAAATGCTACAGCAAGATTGGATGATCAAAAACCTATAAACACAATGGCGAACTCTGTTGTGACTCCGCACCGGAGATGAACTGGGTTTCCGTCCAATCCAGCGAGAAAGCCTGAAGGTTTCCGTCCTCAGGTTTCAAAATTGAAAGCTGAAGCTTCCTGGATTCTCGAAGAAAAATAAATTCATAAACTAAGCATGAATAAATGAGACTCCAAGCCTTCTTTCAAAGCTGCAATTGCGACTTTTCAGTTTCCCTACTCTGTCTCTTCATATTCCCAAGTCACTTTTAAATAAATATAACCATTAAGTTATAAAGTGACATAATAAATAAAGTACTCTTCTGGCATTAAAACGGAGGACCAAAGGAACTCGGACGATGATGTGTGATAGCTTGCCAAAAAGCTCTCGGGGAGACGCTCCAAGTCCAATACTGAAATGCCAAGAAAACTAAACTCTATCGACTTACTATAAATAGTAAGTGCCCTAGAAACCCTGTGGAAACCGCTCCAATTGGCCTGAAATTGAAATCACCTAGGCCAAATATGCCACTGATTACTGCCAAGCATCGGTTAGCCCACCGGACCATGATGAAATGGCTAACGACACGGCACAAAATAATGTGCCCCAAAAGGGGACACTACAAATCATCCCTTCCCGAAGATTGCTTGCCCTCAAGCAATCGATATCTGCATGTTGTGACCATAATACCTGGATCCCATACCAACCTCAAAGAAGTTGCTCCACCAATTTGTCAAGTAAGACTGAAACAAACATTATGCTCCGACCTGTGAAGCCATTCACACAGCAACACTACATCAAACAGTCTAATGCCAGGATCCCAAATCACCCCATGTGTCTGATCGGTAGAATCAATCTGTCCTGTGCTGCCATCATTTGTGAGAAAAACCTCAACCCAACTGAGAACCTCACTCCAACTTAAGTCACCAACACCTCTACGGTCAGATGAAAGGGAAAACAAAACATCATACCAATCAGCTCTCTGAATAATTATCAACCGCGAGAATGTCCCTCCTGGATCCCACAAACCAAAGGGCCTTCCATCTCCCCAGCTGACTGAAATATCATGTCCTTCCATGCAACTACTGAGTGAATCACCAAATGTCCAACTGCCATAATACTGCCCCCCTGATCAGTAGCTCAAATGGGAAACTGTACTGAAGAGGCAAACTACCAAGACTGTAGGACAAGGCTTCCTCCTGCAAGCAGGGAAGCGTACCCAACCAATCACTCATCCCACACCTATGCAATAATCGAAAAAGAAAGTCCTCTGTAGGTGGGCTGAATGGAAAGTAAAATGCATCCCATACAATGTGGTCAACATGTGATGCACTAACCAACTCTATTAGAAATTCTGAATCAGCATTAGGATTCCATAGTTGTCTCTCTATACCTGAAGTCATACAATGCACACCATTGTGTGAAGAAATTCACACCAATAAGCATAATTATCATACCAAGCTCAATAACCCCGTACTGAATAAGCTTTACCCAATCGTCATCATCAGGCCCAAAATATGTGTTGATAGAATTATCATAACCACTGGATGAATCGGTAAGATAATGTAGTGGAGTCCCAACTGTGTGAATAGGGGAATGAATCAAGGGATGCTCACCAACACGAGACATCTCTCCATTAGCGAGAGGTAGTGCAAGGAAAGGCATATCACCCATCATGCAATAAGACATAACCGCCCATCTTGAACTGCTCATGTGAAACCAAACTGCTCAACAACTAAGCTCACCCCGCTACTCCAATCTGGTGACCAAGACTCATCTCTAGAAACTGACCCTGAGTCCTGTTGATGTGAGTTTTGTTCCACTTACACAACATGCAGGATTAAACACTCAATGCTTCGAGAAACATAGAGAATTAAACCCTCTCTTGAATAAAGTCATCTCCCATGCTAAGCTTTGTAATGAAGATCAAGGAATGACTCCAAGGTTCCTTACACCTGTGGATATCTAACTCAGTTGAAATGATGTGATTTGTTGGTTAATCACTTAGGCGGGCTTACATGTTTCATTCAAGGGTGTCAACTCTTGCACTTCTAAATATTTAGCTTCATAATGTGCAATGAAAAATATATCCGTGATTAAATATCACTTCCAACTTTGCTCTTCAACTCCTACTATCTAGACTACTTCTATTTCTAACTATGGATGGGAAATTAATGGATGGACTAGGACTCCTACCAAATGGAGGCTTGCTTGCAACTTCAACTCCACCTAGTGCAAAGCTTCAAAGGATCTCAAATGGTGTTCATATCAACACCGTCCCCTCAATCCAACTTGGAGTAAAAATTAAGGATCTAGTGTTAATTGAACTAGAGTGCTATTACTAGATTACCACACAAGGCACCCTTGCATCTACAAGGAGCTCATGGCCTAGTTTTATAGAATCCAATCAAACATCCACCAATATCACCACACAATCTATCTACTTCTACTCTTACTCTAACAACTTTGAAATAAAATCCTATTTTAATTGTGAAAGTAGAAACCATGCAATAACACCAAGTGTTCCAACTCAATCACCATGCAAAGCACAACAATGATAAGAAGAGCAATTTTGGCATTACTTAAGCAACAATTTTTTCTAATCTTCCAACCCTTTACAAATGAGAGAAAATGGCCTTATATAGGAGGCTCAAGTACAACGTGTGGCAAAGATTAAGAGGCAAAAATCTGAAATCAAGGGCCCAGATTGCATCCCACAAACCCTAATTAGGGTTGCCAAATTTACAACCAATTACATGAGCGCACCAAATCATGGGCCAATAAGAAAAATACAAAGATTTCTCAACCAATGAGAAAATAGGACACTTGGCATGTTGTGATTGCATGCTTGAAATCTGGAATTTTCCGATTGGAGGAGATAATCAGCTGCCACCTCATCATCCTTATCTTGTAGCTCTAATTGATCTTTGATGAAGGGAAGATATCTCTTGGTACTCAACATTTCTAACTTTGATTAACTCTTCCGAAACTATCAACTCCTTGGCAATTTCCTCATGGCATGATTTGGGTGGGCATCCTTGAATTTGCCCCTGATCTGATTTGAACTTGATTGTACTTGGAAATGCCTTCAAGTGATTGGACTTGTCCCTCGGTAACTTGATGTGAACTTCCTTCCCACTTGTTGGCATGATGATGGAGGATATGGATACCATCCTTTCTTTGATCTTCTAAGTTGTTCCAAGATTTGCCATCCAAGGAAAGTAGCTTCCCATGACTTCGTTGCCAAGAGTTCCAGAATTTGCTCTCCATTCAGCCCTTTCGCCTTGGTTGTCTTTCCTTGGAGTCTCGAACATCTCCTTTAATTCACCTTGCAAAACAAGAGAGAAACACATATTAAGCTTGAGGTAATGAAATGAAAGAAAACTTTAAAATCTCATGAAATGCAATAACATTAATTATCCAGCAAGAGAGGAATTTCATTTTCAATATCAGATTGACAAGATTTTAAAAGTCTGATTACTTCCCTAATTTTGCATCCTTAATGTCATGGAAAACTGAGAATCGAAAACAAAAGATGGAATGGGATCTTGCTTGGATAAAACATCTCATATCATTCCACAATCTCCCCATCATCACTTGGAAAGGAAAATCAATCCCAATCAGACCTGTAGTTTCCTTCAAGAATTCTGAGTTTTGAAACGACTGTCAATTGCTATTCCTTTCCTTAGGATCACGCCAAGTAGCTTTACCAAAAGAAGTGCCAAGGAGATGGACTAAAAGCAGACCCCTTAAGCTTGATTTGCTTTCCAAACTAAATCTGATATAACACTGATCTGCACTGCTTCTAGGACAAATTCGCATGTAATTGGGTGTACAAATGAATCAAAAACCCCCTCCTTATATACATTTTGCATCCAAATTCCATAAGAAGCCGACTTGTTTAAAAAGAAATGTTAGTTTTTCTTCCTTGGGTTTTGGGATGATTTGCATCGAATTTTAATTCTGATTTCCATTGCTTGAAGTGGGCCAACTTGCAAGTTAGAGGGGAAAATGGGAGTGGGCAGAATTTCATGGCACATAGGACAGCCTGTCCTATGGCTGGGCGGAATTCGCCCAGCCATAGTACACAACAATCTCCCTTAAATTATGATTTGTAGCTTCAACGCGCCCACACACTCAATCCACTACCCATGACCCCCAAAGAAACATCTTCCACCCAAAACACATCCATTCCAAAGCCAAACTAGGAGCGGAAATTCTGGTTGCATAGGACAATCTGTCATATGCTTGGGTGGAACCCGCCTAGTCATAGGACACACATAAAATTCTTCCAAATTCAGACTTGCTTGTGGTCTTTAAAATGCCATCACTTTCATGCTCAAAGCCCCTAGTAAGCCTTGTCAAACCCCCTAGTTCATGACTTTGAAGGCCTTTAGAGTTTGGAAGGGAGGAAAGAAGAGAGACCAACCTCTTGGGCGGAATTGTCCTATGGATGGGAGTCCCATAGTTGTGAGTATCGCCGATTAATCGGCGATTGGAGAAAAAATTGCGATTTTTTGGGGTCGGCGATTTAGTCGCCCCAAAAATCACGATTTTTTTTGGCCAATTTTTTCAAAAAAATCGCAGATTAATCTCCTATTAATCGCCTAAAAAATCGCGATTTCTGGGCAAAAAATCGCCCGCGCCCGGCAGTCACATAAAGTGACGAAAAAACACATTTTTTTCATTCAGTTTTTTAATTGCTTAGGGCGTTTTGGAGAGGAGAGGATAGAGAAGGAGTTCTTGGCAAGCAAGAGGCGGAATCGAGTGCATTTGGAGGCCTTTTGATTCGATTTCTTCGTTACTAGGTAAGTGATTTGAATCTTTGTTTTTTATTTTTGCAAGAGATTGTATTCTTTTTTCTTGCATGTAAATGGATAAAAATACGTTCCTAATTAGTTAGGAATGCATTTGATGAATGTAAGCAAGATTAAATGCATTCATTTGCATTTTTTTCGATTCTAGATCGAATTTATGTTAGAAATTTGCACTTTTTTGAAAAATTTGAAACCCTAGCAGCTAGTTTGTTTGAATGTTATTTGGATTTCAATTTATTGGCGCTGTTATTGGAATGTTGCTTGAATTCTTTGTTTAACTGTTAACTTTGATCTTGCTATAACTTATTTATAGTTTTTTTTTTAATTTGTATGCGTAGGGCAGCCCTCAGCAGTTTTAAATGGAAGACAAATGGCCATTGACTCCATGCCCTTCAAGCTACATTGGCACCAGGCCAAAGAATGCGAGAGATCGGGCATGGAAATATGCCTATGAAGCACCCAATGAACCAACCAAAGTGATTTGCATTCGATGTGAAAAAGTAATATCCGGGGGCATTTACCGGTTCAAATATCACATCGCAGGGATCTCAAAACATGATACGAATCCTTGTGAGAGTACAACAGAAGAAATAAAAAGGTTTGCAAATGCCTTGCTCGCAGCTGGAGAGCAAAAAAAATTGCAAAGAGAGCGGAATAAATTGCATGTTAGGGCAGCCATAGCAGAGACCCAGGGCAGTTTCGTTGATGTTCAGGAGGAGGAGGCAGCCATTGAGAGCATGGCCGGCTCTTATCGTGGGCCGCGTGTCCGCAAACAGGGTGGTTTTTCTTTCACGAGTTCCACTCCCACTCCCACTCCTACACCTCCTAGCACTTCCGCACCATCAGGATTAGCAGCTGCTTCTGGGATAGGGAGCTATTTTGTACCAAGGCACACACCTGGTGCACAACCTTCATTAGAGGCCACTAGATGGAATAAGGAGGTCCATGACCAGGTGGACAATGCACTAGCAGATTTCTGGGTTTTCAACAACCTTCCTATTAGTGTTGTTGACAGTCCCTATTGGGAGGCTTTGGCCACAGGGTTGACAGTTGCAAGAAAGGGGTACAAGTCCCCTTCTCATTTTGTGTTGGGTGGCAGGTAAGCAAATAATTTTATTACACTCGATTTTCTTTTAATTTTTAACTTTTTACTTAGTTCTAAATTTTAATTAATTTATCTAGAAATTAGAATGTTGATTACTAAAGTCTAAATCAATTTAAAATTACTAAGAATCTAAGACATAACTAAATTTTGTTTTTGTAGGCTTATTGGAACTGCTGTTGAGAGGGCCAAAGCATTTGTTGAGGAACAGAAACAAGAATGGACAAAATTTGGTTGCACCATTCTTTTTGACGGGTGGACGGATGGGAAGAGCAGGACCATAATTAATTTTTTGGCCTGCTGTAATGATAATGTGGTGTTCCTGAAATCAATCGATGCCTCCAGCAAGGTAAAAAATGCTCAGACATTGGCATTGATGTTGGAGAACATGGTCTTAGAGATTGGCATTGAAAATGTGGTGCAAATCATCACAGACAATGTTGCTGCATATGTATCAGTAGGTAAACCGTAATTTTATGTTGCATGTGCATTGTGAATTTCACAACAAGAATTTTTAATAGTTTGATATTTTTGAAAAGTTGGAAACTAATTAGTATGTGCTTTTACAATTGGCAGGAAAACTCCTACAGCAGAGGCACCCCACTCTCTCTTGGACCCCATGTGCAGCACATGTCCTTGAGCTTCTTTTGGAGGACATGGGCAAACTTGAGTGGGTCACTCCAATTGTGGAGGATGCAAGGCGGGTGACAAAATACATATACAATCACCCATGGGTCCTTAGCCTGATGAGAGAGCACACTTTTGGCAAAGAAATTGTCAGGCCTGCCGTCACAAGGTTTGCAATGATTTTCTTGACATTGCAAAGCATTCTCAAAAAATTGGTTTCTTTGAAGCAAATGTTTGTTTCCAAAAAATGGCTTGATTCCACATTTTCAAGGAAGAGTGAAGGAGAGAATGTTGTGCGGATTGTGTTTGACAGCAATTTTGCAGAAAAGGCCGATGAAATAGTAAAGGTAACTACAAAACTTTAAGTTTTAGTTTACACTTTACAACTTTATAACATACTAAGTTTGTAACTCAAGTAAATAATAATTTTGTAACTTGTCAACTAATTTCAAATTTATATTGCAGGTGTCTAAGCCTTTAGTCAAAGTTCTGCGTTTGGTTGATGGAGACCAAACGCCAATGGGTGAACTATATGAGGCCATGGACAAGGCCAAAGAATCTGTCAAAAATTACTACAAGGGGGCAAGCATCAAATATGAACCCATTTGGCAGATCATTGATAGACGGTGGAATAATCAGCTCCACCAACCCATTCATGCAGCAGGATATTTCCTCAACCCACGTTTTAGGTATACCGTAAGCTCATTCTTACTCAAATTTAAGTTAACGAAGACTTGAATTCATTTTGCTTTCGTAGGGTGTTGGGTGTGTACTAAAATTACAAGACTTATTTGTTTTTGGTTTTTGGTTTTAGGGCTGATGGTACATATGCAGATCCTGATGGAGAGGTCATCAGAGGCCTAAGTGAGTGCGTCCAAAAGATGGTAACCAGCGACGAAACAAGAGATAAAATCATCGCTGAGCAAGAGATCTTCACTTCAGCAGGGGGCAAGGTGTTCTCCACTCCTCTCTGCAAGAGAGCAATGCTTACACAAACCCCAGGTAATACATTTGCAAACTTCTGAATCTCAAATGCTAAATTAACATTTATGTTTCACTTTTTGTTGTCTATTAGTATTTTCTAACTTGTACAATTTTTGTGATGCAGTGGCTTGGTGGACCACTTGGGGTGCAAGCACTCCAAATCTTGCAAAATTTGCTCTCAGAATCCTATCACAGCCTTGCAGCGCTTCACATTGTGAGCGCAACTGGAGTTTGTTTGAGGCCATCCACACAAAAAAGAGAAACAGGTTGTCCCAAAAGAGGATGAATGACATGGTCTATGTGCAATATAATCTTAAATTGCGCATGAAAAGGGCACAACAAGATCCTCCTGGGCCAATCGATTTGGATGAGATAGATCCTTATTATGATTGGACGGCACAGGAGCAGGCTCCCTTATTTACACAAGAGGACATCTCCAATTTGGAGAGGGAGGCCGCGGAGGAGGAAGGGGGTGGAACTGGATATGACATCGATTTGGATGACATCGAGGAGGGCGATGATGAGGATGATGACATTGAGCTTACTGCAGAGGACCTTGACATCTTGCGCGCAGCGAATGTGGAGCTATCGACATCTAGTTCTATAGCTACACCATCTCCCGCACTCGCTAGTAAAGCGACTGGGAAGAGGAAGATGTAGTCTTGTATTTGACATTTGTACTTATTGTAGTCATGTTGATGTGCTTATTTGAACTCTTTACATTTGACACTTTATTTATGAGAATACAACTTCTTATGTGTTGTGAACTTCTTAGTTGTTAGTAATTTACAACTTGTCACTACTTGTTAGTAATTTACCGATTAATAACTTTTTTTGCATTGATATATATCTAAACATGATTGTTTCTTATGTATTGTTAGTAATTAAGTCATTAGATGCAAAAAAAATTGAATTCTGTAAACAAATCGCATTTTTTTAATAAAATTTAGTGGTTTTTGAGTTCCCGATTTTTCCCGATTTTTCCCGATTAAACTTTTTCAGGCCTAGGCGATTAATCTCCTCAGGCGATTTTTACATCAATGGATGGGACAATTCCGCCCAAGGAAGGATATGACTATTCTTCCTAGGAACCAAATCCTTCTACCACCAAGTCTCCAAATCCATTCAAAACTATCTTCCTACCACCAAGGGCGACCAACAATCAACTCCAATAGTGGGGCGGAAAATCAAGAGGTATACGACAAACATGTCCTATGGCTGGGCGGAATCCACCCAGACATGGGACAGAGTAGATTTGCACTTCTATACTTAGCTAAATTTTCAATTCAGGGGCAAGAGAATTTATACAAATATAAAATTTAAGTATAAGAAATTTAATTAATTAATTTCTTATACTTTAAGTTGTATTTGTATAAATACCTTCCAGGATGTTTGAGATAGGTTTCAGCTTCCTAGGAGTTAAGGTGTAGATTTTAGATTTTGGGGGTTTTTAAAATATTTCAGGACTTAGCCAAATTTCAGGGTTCAGTGTGCCTTCAGCAAAGCTACTTCCCACAATCTATCTCGGCTTTCTAAAATCAAATAAGAGCTGAAACAAGGATTCTCAAAGGGTTTAAACTTGTTACATCACAAATCCTTTGGTTTCAATACCATATTCCCGAAAGATTAAACACAACTCTCACCCATGTTCCAGACAAACTTGACTTCCCAAGAGGCCAAAAATTGCCAAAACCAACTCTCAAACCTCACCTGCCGAACCAAGGACTTGAAAATTGCCACCAACAAAGACTACCTAAGACCACTACTCCTACTGCTTGCAAAACAGGTGGGGGTCCCATTATCAATGGGGCGATGGTGTGAAAACCTCACGACAAGTCCCAAATCCTCCAACCAATCTCACCCTCATCAAGGAAGTAGGAAATGATCTAACTCATAAAGAAACTCTGAGTGACCCAAACATCTTTTGGGACAGTTATCCAAGTCATAAGTCTGTTGTATGCTATCAAGCTCCTGAATCACTTCCTGAAAGAATTCAGACCTTTCCTTGTCGTCCCGTTCCATGTACTGGCTAGAGACAACAATTTGATTTCTTGCTTCCTGTAGAGCAATACGTGTGTGTTCCAGAGTGCCCTGAGTAGCACTAAGCTCCCTATTGAGCTTATTGACCTCATAATCCTTTTCCTCTAACTGCTCAGCATATCTTCCAGCAACCTATAACAGGTGGTCGCAATCTGAAAGTAAACACAGATATTCTGATTTCCAATCCTCAAATGTTGTTTTGACCCCCTGTAAATCTGCAACATAGGATTCAATCCTTATACTATCTTGTCCTTTACCCCTCTGAGCTTTCCTGTAGAGATCATCAATAACCTGGTGAGTGCTATCATGGTGAACAAGAGCTGCAATAATGGCATTGTCACTAACTTTCAGCTGACTTTTCAAGGCATGCCTCTCATCATTGTTATTCTGGGATGTATTACCAAGAGGGTCATCCATATCAGCATAATGTATAAGTGAGGTACTACTAAAGAAATCACATGGTTCCTCATTACATGAATCGCTAAAGGCTTCCAACTGATGACCGTAGCCTTTAACCATGAATTTGTCAAACTCAACCACCAAGTCACTAAAGTAGAACTCTGGGCACTCTCCACTATGTCCGGAAAGAGATGTAGTCACAATTGTATTTTCTTTATCATTAGGCTGCAATTTATCTTCCCCCTGATTAATATTGCAAACATGCCCCTGTAACCAGCCCTCTTGGCATAAAAAACAAATCTGCCCTGTTCTTGCTTGGCCCTTGCCCATTACCGAAGATCCTGCAACCTATAAGCCTATTGATACTTGTTCATTTTCAGTCAATAAGCTCTTGAATCTTTCAGCTTGAAGCTTAATCAATTCAGCTGAGAGCTCACATGCCACGGATGAGTACTTTATTTCTCCTCTCCAGATTGCCAACAATTTTGATTGCAAATGTTTGCATATGTCATTGTCCTCATCTAAGATCAAGGATAAGATAGTCTTTATGCACGTCTTCACCTCATCTGGATGACGCTTCCTGAAATTACTTAGGAGGCACTGAAATAATTGTTGAACCATTTTATCACAGCCTAAATTCATGTGACTGAAAATTCTAGTACTTGCCATTAACTCCAAAATTTTTACCTGCTTACCAAAGGTAGAATCTCTGTCATATTTCAGTCCACCTGAACAGTCCACAATCAGCTGTAATACATGTCTCCAAATGTGATCGGTATAAGGAGTAATAGGAGCTTAAATCCGAGTGATCTCACTGAGACACGAGGCGACTGCAAGCCTAACATCTTTATGTGGATGATTCATAAACCTATGTTGGACCAAAGTGACCATGTAGGGATGCATAGCCCAATTGAAAAGCCTGCAATCAGATTGATCTATCCAAGATAGATATGAATTTATTTCATCTAATTTGGCAAGCATGCTTCCCATGATTTTATGCTCCTCCAATTGCCATCCAAGACAACATAACTCATTTCCAATCTCAATTTCCTTCCGTATATCTCTTAATTGCACACCGTAAAATGTGTCATTGAATTCCTTTGAGAATACTAGGCTTTCCAAGGTTTCCACTGTTCGAACTTTGTTTTCTGAATCTCTTCAAGTTCATGCAAAGGACTAAATCAACTTTTGTAACATTCAAAATTTAAGACAGTTTTCAACATCATTCAATATCTGAGATTATTTATCAGAATTGTGTTATTAATGTAACGATACTACCAAACCACCACCGTAATAACCTATGTGAGTTTCAGCTGTACATTTCCGACTGATTTTGTCTCAAGGAATTCAAAGTAGTTTATTGTGTTACCTTGCTTATTCTCACAACAACGAACCCCTTCTTGTTCAATACATGAATAAGTCTTTCACCAATGTAGTATCCTAATCTATTATAATGGATGGAGTCTATTTGGCGAGAGGGCTCCTTAATTAAAATTTCTTGGAAATAACAGTGCCTCAGCTGAATGGCCTCTACACAGCAGGACCTTGGTGAATTAAATCACTGCAACAAATATTACCTTTCCCGATTATACTACTGGTTGCTTATGTCTTACGGGAGTATGTGCTGAGGCGGAAATGTTGTCCTCAATCCCAAAATGACTGACGAATACCAGAAAGCCTACGCACCAAACACGCGCTTCTCAAGCAACACTATAGTCTCTTCTTGCAGTGATAAAAGTGTCAGTGCTTTATGATGAGAACACGTATGTCACCGTGTATACTTGATTCAGTTTTTTTTTCAAACACTACTATATGATGAGTACCAACTAGACATTGTACCTAACCATTAAAAAAGACTGAACATAATTATGTTCTGGTTTACAACTCCAGGTGTACCTCTATATGCAACAAATTTTATTAATGTGAAAAGTTTGTGGATGTCGTTGCAGCTCTAAGGCGACTGTCAAAGATCACATGTTGCGTTTGATGTTGTTGATAGTGTTGAAGCTGTCAAATGTAGCTCAGGCGTGCCAATCTCCCTTACACTAATGCCCGAACTGCCTCTATGCAACATACGCCAGTTGCTGGGTGTCGTTCTCCTTAGCACTAATGTCGAACTGCCTCCACACGACCCACGCAAGATGTCGGTGATGCTTCTACCCAGCCGCAAGTAAGGGGAACTCACACTGTGTCTAACCAGTGTTATTTGTTGCACCCAGATGAACCCGTCCACATTGCTACGCGTAACTCGCATACAGTAGTCGCCTACCAGCTCACGTGGTGTGTTCACACACGGCTGGAACTCGAACGTGACTGATGTGTTCACTCACAGGAGTGTTGCAGACCCGACGCGACTGGTGTTCGTTGATGTCATGTCCAGGATGTGCGCACGGTGTGCAGGCCAGTGCGTGACTCCTACTACCCGACTCAATACGGGCTCTTTCCTGATGTCGTTTAGAGGCTGTCACATATGGTGTGAGGAATGCCCACAGGCAGTAACTCTCAGTTACGTTGGGTACCAACACGCTGGAGTAGATAACTACAGTCACCCTGTCACAATACCATGTGTGCGTGCGACTAGGAGCTTGCAGGGAAGACGTCTTAGCTGGATGTTGTGGCTTACAATTACCCAGTTCTGTGCGAGCTGAAAGGGAGTGTGTGTGCAAAGAATGTGTAGACCCGAAAGTACTGAACTGTTCACAATCATATTAAACCTCTCATTCTGCCTATTTTCCTCATGGCCATTACACAATGAATGGATTAAGTTCAAATCCCAATAACAAACGACTAGGAACTATGGATAAATTTGAACACAGTAGTTTCCTTTCTACTACTTTGATGCATGATTTGGTACAGGTTAAATTTTCACAAAACTAAATACTTCTCTGAAAAACGTTGCACAAGGAAGCTTCTTCTTATCACAAAATCTCTGCAAATTTGTTTCTAAAGAACCCCACAGGCTGGCAAGATGTTTAGCTCTAATACCACTGTAATATCCCAGACGGATATTTTGCCCAAAACTTCTCAAACAAATCTCAGAAATATAAACGAACACATGCATGCAATATTTTATTGATTTCACAGAGATAACCAGTAATACATTCCATTTAAATAACTCAGAAAATGTTATCGTACTATACAACAGCAATACGAAACAATGAAACTACAATAATCCAATCTAAAATACAGAATGCTACAGTAAGATTGGATGATCAAGAACCTGTAAACACAATGGAGAACTCTGTTGTGAATCTACACCGGAGATGAACTGGGTTTCCATCCAATCCACCGAGAAAGCCTAAAGGTTTCTGTCCTCAAATTTCAGAACCAAAAGCTGAAGCTTCCTGGATTCTCCAAGAGAAATAAATTTATAAACTAAGCATGAATAAATGAGACTCCAAACCTTCTTTTAGAGCTGCAACTGTGACTCTCAGTTTCCCTACTCTGTCTCTTTATATTCCCACTTTAAGTCACTTTTAAATAAATATAACCGTTAAGTTATAAAGTGACATAATAAATAAAGTAAGGAATCTTTTGGCATTAAAACGGAGGACCAAACGAACTCAGACGATGACATGTGATAGCTTGCTCGAAAGCTCTCGGCGAGAAGCTCCAAGTCCAATACTGAAAAGTCAAGAAAACTGAACTCTACCAACTTACTATAAATAGTAAGTACCCTGGAAACCCTGTGGAAACTGCTCCGATTGTCTTGAAACTGAAATCACCTAGGCCAAATATCCCACTGATTACTGCCAAGCCTCGGTTAGCCCACCGGACCACGATGAAATAGCTAACGACAAGGCACGAAATAATGTGCCCCAAAAAGGGGACATTACAAATTCTCTCCAAATAGGCTATACAAGGACACTCCTATGGCTCTGATACCATGTAAGAATTTTGATACCACTCTGATACTATGTAAGAATTTGCCTAAGGCAAAGAATGAAAATGTCAAGATCTAGAAGCTCAATTGATAACACAAGAGAGACAAATATGATATGATCAATTGAATGATTCATTAATGATCAATAATGAAATAGATACAAAATCAATCGAATAAATACAAAGTAGATGTGCATGAATATATAGGCAATGTATGATAACTAGGAGAGATGCAAATGATAACCTATCAACTAGACAAGGTGTAATCACATGTCCACCAAAGGTGGATCATCCTCTATTGTAGAACAAAGTATGTCCAACAATGAGAGGATGATAATGTGATAAGGCGCACTAAAATTCGATCTCACACCTAAAGTGGAAATTCTCCTACACCATGTGCTAAAATAAAATGCAAACTCCTAGGTGTCTCAATGAATACTAATATGAAAAAGGCATTATCCTAAGTAAACATGAGTAAAGTATAATTAGTGAATACTTAATTACACCAACAATGCTCAACTCTCCTTAAAGATCTTTCTTTTGTTCAGACACTCACATCACACACACATTGTCTTCACCCAAAATATGCTTGTATAATACTACATTCATTTCATAATTCTTATTGGATGATCTCAATAAGTATTCTACGTACTTACATCTGCTCCACTTTAAAAACTGCACCTTAGATTTATTGGTGCTTGTATAATGACTTGTAATTTTTTTCACACACCACTCCACACATTTCTTGCTTCTTTTATATCTTCTTTCCTTCTATGAAAAGAGGCATCCTTTTGAATAGACGCATCTCTTTTCATTAATAAACATCTCTTTCAAATAAATTGCACCTCCATTATTAATGGTGTTTACTCACATTAGTTATTTTTCAATAACAATTGTTGTTTGTCTTTAATAAACAAAGCTTTGCCATTCTTTATAACTTGTACGTGCTGTTTTTATAAGATAATTGTCATTGTCTTATTGTTTATCAAATGTTTGTCCTTTTTCATTGTCTAAAAAACTCTAATCTTAGCACTATAATTATCCAACTAACCATCAATGAAAGATAATACAATAAACACATGAACACGAAATTTTTATATGCAAAACCCAATGTGGGAAAAACCACAATGAGAATCACACTCGCTATATGAATAACTTGAATACAACGTTTTAGGCCAAAGGCCAAGGAAGCTCACTGCTCATGATTTGGACTTACAAGCTAAGGTGGCCAACCTTAGGGCACGATACAAGGGACTTGCAAGACTAAGACACACGACCTCAAGGCAAAATACAAAACTATACAAGCTGCCAAAAAAGAACTCACTATCTTCTAGCGGGCACAGGGTATCGATGAATTGAAATGAAGTAGGATCTCATGATATTCAAACATCTGCTCTTCCACATTCGCATCACATATAATTCACCATCAATCCACACTCAACTCAAACATCCACACACCTATATATATCAACTTAATCACCTGAAACACCAACTAGGTCAGCCATAATACGGATAAACATTGTTTACACAAATTCGACCACCAAGAACACTTGAGCTCAATATCATCCTAAACCATCAAGCTCAATATACTAAGCCGTGTAATCTCCTATTGGGTCATACAAACATCGCACATACTAGTTATTGAAATTTGAAATGCATCCAGGGCGATCCAAAAAAATTCTTAGGTCTTCGACCTAGTAAAGAAGTATGTAGAGAAAGGTCAACTTGCCTTAGAAACAATAGGAGGTTGATGGCACAACCTTGTGGTATCTTACAAATTCCTTGACAATAAGCTCCAATTCGATGAATGCTGAAAAGTGGGACCTATTTAAGTCCCATTGCTTCCAGTTTTGTCTACAACTGCAACTTTAGCTACCATTTTCATCCATTTCCTTCTCATTGTCCCCATCCTTTAAATCTCTAATAGTAAAGCTAGTAAAGAGTGAAAATCTAGATATGCAAGGCATCAGATATTGAATTCATCTTCAATCTATACAAGAAATTTCCAAATTGGGGCACTAACAACCATTGAAATAATTGTTTTCCCTTAAGTTTCTTACACTTGTGATATCAAGGCACAGACTTGAAAGCCCCAACAAGTTCCACAAGCTAGAATCAACCATGGCTAGGGAAAGAAAAATTTAATAAAAGACAATAAAATACCTTCTCAAATCCCAATGGAGATGCTATGGAGGGCAACACTACATGCATCCAAAGGATGACACGCCAAGTTGAGGTGAGAGACATCATTGTCAATGAATTGCAAAGTTACAA
Source organism: Chamaecyparis obtusa (assembly GCA_027943335.1). NCBI lineage: Eukaryota > Viridiplantae > Streptophyta > Pinopsida > Cupressales > Cupressaceae > Chamaecyparis > Chamaecyparis obtusa. The sequence continues at coordinate 3,040,408 of BSBK01000519.1, read as the reverse complement.
GGAAGCGAGGGGTAAGCTCTTTTCTTTGGAATTAGCTAAGCATGGAAGAACTACTCAAACACATATAAAATTTGCAATCTAGGTATGCAAGGCATCACATATTGAATTTATCTTCAATCTCTACAAGAAATTTCCAAGTTGGGGCTCTAACAACCATTAAATTAATTGTTTTCCATTAAGTTTCTTACACTTTTGATATCAAGGCAAAGACTTGAAAGCCCCAACAAGTTCCACAAGCTAGCATAGACCATGGCTAGTGAAAGAAAAATTTAATAAAAGATAATAAAATAACTTCTCAAATCCCAATGGAGAACATATGAAGGGCATCACTACATGCATTCAGAGGATGACACCCCAAGTTGAGGTGAGAGACCTGTTATATCAATTAATTGCAAAGTTACAAGGAAGCAAGGGGTAAGCTCTTATCTTTGGAGCTAGCTAAGCGTGGAAGAACACTCAAACACACTATAAAATTTTCAGTCTTTCAAATTTAATCTTACAAGTTACAAATTTCAAATTTACAAATTTACAACTATTGATAACTTGATAATATATGTTTTCACTTTTATTTCTAATTCTTCAATATTTTATTTTGTAGTGTCTTGGTGGATAGATTGGGATGAAAATATCCCAAAAGATTTTCCCTTTGTATCTTATGCCAACCTTTAAGTACATATAGTTGTGAGTGCAATTGGAACTTGTTTGAGGCTATCCACACGAAGAACACAAACAAATCAACTAAGAAATGCCTCAGTGACCTTATCTTTGTGCAATACAATCTTTAGCTACAAACAAGAAAGGTAGAGGAAGTATCAAATGATTCAGTTGATTTAGATGAGATAGATCCTTACAGTCATCGAACAGAGTGGGATGAGCAGCCTCCATTGTTTACTGAGGACGGCATCAATGATTTGGAGAGGTAAGCATTGGAGGTGGTGGGTGCAGCACAAGACGTGGGATTGAATGACACTAATGAGGTTGAGCAATCATTTCCACTAGCATCTACATCCAAGATGGCAGTCGAACAAAAGTGAAAACCAGATGCCAAGCAAGGCGTAGGGGCAATAGTAAACTAAAGATCAATTTGTAAGCTTTTTTATCAAGAGTTTTGCATGCGTGATTTTTGGGAGAGTTTACAGCTTGGTGGAACTGTTAGATGTATTTTTAATAAGATAATTTCTTATAAATACAGGTCATAAGACATGAGAAAGTTGTTGAAAATCAAGAGCATAGAGCAAGAGAGAGAAGAAGAGCAGAATCTTCTGAGAGGAAACACAGTCACAGAAGGTGAAAGGGACAGAGAAAGATTCAACAGCCAAGCAGAGGAAAGAGTGAACAAGTATGATCTGAATCGACAAATATAGTGTCATCATAAGATCATTGCTTTTGTTATGAAGCATATTTAAAACCGTTAATCAGGGTGAACCCTAATAGGTTCCATTGTATAAATCCCTTTACCGGGTAACATCTTTGTTGGTGTTTTAAGTCCTCTGATAAGGTGACTCCTCACAGGGTCAAGATCCTAACAAGTCTTCTATTAAATCCCTTAACCGGGTAACACTCTCACAAGTGCTTCGTAAGCCTCTAACAGGGCAACTTTATTACTGCAGTAGTGGAGTTTGTGGGTTCTGTCCCACCGTGGTTTTTTCCTTCTAACCGAAAATTTCCACATATAAATTTTGTGTTGACCTATGCATTTAATTTTTTTTGTGATTGTTAAAATATTCTTTTGATTTCAATATTAACAAGAATATCTAATTGCATAAAGGAGGAATAGAAATTGAATTTACTGATCCACCTCCCCCTCTCAGTAATCGGTTAGGAATAACAAATGGTATCAGAGCCTAGGTTCTCAGAAATAGTAAGCTTAACCGCTTGAGAAAAGATCATGGAGGGTTACAAGTATCAGAAGCAGCTGGAAGAAGCCAATGAAATGATTACCTCTCTTGAGAATAGACTGAGAAGGTCTCTTGCCAAGAGAAAAGAGCTTTCTCTACAACAGAGTGAAAGTCAAGAAACCATTGAGGAACTCTTTAGATAGAGTAGCTCTAATGAAGCCGAGGAAGCAGACACTGATCTCATGGAGAAGAATTTGAACCTGACCAATCAAATCTCCAATTTGAAAAGAGAACAAGAAGGTCATGTTGTGAGGATGACTGCACTCATTAAAGCTAAAAGAAAAGCTGAAGATGAGAAGAATACTACCTTAGAAGCACAGTTGACTGCTGAGAGAGCAAGAAATATGGTTGAAGATGCATTAAGAGAGAGTGATGCTCTCATACTCCAACTGCATGCAGACATGCAGAGAATAAGTTAGGAGAATGCAATAATGCATGAGCACTTGCATGATAAAGATGAAGCATGCAGAAAGATGGCTACTGAAATGGAACAACTAAAGGAACAGTTGAAAACTCTTGAGGAGAGGAATGAGAAACTCAGAAGGTATAATGAAAGTTTTGAGAAGCTTGATGAGCAACCGAGAGCTCAAAGGAAGCCAGTTGTAGAAGAACCAAAGGTTCAAAGGAAGAAGGCACAGCCAGCATCAACCGAATCTTCACAAGGTGAGGATTTGGAGGAAACAGAAACAAAAGAAACCACCACTTATCTCAAAAAGAGGAAGACCGGGAAACCGGTAAAGGAGGATGCACCTAAAGGAAGAAAACCAACCATAGATGAAATGGTTGAAGGAGTATAGGAATCAGGTAGAATGGGTACAGTCAAAAGAAGATATGAGCTTGCTAATGAAGAAGATAGGAGAAAGCTAGAAGAGGTTGTAGTATACTGTCTTCACAAGTTCAAATTAACACCCACTGAAATTTATAAAACCATACCTAAAGATCTACATGAGATAATTGAAGGTAGATGGAAATCTTCCATAGTTAAGGAAAGAGAGCTGAGGATAAGGGCACTACTAGAAGTACAGAATCATCTTAGCCTGCCAAAGGCAACAAATCAAGTTGACCTGTACAAACAGAGTTTCAACATCAGGAAAAGGATTGGTCAAGTCCTGATAGGAGAAGTGGATGCAGTTCATGATGAAGGGGTCGCCATATGGTCAACCATTCTGAAGCAGCAACATGAAGCTGAAGCTGAAGGTCAAAAGACCATAGTGCAATCAGAAAAGGACATTGGAAAAGGAAAGGGCATTCTGGGAGTCGAGACACCAGTCCAAGCAAAGCCTGCAACAGAACCGGTCATTGTAGACATCACCAAAGACACGGGTGGTGATCTAACCCCTCCAACCATTCTAGCATCTCCAGAAAAAGGTAAAGCTCAAACCTTAACTGTAGATGACATAGTTGATGAAATTCTAGATTTTGGTAAAGTGTCAAATGTTGTAAAGTGGTTCAGTGCTTTGGGCACTAATGATAAAGAGAAAATAGAAATTTCTCTATTATAGAGCTTTCTAGATTTCAACCGAGGTCCCAGAGACTACAGGCCTCACTTCCCTGCAGAATTGAACAACAGGCTAATGACCAAATGGAGAGCCGGTCTAGCACAAAATAATAAAATCTTAAGGGAAACTTTGGTGAAAGTAAAACAAGATCTTGATGATGAGACAGTCAAGATTTTGTTGGAGGCTAAGTCACTCAACATGCATATAAGGGACAAGGTGGCCAAAATTATTGATGGTCATGATATAGAAGTGTATGAAGACACACTCGAACTATGGAAGAACTATAACTTCAACACTCTCAAGAAAGGACAAGAGGAAATCACAGTAGAAAAAGTTTCTAAGGAAACACTTAAGCCTACAGGTCCTCAGGACATCTCACAAGATGAACCGAAAAAGGAGATGGTACCACCTGAACAATTCACAACTACTGAACAAGTCTCAACAGGTGATCAGGGAACAACCGGGTGAAAAGGAATATACTAGCGAAAAGTTCACAGCCAGTGAACAGGTTAACCTAGGTGAAGAGGTTGAAACGGGTGTACAAGATACACCAATGAGACCAGCAAAACAAGAACTGGGGGAGTCATCAACTAAGATGACTAAAGACAAAGAAACAGAGAAAGTTGAAACTGTTCAACAGGTTGCGGAGGAACAACAAGAAAAAGAGCAACCACCAGAAGAAGAAGCGCATCCAAAAGAAGAGGAGCATCCAAAGGAGGTACAACAACAAGAAAAGCCTCAACAAAAAGAAGTGTATGTTGTAGAGGAATAGGAGAAACCTTCTGAAGAAGAATCTACAAAGGAAATTAGGCAGAAAGAACTAGTAGATGTTCCAAGTGCTTCATCATCAAAGAGAAAGCTATCTTTTGCTATAGATCCTGAATCAAAAAGAGGAAAAGTAAACGCATCTCCAACAAGTGACACTGTTGTTGACATAAGCAAAATGTCAACTAGGCAGTTGAAGAAGCTTTCTAAGAGGAAACAAGACATGTTTCTCACAAGCATGAAGAATATCTTGTACAATTTTGTACCAGATGTTGATATAGATGAAGAACCTATGATTGATCAATTAGAGATACTGGCACAAGAGATTGGGGAAGATATCACTGACCCAGAAACAGTTGCTATTGATCATTATGAGAAGAAAAGGATAAATACTCTTCATGAAAAGGTCAAAGAACTTAAAGCCACTTTGGCAAGCAGCACCGGTGAGCTACAGCAACAAGTACAAGAAGATGGAAGGTTAATCACAAGAACTTATAACTTTGAAGATTTTGTGAAGGACATAACCGAGAGAACAAAAAGGTCCACAGAAGAGTTAAAGGAGACAACATCAAAATTTGATGCTAAGACCTCTTCTGCAATAGAGTACAGTCGTGAGCTGACAAGTTTAGCTCTCATATTGAAGAAGGCATCAAAAGAAAACACTAAAAGAATCCAAGATCTCATTGGATTCCAGTTATTCATTGCGCCTACATTTGATCTGATGCAGAAAACAACCAGTGATGCAGAAAGATTTCCCAGTGAGCCTGATTACAAGACAATAGAAGATATGGAAAACCTCATTGTCTCACCGCAAGCTATAAAGAATACTTTAGATCATGTAACAAGTATCTGGAAACCATTCCTAGACTATGCAAAGAAGATCTATAAAGATATCTTCAACAAGTTACAAATATTAAGAGTAAACACCCTTCGTCCCTTGGAGGCAAAAAGGGGAAGATATAACTGCAGAGAGAAGAGAAGCAACGGGATGGGAATGAATAGATAACAAGGAGAATGAATTCGGATAGGTTGAGTAAGTCAATAGGATACAGGTAGAGGAGTAGATCTACAAGGGAAGTCTACAAGTGATGTGTTGATGTGTTTTGCCACCAATGCCAAAGGGGAAGATTGTTGACATAAAGTTAGTTGTCATTGGCAAAGTAATTGGAAAACATCAAACACACCGGAACACCGGTACTCATGATAGGTAATATTTATGAACCGGTAAAATGACCAAGTGAGCAATGTACCTTAACTAGTCACGCTTATACCGGTCCAAGTTTTGTCAAACCGGTCTTGGGAAACACATAGGGTGCAGATGACTAACCGGATACATATCACACACCGGTTAAAGTGCTTGATAATCCAAACCGGATTATGCGGAGCGATTTTCAGTGAAACTGGAGTTAGCTTTTTCAGTTGAACTAGAGTTAGCTTTGTTTTTTTTGCAAGCGCTTCGAGGTAAACTAAAAATCAGTTTGCAAGCTTTTTAATCAAGAGTTTTGCATGCGTGATTTTTTGGAGAGTTTACAGCTTGGCGAAACTGTTAGATGTATTTTTAATAAGATAATTTCTTATAAATACAAGTCATAAGACATGAGAAAGTTGTTGAAAATCAAGAGCATAGAGCGAGAGAGAGTAAAAGAGCAAAATCTTCTAAGAGGAAACACAGTCACAGAAGGTGAAAGGGAGAGAGAAAGATTCAACAGCCAAGCAAAGGAAAGAGTGAATAGATATGATCTGAATCGACAAATAGAGTGTCATCATAAGATCATTGCTTTTGTTGTGAAGCATATTTAAATCCCTCAATCAGGGTGAACCCTAACAGGTTCCATTGTATAAATCCGTTTACCGGGTAACATCTTTGTTGGTGTTTTAAATCCTCTGATAAGGCGACTCCTCACAGGGTCAAGATCCTAACAGGTCTTCTATTAAATCCCTTAACCAAGTATCACTCTCACCAGTGTTTTGTAAGCCTCTAATAGGGCAACTTTATTACTGCAATAGTGGAATTTCATGGGATCTGTCCCACTGTGGTTTTTTCCTTCTAACCAAGGGTTTTCACGTATAAATTTTGTGTTGACCTGTGCATTTAATTTTTGTTTATGATTGTTAAAATATTCTTTTGATTTCAGTATTAACAAGAATATCTAATTGCATAAAGGAGGAATAGAAATTGAATTTACTGATTCACCCCCCCCCCCCTCTCAGTAACCAGTTAGGAATAACAGATATCTCGATATGTTGCTCCATTCTAGGATCTAATGCCAGCTGCATATGAATGCTATTCAATCTGCCTATAACTAGGAGCTCTGTCTTATCAAGTTGTGTGACCCTTGTGTTTGTGTTTGCGGGGATAATTCCCAACCTGTTACAGATAGCTAAAGGCATAACATTACTTGATGCTCCTGAATCTATCAGACAATTGTGTAGTAGCTTTCCGAAAATTCTTACTAATAGAAAAAATGGAGCAGGCTCTTCTTTCTCTTGGTAGAAGACAACGGGGGTGTTAAATCTGGGTTTAAGTTTTGTCTCCCTCTGAGTTGGTTTGTTGATTTCTTCCACTCTTGTTGTTGTTTGGCCATTAGCATCTCCTCCAGTCTTGGTTGCATCCTGATTTGAATTTGCAGCACTCTGAGCTATTTAAACCATGTGTGAGGACTCTTGATTGTTGATAGAATTTTGATCGCTACCAAATAAATTTTCCACCAAGTTGGCACTCTGCGCCATCTTGGAAGTATTATGGGCACTCTAATTTTCTCCTTGTGAAGTATTCTGATTGCAGGGCCCTTGAGTGTTATTATCCTTCAAACTATTAAATAAAACATCTCTTATTTCTGCCACTTTCATTAATTCAAACAATGGTAGACTTATCTTGACTTTCTTCAATTCCTTTGTCACACTATGTCCCAACCTTTTTAACCCTTCACCACTTGGAGGACTGCTAGCCACTCGTTCCTTATTAGTGTTCTGGATTCCATTGTTTCTCTGCAGATTGCTAGCATTTTGATTGTTGTTACCATTGCTTTGTCGATATTCAGGAGAATCCTTAGGATAACTAGGCACATGGCTCACGTTTGGATGTGGAAGCGTATTAAAGTTGTTTGGAGGGATGGATGAGGTTAAGGGCTCATTGTTCCTGGTGTTCCTCTAATAGACTCTTGATCCACTCCCTTGAGTTTCTTGAAACGCATGCACCTCCCTAGTGCCTTGAACTAGGACACTATTATTCAATGATGGAAAAACATAGCCTGCTTCATTCATGGGTTTGTCTGCACCTGGTGGAAATCCCATGCAAGGGGTCTCGACTGGACCATTAGCTGAAGCTGGCGGAAATCTACCTATATGTTCTTCATAAACCTCGAATTCTGGGGGAAAAGAAAATGCCTCAAAAGATAAACATTGATCGTATCTTGTGGTTGGGACGATTTCAAAACCTGTTACTAGAGGATTTTCTTGATTTATTGACTCGTCCACCACCGCCTGGAGCACATTCGTAGATTTCTTGAATTCTAGACACTGTAGCTCCGAATGTTGATTTGTCTCATGTATCCTACACAATGTTGAAAGGGCCGCCTTAGCTAGAAATATCTTCTCTGTTGGTCTATTATCTATAGCTGGTGTGTTGTCGAGTGGCAACCACATTGTTGTTGTTAGGATTTGTATTCCATGCTCTCTTTTGATTATTGTTGTACCCTTGATTACTTGATTGGGCACCACCTTAATGATTGCCTCCTTGATTATTCCTTTGATATCCACCATCTTGGTTACCCCTTTAATAATTATTGTCTTGATTATTCTGTTGATAGTTCCCTTGATAATTGCCTTGATAATTATTTCCCTGATTTCCTTAGAAGTTCCTTTGCATATTTTGTAGCTCACTGTTCTGATTCCTCAAGTATGTAACCTCCATGGACAATTTTTTCACTTGCTCAATCAACTCCTTCATTTCATCCTTCTCTTCTTGTGTTCTTGTAGATGTACTTGCACCTTGAAGATATAAAGGCACTGCTGGGGTTGCTTGAGATAATGAAGGCCCTGGATGCAACACCAGTTGATTTGATGGAGCTTGATACGTGAGCTGTGGGACTTGTTTGTTTGGCAATCCAATATTCATCGCGGGCCCTAATACTTGTTTCATTTGCTTGCAATCCTTCATTAAATGAATGCTACCTCAAGTTTTGAATTCACAGCCATAGCATTTAATTCATTTCATTTTGAAATTTAAATTTTAAAATCTTGCATTGGATCGAACCTCCTTATAATTGGTAATGGACATTAAATGCAAGGCCTTCATGTGTTAAGTTCGAGGCAATATTAAAATAACAAGGGCTTGCATCGAGTTTTACACCCTAAATCTGTATTGAATTGATCCTTTTATCTCCTAATTACATCAAGTTTTGCACCTTGCACTCAGCATTTAAATTATATATGGGATCCACCTTGAGTTTTGTGCCTGATTTAGCATTTAAATTTCAATTTGTGATCTCACCTTGAGTTTAGTGCCCAATATTTAATTGCTTAGGTCGGATTGGGCCTGGGCACTTTGATTAGAGGCCTTAGGAGGCCACACGTTACATCATATGGGGCCCAAATCAGGTCTGATCCAATCCCAACCCATTCGCTATCTTCCAAGGTTGTTTTGCTTAGAAACTTGGGCTCAATGGCATTAAAAAGGCCACACGTTTCATTTTGACACTGCCCCATTTGAAATTAAGGGCAACAGGCTGTAATTTAGGCCATTTTAATCAGTTCTTTGCCCACATGTTACATCAATTAGGTCCAATTTAATTTGCTGAAGCCACACGCTAGCCCTAGGGGCTTATTTTATCGATTTTTGTGCCCAGATTTGGGCTTATTTTGCCTTGAATTATTCACACACTGGGATAGGGCAGGTTTTTGCCTTGTTTTAAGGTTCAGATCTGATTGGCCTTGGGCCTAAAGGGAGCCACACGCTTCATTATAAGTCCAGACTCCAAACTTCACACAATGAGGCAAGTTTAAAATCAATTGCTTTCAGATTTAGGTCTGGTCTTATGCAGTAAAGGGCAGATCTGAGTTGTATTTAGGTCCTGATTGCAAAGTTCAAAGCCACACGCTACACTTTAGGGTCATCTCAAGCTCACCAAATTCCAATCTAGGCCTGGGCAGACTTCTAAGGCCTACACGTTTTATCACAAGACCTCAATTAATAAGTTTTAGGCCTTCCCAAGCCCATACACTAGCCATGGGGTCCAATTTTAAGCCCGATTCTAATCAAATTATAGCCTGGTCTAATTAGACCAGGCCCACACGTTTTACCCCGAAGGCCTGTCTAAATTGCATTAAATATTGCTCACGAGCCTAAGGTTACATTTGCAGCTATAGGGCCTTATCACCTAGAGTTTTGAGCCATTTAGAACTGAACTTTGGGCCCTTCTTGATAGGATCGAACTCATGTCTCATCCTCTTCTTTGCTCTACCCAATATGAGATGAGGAGGTGCTTCCTCCACCTATAATTTGAGATGGGAAGAGGTTTCATCCCCCCTTACTTGAGATGGGAAGAGGCTTTGTCTCCCCTTGTCTAGGTACAAAGAGGAGTCTCATCTCCATTTTGCTTGGGATGAAGAGGAGTCTCATCTCCATTTCATACTTATGCAAATTTTACCTTTCCATAGCTCAATTTCTATTTTCATTTCCCCCTTTCAGACTTAGCCAAATTTCGCAAATTTTCAAATTTTACCCAATGAAGGTCATCTAACTCTGAGATTGCTGCCAAATCTACCCTACCACCTAGACCTAGCGGCAAAAGAGGGGGTCCCCATTTGCAATGGGGCGAAGGTGAGAAAACCTCACAACAAGTACATCCCGACATCCCAAGATCCCAAGCTGGTTCATAGCTGAACCTAGGCCCATCTCAGCCCTATACCTGAACTGAACCCTATCAATTCACAGACAATTTCTTCCAAACCTTGCTTAATCCAATTTAATCTCTATGTTTACTCATGCTTTTTAGTCCCTGTATTTAGCTAAAAGGCATGAGCATGGTTAGTTATTGTAACTGGTTATTTATAAGATTGAAGCAATACAAATATCTAATTGTATTATGCCCTTGCCCAAGAACTAAAGAACAGGCCATTTCTTTAGTGTGTTTGCAATGCATCCTCAAATTGCAGATATCTAACTTGTAAATATTGTAAAAAGCGGAAGATTGTTTCCTTACATTATAAGGTTTAGTTTTAATTTTTGCTACAAGAGAGTTTTCCATCTGATTTGAAGAAAGCATTAGTCTTAGACAATTATCCATTTTGTGTTGTCCTAAAATGGACAAATTAAAACAATGACTTCCCTTCACAATGCAATGAATGTATAGTAGACAAACAAGGAAAAATCTTTATTTTCTCTTTAATTATTTTATATTTTATCCAATAGAGTAGACATTTCTATGACCCCAAAATAAAAAGAATGCATGCTTGAAAAAAATATACTAAATAAATAATTTTCTTAAAAAGAAAAGTATTTTCCCATATCTGCTTCAGCAACATATAAATTATGGCCAGAAAAGCAGTTTCCCAAATGGTATCCACAAAGATATAACACCACTCTTGTGATGCAAAATTGGGTATGAATAAAAATATCTTTAATCATATCAACGTTGTAGAAACCTGCAATAAAAGAAACAAAGGAAGAAGAATAAACCTCATACTGATAGTCTAATGCTTCTTCAGTCTCCCGAAAGGCATCTCTCAAGACATCTGCAGCATTGCAGTTTGATATAACTTGTTCTTTATTCTCTGGGATAAATAGAATATCAGACAGCTTTTGTGGCATGATCCTGAAAAACACGGAAACAATATTATACAATCTGAATAAAAGCACTGTTGCTTGTACCTTACACACTAGGAATTCAAATCTAACAAACCAGCATGTAAAACACCGTGTTCAAAATATTTATAGACATATCTTTTGTGATTTCATATAAATCAATGTTGGTGAAAGGGTGGTAACTTACTGAGTGTTCTTAAGGCTCACTAATTTAAAATTAAAAAATATATATAACATGTTATATTTGGATCAAAAAATATTTTCTATATTCTTCATGGAGCTATTATTCATTACATATGAAGCAAAAAATAATCAAAATAAGTTTGTTATAAAAGTAACACAATTCAGTTCATCCCAAGCTTTTGGCTTTATCCTTCTTGTAATTAAAGTGCAAACCAAGGTTATTTTATTATACAACTTACAGTTTCATTAAACATTTTATGTCAGTTATCAAACACAAAGGCATAAGCCAAAATTAAGGTCAACTTGTAATGAAAACATCCACGCTGCTTCATCAAAAATTTAAAAAAATCATAGTGGGAATACTTTCTTTCACACCAGGTACATGGAAATATAATTCTCGAAATCATGCATACCTAATAATATGCAATTGTCCTATACATTACTATACCCTATCTGATGACTTAGAAGGAAGGTAGCTGCATCTCAAATTATAACTGCATGTATTGATTCACATAAATGCCTCAAATCATGAAAAGTATGAAAAAATGACAACACATCCCCCAAATAAGTACCTAATAGGCTAATAATATGGAACTGTCCTAAACATAACTATACTCTTACCTGATGACTTACTCTAAGATAGGTAGCTGCCTCTCAAATTATAATTGCATGTATTGATTTTACTATTATAATTGCATGTATTGATTTTAAGTATTATCACATCAGATAATGATAAGGAGGAGTTTTCCACAGCACGGTCAAAATATGATATTGCTATCAAGATTCAACTGTACAGTTTTCAAGTCAAACTCATTGACCCATGTTTAGGCCCGATTCTTCACCTCCATGAGCATCACCTAGATGCAATGTGCTAAGTGTTCCATTCATTCTCAAGAGAGATGGCTTCTTGTGAGCCACTACTCATGAAACATGGGTCAACAAGATTGACTCAAAAACTACACAATTGAATCCAGATAGCAATATCACATCAAATATTTACAAAAATTAGCACGAATTCACATGAATGTCTCAAATCATGAAAAATTTAAAAAAAAATGACAAAGATACGTCCCCCAAATATATTAAGTACTTATTGTTTTAATCTCCATCAAGCTTCAAGCATCCAGATTTTGGCATGATAATGTAACAATTTGGCAGTTGTGCTCCATAGTGTGGCAAGAGATCTAGAGAGTATTCTAAAAATATATCAAATATTGGCATGTTGATAGAAGTCCCTAATATGACCTTCAGATTTTACTCAGGAGATGGGTATTCCCTCTACTGGGCAATATGTATAGAAACCCAAATAGATCAATGCCGAAAAGAAAGATTTGTCTATTCAACAAGTGTGTTGGCAGGACTTGACATGGCAAGAAATGGAGAGCATACAGAACTTAGAAGGAAACAAGGGCTTCAAGAAGAACTTTCAGGCTAATGCAGAATGGAAATGCATACTTGACTTGCTCAAGTGTCGCCTAATGGGTGCCAGCTATGCATCAGACGTGGCCTTCTGGATGCTAAAATACATGCTCAAGCTGAATATGGGAAGGATGTACAACTAAGGAAGACATTTGTCAGAATAATTAGTCTTTGTCATAAATCTTTTTACATGACTCAGCGCACTATTATGTTGTTCCTCGATGTCACCCATGTGCAAGTACCCTCATATAAGTGGGGGAAGTTCTAATTGGTTAGGCAGATAGAGCTAGGACGGACAACAACATTCTATTGGGTGCACCTTGGTACACAGGCAGTCGATGAGGAGACTGCTCTAGTCAGTTGAGTGAAGCACGGCAGAATAAGAGGAAGCGCCAACATGCCATCCCACCAGGGAGCGCCTAGCAAGTGAGAAGTGATACACCCACCATTACAATCCTGTCCTCATCCAGTGACGAGACTTTATCAGATAGTGCTAGTCTAAGTTCAAGCTGGGGAAAGGATGATTTCACAGAAAAAGTGTATTTTGTGCCCATGAGACCACCACCTCCAACTCAAGTGGTTACTAGGAGTGGTGCTACGAGCAATGTTACCTTTGCACCTGTCATACTCTTACCCACAACTTGGTTTCTCTCAACCAATACAATGAGGATTACCACACCCAAGGGGGTGCAAGAGGCAACAGTAGTAGCTATTCTGGTGAAGTGGAGAACAGTGCTAGCGGCCACAACATCGGTTGCAATAACCACCACAATACCATGTGTCGGCTACCAATTTCACCAACATGCCAACTACCAGCCTGCCAGCCACTATACTAATGTCAGACACAGCCACAATTGCTACAGCACCAATGGTGACCACTCCAGCCACATCATTAAAGCAAGGCATTGAAGCTACAGGCGTAGATAACTGGCTAAAGAATTTTCAAGCCACACCTATCATCCCTCAAACACCATCACCCAACCACCTAGGGGGATTTGAGTTTGTGCCAGCAGAAGTGAGAGAGGCCAAAGGGATAGAACATGGACGAGAACAAGAAACAATTCAAGAAGAGAAGCCTATAGGGGTGGAGGAGTTTATGGAGACAGTACAGGTTGTGAAGCCTAGTGAACAAGAAGTCGTAATCTCTCAATCGGCTACAGCTAAGGCCAAAGGTACAATGCCAAAAGGGGAAAGTCCCGTGGAGATGAGACCCAAGGTGTGTACATTAGCATCTTCAAACCAAATCCTAACGACGCCTTGGGTACAATACAAAGGTATTTGTCTCAGTTAGACGGTATTGCTCTAATCACCTGTGAAGTAGTTGAACTTTCGTGGCAGGACATCAGCTTGCCACCGCTCATGGTCACTGAGGTGGAAAAGATCTTGAGCTTTATGCAGATAGCCTATGAGGAGTTACATAAGTGCTCTAGATCCCATGCATGGCCTACTATTGAGACTCCTGAGATGGAAGAGGCATGGCATCCAGCACACCCCACTGTAGTTAGTAAACATGGCAGGGTGGTTTTTGCAGTTCATGGCATTGTGACCTGCTTTTGGGACATTTTTTACCAAATGAAGAAGGCAACCTAGAGGATGCTCACACAAAGAGGGTGTCCACACTGCTCTAGGCAGAAGTAGCTCAAAATGAGCTATCTGCATTCATATGCACCTCCCATGACAAACTAGCACAACAGATGAACCTCGCCACTTTAAAGAGGAATCACCATATGGCTCTCGATGCTACCCTAACAAAGAAAGAGAATTAGCTTAAGTAGCATAAGGCTGCATTGATAGAACAGGAGCAGCAAAAAGCTATGGAACAAGAGTTGGAAAAGATCAGGCATGACTTAATGGAGGTTGTAGAAATCGTGAAGAGGTCTAGTGAGTGAAAACTGGTGGCAAAGAGAGACATGAGGATGCAAATGTAGGAGGTGTGGCATCTCTAACAGAGGCTCTCTACCTCCCAGGCCACATCTATCTGGTGTCCTTGACTAGTCCACAGACATATCCTCACCCTGATTCCCAATGATTTCTGAGTCAACATAGTCCCCATAATATTTTTGTCGTCTAGAAGACAACTTCTTTTTGGGGGGGTTGATGTAGGCGGCAGCCTTGTTGTGTTCATAAATAATTGTTTGTTAAGTAAGTAATTGTTCATTGCCAGCGTAATGACATTTGCTTCCGAGTAGTTGGTAGTTGTCAATGGTTGGTAGTCTTAAGTTTTAACCAACAGTCAAGTACAATTTATATACTTCATGGTTGTCTTGGAAGAGAGCATTGATTGATTGTACAAATTACATTTTGGAATAAATTATACATCTTTCTGGCCATATTATGTTTTCTGTGTTCATTATGTTGCATTGTTGTATGATATAATTCTTTTACTGTTTACTCTATATAATCTAACAAGTCCCATTTGAAAGTAAACAATGTCCAGGGAAGAACTCTAACTTGTCCCACCACATCATAGGAATTCCCCATATTCCATTGTAGAGAGAAAGATTGTAAATGTTCATGTTGTCTTACCGGATTTTGCTACCACTCCCACCTCTTCTAACTCATCATCCTCCAGTACATATTGTGCTTGTTCTTTCCAAGCATGACCTCTAGCTTGTCACACCGTTGCACAGGTATAAAAGCAGGTTGGCATCCATTTGCTCTACTACCTTTGTTGTGGCTCTCATTATGTCACCAATAACTTCAGAAGGCAAGGCAATGATTGCCACCTTCAACACTACATATTGATGAATGCATGCCATGTCATTATCAATTCCAAACAAATAAGAATCCTTAAACTCAATAACCATGATATAAATCTCAATATCTCCCTTTTAGCATGTCTTTGAACCTCTGCTCCAATTGTAGCATGATTGTATACTTTGGACCCTTAATCATTGTAATTGGAATAGTTTGTTACTAGGTGGTCAACACATTCCTTCTTCACCCTCCATACTTTTCCTTCTACCCCCAAATGCATCTTTGCGAAAGACATTGCTACGAAAGAGCACAGAGCCACACCAAAAATCATGTTTTCCTTCTTTAGTTTTTCGCAATCCTTCCACCATCTTTGCCAATTTACTAGCCAACTAATCTTTCTACCACAAGTTCTTTCCAAACTTATCTACTTACCAAAGTTGGCATCAAGATTGTGAGATATGTACTCATCAAAGAATCATCCCAACCTCTTTGATACATGGTATCTTCTTTAGGCAGTTTGCTCCCTAAGAACTAGTTCTGCTTTGCGGTTATTTGAATTTCATGCTATAACATTGTGGTGTTGTAAAATAATTGAAGGAGTTTTGTGAGGCATCTTTATAAAACCCACAATAATTTAATTTAGCTTTTATCCCACAATTCTTTACAATTGTAGATAATCAAATTACATATTAGTTTACTTTTGCTATGCTCTACAATGGATGAGGATTGTTCAAACTTGTCAATTGGATTGGGTAGTTTTGGTTAGTTGTCAACAATTGGGAAGTCCTTACCGACCATCGATAAGTTTAAATATTTCATTATGGTCAAGAAAAGGGACCACATTGTGCAAGTTCCTAAACCAAATATTGTATGAACAGCATTCATGAATAAAATATACTTGTTATACTCTAATTTCAAATGTTGTTTAGTATGTTCTTCTCTAGTTCAATTCATTATGAATAGCTTTGTTCACTCAGCCTTAATAATTGCTTAACCACAAACAAAGTAAATATTCAGCATCATTGCCTTTTAAGATGTTGGGTTAAAATGACAAAATATGGGACAGCTGGTTCAAGAATGTGATGAGTTAATCTAAGAGAGAGAGAGGATGAACTCACACAAGACCTTGTAAAATTGAGGGAATGTCAACTAAAGAGCATGTACGAGAAGAAGCCAAGTAAAGGAAAACCCTACAAGAGGTCATTCCCAATAACCTCAATGTAAACGAGGAGATGGACATTCTTTTTGATCATATGCAATGACTACTCACGAAATAAATGATAATCCTTGAAGACTTTCATGAAGAACATGATTCATGAAATACGAGGACAGGAGATAAGGCAATGCTACGAGGACAAAAGCCAACAAGAAGAAAAAGACAGGAAAATAAAGCGATATCAGATCTCTAGAAATCAATGCACTTATACTCATGCAAAATCAGAATTTATCAAAGATTGGTTAGCAAACGAAACAAGAGATAAGGTGATCCCTAAGTATCTTAGAAGAAAGAGAGAAAAAATATTGAGGAGCACTCAAGGAAGATAATACCATAAGATTCCCAACATGGGATCCTTCCCAAGAATGAAAATGGAGTAAAAGCCTAAACTGAATTCGGAGTGCAAGCCAAAATCAAAACCTCAGTTGAGAAAATAAAAGGAATGCCTCTGCAAGAGGGCATACAAGTATGTAGAAGCAAGAGAAAGCAAGACATTTAGCCTTACCCAATGAACTGTGGACAGATTCTCCAACAAGTAGAAGACTATGCTTGTGGAGGAGTTTGTATAGATAGTATAGGTTGTGGAACCTAGTGAGAAAGAGGTTGTAATCTCTCAATCAGATACAGCTAAGGCCAAGGATATAATGCCAGAACGGGTAAATTCAGATGAGTCACATGGAGATGAGACCCAAGGCATGCACATTAGAATCTCCAAACCAGATCAGAATAATGCCTCGGGTACAATACAGAGGTACTTTTCTGAGTTAGAGTATATTGCATTGGTCACCAGTGAAGTAGCTAAACTGTTGCCGCAGATGGACATCAACTTGGCACCGCTTGTGGTCACTGAGGCGCTAAAGATCTTGACCTTTATGCAGATAAGCTATGAGGAGTCCAAGGAATGCTTTGGATCCCATGAAAGGCCTACTATTGAGACTCTCGAGATGGAGGAGGCATGGCATCCTGCACACCCCACTGTAGCTGGTAGACATGGCAGGGTGGTCTCTGCACTTCATGGCATGGAGACTTGCTTTTGGGACATTTTTTACTAGATGAAGAAGGCAACCACTTCTTTAGAGGACGCTCACACAAAGACGGTATCTGCACTGCACTAGGCAGAAGTTGCTCGAAATGAGCTATCTGCATTCATATGCACCTCCCACCACAAACTAGCACAATAGATGAACCTCACCACTTTAAAGAGCGATCACCATATGGCTCTAGAGGCTACCCTGACAGAGAAAGAGAATCAACTGAAGTAGCATAAGGCTGCATTGATAAAACAGGACGAACAAAAAGCTATGGCCCAAGAATTGGAGAATACAGGGCAAGACTTAATGGAGGTTGTATAGATCGTGAAGAGGTCTTATGAGTGAGTAATAGTGGCAAAGCGAGAAATGAGGATCCAAACAAAGCAAGTGCAGCATCTCTAACAGAAGCTCTCTACATCTGAGGCCACATCCATTCGGTGTCCTTCAGCAGTCGAAGTACGTCTCCTCACCCTGATTCCCAATGATTTCTTAGTGTACATAGTCCCCATTTTATTTTTGTTGTCTGGAAAACAACTTTTTTGGGGGGATGATGTAGTCGCTAGTCTTGTTGTGTTCATAAATGTTTGTTTGTTAATTAAGTAATGGTTCATTGACAAGGTAATGACATTTGCTTCCAAGTAGTTGGTAATTGTTGACGGTTGGTAGTCTTAACCAACAGCTAGGTACTATATATGTACTTCATGGTTATCTTGGAAGAGGGCATTGATTGATTGTACACATTACATTCTGGAATAAACGATACATCTTTCTGGCCATATTATGTTCACTATGTTTATTGTGTTGCATTGTTGTATGATTTAATTCTCTTACTGTTTACTCTACATAATCTAACAAGTCCCATTCGGAAGTAAACAATGTCCATGCAAGAACTCTAACTTTTCCAACCACATCATAAGAATTCCCCATATTCCGTCATAGAGAAATTGTAAATATTCATGTTGTCTTACCGGATTGAGTAGTTTTGGGTAGTTGACAACAATTGGGAAGTCCTTACCGACCATCGATAAGTTTAAATATTTCATTATAGTCAGGACAAGGGCCACATTGTGCAAGTTCCTAAACCCAATTTTGTGTGAAGACCATTGATGAATAAAATATACTTGTTATACTCTAATTTCAAATGTTGTTTAGTACGTTCTTCTCTAGTTCAATTCTTATAAATAGTTTTGTTTACTCGACCGTGTTAATTTCTTAACCATAGGCAAAGTAAATATTCGGTATCGTTGCCCTTCCAGTTGTTGAGTTAAAATGACAAAATGTGGGACAGCGGATTCAAGAATCTGATGAGTTGATATAAGAGAGAGAGGATGAACTCACACAAGACCTTGTAAAATTGAGGGAATGTAAACTAAAGAGCATGTACGAGAAGAAGCCAAGTGAAGGAAAATCCTACAAGAGGTCATTCCCAACAACCTCAAGGTAAATGAGGAGATAGACACTCTTTTTGGTCATATGCCACGACTATTCAGGAGACAAATGATAATCCTTGAAGACTTCCATGAGGAACATGATCATAAAATATGAGGACAGGAGATAAGGCAATGCTACGAGGACAAAAGCCAACAAGAAGAAAACGAGAGGAAAATAGAGTGATATCAAATCTCTAGAAATCAATGCACTTGTACAAAATGAGAATTTATCAAAAATTGGTTAGAAAACAAAGAAGAGATAAAGCAATCCTTAAGGATCTTATAAGAAAGAGAGAGATAAAATATTGAGGAGAACTCAAGGAAAATACTACCATAAGAGTCCCAAGTCAGGGTCCTTCCCAAGAAAGAAAACAGAGTAAAAGCATCAGCTGAATTTGTAGTGCAAGCCAAAATCAAACCTCAATTCAAAAAATAAAAGCAGTTCCTCCACAAGAGGCCATACAAGTAAGGAGAAGCAAGAGACAGCGAGACATTTAACCTTACCCAATGAACTGTGGACAGATCTCTCCAACAAGTAGACAAACCAGTAAGTGAAGATAAATGGGAAGTAGAGTTTGAAGACTTTGTACCCATGAATTGCATCAAAGGCAATGAATGGTTGTTGACCAAAGAAAAGGTGGTTGAAGGTTGAAAACCTAAAACTCCTATGCGAAAAACATATAAAATTGAAAGCATCCTTCTATGAAACACTCAAGCAGGAGGAGTTGAGGATTCTCACGTGGCATAGAGTGTGAGTGAAGCATTGAAGTGTGTGAATCAAAAACCCTTGATATATCGGTTCAAAGCATTCATGTTGCTTTGAAAAAGGATGGTGAACCCTGCATCAAGTTAGAGTTTTGAAAGGCAAAACTTGCCTTAATTCAAAGGTAATGGCTTAGAGGACCCTGCACAACATTACAAAAGCTATGAAACAATTTGGAGAATAGATGGCCAAGAAGATTAAACCTATTCACTATAATCCTTTCCACCAACCTTAATTGGAATAACTATCGACTGATACAAAGAAGTCTATCCAATCTCCAAATTTACTTAGAAAATATTAAAGAAACCTTTCAAGGAAGAATTCATATTGTTAAGAGGTGACAATGTGATTGTAGAAGAGATCTACAATTCTTAGAAATGAAACCAATAGAGGGCATTAACAAAAGGTGGTTCATTGAAAGTCGTATTCCCTCATTATGAAAGAAAATGAAGTTAGTGCCTCCATCATCCTATATCAAAACATGTCATCTAGCAATTGAAATAGAGATGAGGACCAAATGTCCTCATGTTGAAAAAGAAAAATAGAAGATGATGACAGCACAAACAATAGTAGTGAGGGCAAATCTCAGACAATACATGCAAAGAACTCTAGTGCACAAAAAGTAAATGTGAAGCTATTTTGTGGGATCTATGAGTACCTAGGACACTCCATTAAAGAGTAGCTATACAATTTGAAATCTAGGAGTACACAAGTACTCCACAAAGGGAACAATACATCCCACGAAGTATGACACCAAAATCATAGAACACTAATCCATCCCCAAGTGGATATTGCAATAGAAGATCTAACAATAATAGATTCAATAACAATAACAGACTAATAGTGGAAGCACGAGTAGGATACAATATGATTCAAAAGGGCATCCTATTATGCAGTGCAAGCAAAGAAATGAGTGGGGAAATTTATCTAGGATTGTCAAGGTAACAAAAGCAATGTTGAAAATTGTAATGTCCCCTTTTTAGCGTGACCATGACTATGGATGGATTAGCCTATCATGTGACCCTCGTAGGCTAATGAGGATGGACAGAGGGTCTCTTTCAGTGGGCATTTACTTCAAGATTCAGTATGCTTTGGTTTGGCTTTCGTTTGGTGTCATTTGGACTTCATTTGCTATACTTTTGCCACGTTTACTATTTATAATAAGTCTAATGTTGTTCGAGAAGGACCCTTTCTATTATCGGAAAGTGCATTTGGTCACGTGGGGCAATAATAGGTGTGACTCATGTTTCAGACGGCATATTTAAATGAGATGAGGACAAAATGTCCTCATGTTGAAAAAGAAAAATAGAAGATGATGACAGCACAAACAATAGTAGTGAGGGCAAATCTCAGACAATACATGCAAAGAACTCTAGTGCACAAAAAGTAAATGTGAAGCTATTTTGTGGGATCTATGAGTACCTAGGACACTCCATTAAAGAGTAGCTACACAATTTGAAATCTAGGAGTACACAAGTACTCCACAAAGGGAGAACAAAACATCCCACAAAGTATGACACCAAAACCATAGAACACTAATCCATCCCCAAGTGGATATTGCAATAGAAGATCTAACAATAATAGATTCAATAACAATAACAGACTAATAGTGGAAGCACGAGTAGGATATAATATGATTCAAAAGGGCATCCTATTATGCAGTGCAAGCAAAAAAATGAGGGGGGAAATTTATCTAGGATTGTCAAGGTAACAAAAGCAATGTTGAAAATTGTAATGTCCCCTTTTTAGCGTGACCATGACTATGGATGGATTAGTCTATCATGTGACCCTCGTAGGCTAATGAGGATGGACAGAGGGTCTCTTTCAGTGGGCATTTACTTCAGGATTCAGTATGCTTTTGTTTGGCTTTCGTTTGGCGTCATTTGGACTTCATTTGCTATACTTTTGCCACGTTTACTATTTATAATAAGTCTAATGTTGTTCAAGAAGGACCCTTTCTATTTTCGGAAAGTACATTTGGTCACGTGGGGCAATAATAGGTGTGACTCATGTTTCAAACGGCATATTTAAATGATAAGTATTTTGGGAGTTATTATTAATTTAGTGGCCAAATTATTATTAAATCATTAAATGGCTTATTGTAAAGTTATAATTTAACTTTATAATTTCACTTAAGTTGAGGGTTGAGTCATCATTGGAAGGGGCCATTTATTCAATTAATTCATGGAAGCTTAAGCCAAAGTATTCATTAAAGTATTGGAGTAAATGAATTATTAAAAAGAAAAAAGTATATCCTTTATCCCACACATTAGTAAGGAATGTTTTTGAGCTCTCACAAGAAAGAATAAGAAGGGACTTAAGAGCTCATTCTCATATATGGAATTGATCATTTTTTGTGCTTTGATACTTGGTGAATTTTATGAGTTTCTCCAGCAAGGGTTCCAAGGGGCCATTGCAAGTTTGGAAGCCATTATTACTCAGCTTTGAGGTGCTAAAAGATTGCACTGAGATTGCTGGTTGTGCTAGCCATTGTTCTACATCAGCCTTTCAGAGTTTTGTGCATTTACAAGGGTCTTATCTGATCATTTGAGGATCAATTTGAAGACATTTAATTGCAGTTGAAAGAGTTTTGTGAGCAGTCATCTCCAGATTTTATACTCTTCTTCCTTTAGCTAGCACGTGCCTATAATATGCAAGATTGATCATCATTTTGATGAACATATATTAGTTGTGTTTGGGGGTTTATTGTGCAAGTTATCCATTGAATACATAGGACGATCAGATTATTGTTGTTTTCTGCAAGTTGAAAGACTATACCAGACATTCATAGCCATGTCACAGCCATCAATGAACCCACGTGCTCATTGTGGGAAGAATCGATCTCTTTAGAAGGCTGTTTGGTGCCTGTTACAAAGGTATTTGACATCTTTTATCACTGTTCATTAATTCTGGGTAGAAATTATACATTTTCTGATCTGAATAAACATTCGATAATCTGACAAAAAGCTACAGCAGTCACCATTCGTGCCCAGATTTACAAATAAATGGTGTATTCTTCATTCCGGGTATGAATCTTTGCAAACTATTGTTGTACTTGCCATCTCGTTGTATATTTTGAACTAATGGGTAAAAAATAAATAAATTACATTTGTAACAACAGTGACATAATTGTCATCAATTAGTTATATTTCATCATAATTGCAATTTGCTTCATTTGTATAACTTTCACATTGCAAAAACTTTCAAAATTCAAGGAAATATCATCAATTGCATTGGTTAGAACTGTTGGGGTTCTTACAAAAATCCTCTACAAATGATGTGGACTAGGAGACTAAGATGTTGATTGCCGCTAAAAATAGGCTACCATTAACATGATTGATATAGAAGGGCAAATAAATTAAGTTTTAGCAGTCACCAAAGCACAAACTAAAAGGATGTGATAACAAGATACACACACAGAGAAAGAATAGCTCAGAGATGTATATCAAGAAGTTGAGTAAGCTATGGCAAAGGAACAACAATATTCTGAAGAAGACATGAGAATTCAATCAGATCCAAACATTGTACAACAATCAAGCCATGGTAGTTATTAAGATGGTAAATCTCTTGGAAGGTATGCCTCAATTGAGACTTAAATCATTCCTACAAGTAACCAAGAGAATGGGGTGAGCCAAGAAAAATCCAAAGATACAATAGTGCAGCCTCTATTGCACAATGAGAAATTAATTGATTCCATGTTACTAACAAGAAACATGGCGAAAAGATCCATTGTCACACACATGGAAATCCTTGGGAGGCCACTTATCACCAGAATGATTGATGAGGACCCGAAAGTATATGTGCTTCCAAAAACACATGGAAGTCTCGGGAAATCCATTATTTCACCACAACCTACAACCGGTAGGAGCTAACCAACAAGGGATCAAAATCTTAAGGGTCCTAATGGGCTAGAAGGTATGAATGAAACTCAATTATATTTAATAACTTTTGTTGTTATCTCCCTACATAAGAAGGCTTATGATGCATAGTTGGGTCAAGTATGGGTGAAAGCAACCAAAGCCAACCACAACTAGAGGAAAAATACAGTATCCATTGAGAATAAGGGAAGAAAATATATTATTGATCTAAAAAAGTCAAATAATAAGGAAGCAACTTTCTCAGGTTTAAAATCAAAACCAAGGGAAACCTACAGAGAAAATGAAAAAGGAATCAAGAAGTCAAACAAAGAAAGGATCTTACAGCACTGCTCCAAAGGTGAAACAAATTCTCTAAATAGCCTATTTCACTTGTAGCGAGAGTATTACAAGCTTTTCCAACAAAAGTGTAATATGATTGAAATTATGGAAATTAAGAAGGATAAGAAAGAAAAGAAAAAGATGCAAAGAGCTTGTTTGACATCTGTAAATTATACACTCCCTTGTAGAACGGAGAATACAAAGAAGGGAACACAAGATTAGATGAGACACCAGCAAAAAACTTTAAGGGAAAAACATATTTTACTCCAGCTGCAGCTCGGCAATTAACAAGTACTTTAAATAGTTATTCATAAAGAATTGAACTAAACAGTAACATACTAAACATATGAAACACAAGAGAGAATAACAAGTTTATTTTATTTATCAATGCTCTTCATACAAAATAGGAATCAAGAACTTGTTGTACGATGCAGTCTCTTGTCCTAACTACAAGGAAATATTTGAACTTGTCGACAGTTGTTAAGCACTTCCTAACCATCCGCAACTACCTAAAACTGCTCATCCCAACTAACAAATCTTAACTATTCTTGTCACCTATATAACACAAGTAGACTAACATGCAATTTATCTATGTCATCCCCCCAAAGGAAAAGTCATCTTCCAAACTACAAAAAGTAGACAAAACATAACTATGTGTAATGTCCCGTGTCGGGACCTTACTCATTTATCTTTCATTTCTCCATTAAGCTTTTGCAGACTAATTCCTATATTCTCCGTATGTCTTTTCTTAATCAAAAGATGGCACTTTTATATCACTATTCCAAACTGGTGTGTCATTTTGGAGGCAAGGGGTTGTGACTTTTGGTTTATTAATTATATATATTCCTGATTTAAAAAATATTTATATTTTATTAATAAGAGATTTATTTAAATTTATTTATAATTAGTTTTCTTGTTAATTTATATCTTGATATATCATATTTAAATTATAATATATTATATTAACAATTTATTATAAAAATATAATTATTATTTATCTTTAATATTTTATATGGTATTAAACAACCAATTAATATATAACTTTTCTATATTTTAAATATATTTTATTTGTCATAATATCATTATTTATAATTATATTGGATCATTGTATCATTATAAAATATACAATATATTATAATATTTATAAAATATATCTTTATATTTATTTGTCATAATAAAATATAATATTATAATTGTATAATTATTTATATTGTAATTATATTATTCTTGTTGATTAATTGTTCATTTAATTATATAATTCGTATTTTTGATAGGGATATCACAGTCCTCCCCTCTCAAATTTCGCTTGTCCTCAAGCAAGATCATAACTTTTTTTCATAAAGCCAACATACGAAGCATATAATTGGATGCAAGAAGACATAAGGGTTTTATGGAGTATACACCTTAATGCATGAAAACACAAAGCACCCAAAAATTAATCACATGAGTGTATGAAAACATGAAGTAGACACGTGAATGCATGAAGACACGAAGTAGACACATGAATGCATGAAGACACGAAGTAGACACAGTGTAGACACATAATACATGCATTCTTTATTAATGAACTAGGGTCAAAAATAATTTACAAAATTTACCTCTTCAATAGAATCCTGTAACCACAAGTGATCATTAGTACATATGTGTATATATAAGTTTCAAAGAAAATGTGAGATATGATAAATTACCCCAAGCCAATCCCATACTAAGCCCGAGAGTGGAACTTTGGCACCCTTGGCCTCGGTGGCAGGTGTTAAGCATCCACACGAGGTGGCCTACTTAGCGGGATGCTTGTTTTTGTTTTGCTCTTATTATTATTCTTAGTCGAGAAGAATGCTTAGGATGTAAACAGATTGCTTAGGCACCAAACTCAACAGTTTCCCTCAAAGTTTACAAATCCAAGCCTTTACACCTTTCTTGGGACTTTCCCACAGGAGCTCGAGGTCGTTGATCCCTACCCTATCTTGGGAATAACCGATTGGCTGGATTTACACTAGCCTCTCCCTGAATACCCCTTTGTTCTCTCTTATCAGGTTTAATACCAATTGTAATGTTCCCTAATAGGATTAGTTGTTCATCTTTAACACTCATATCCAATCCTTATTACTAATTCAGCTCAAGATGAAAGGAGTTGATGTTATCCAAGTTGCCTAGACACCACTATCAATGTGTCATGTCCCTCTATTTGAAGACCTTTTGGACGATATCCTCGTCTTATTTTGTAGAATCTCTAAGGATGAAATAACAATAATAAAATTCAATTAGAACTTTAAGAAAAAGGATGAGAACAATATAATTAATGTATTAAATAATTTATAATAATAATATATTAATTAATATAAAATTGAAATAGTACAAGTTATAATACAATAATAATATTCAATATATAATAATCAAAATATAAAAGTTGATATATCGAACATTAATATATATATATCAATATATTGATGATATATAATAATAGCCTATTAACAACATAATATAATAATAATAATAATATATGATTATTATCAATAGATAATAATAAATATTGTTAACATATTAATAAATAATATGTTAATATTATGATATTAAAATATTAATAAATGAATATAACTATGATTATAATAATAAAGGAAATAAGATCATCTATTTTGGATATAATTATATATTATTAAAATAATAATATAATATATAAATATTATAATATATTCAAAATGATAATACAATAATATTATATTATTGAATCAATGAATATTAAAATAATGAATATAGTATAGTCAAATATTAATATTAACAATATTAATATAAATCAAATATATAAGTTCTTATAAACATATTACAAACAAAGTCTAATCAATACATATTATAATGATTAGACAGCAATATAAATCAATACATATTTAGACAGTAAGAATATATTTAGACAACATCAGCGATTACGTAAACTAAAGATAAAAATTGATTAAACTAAATAATGAGTATGAAGAGATCCATTATGAAATGACATGACTCAGCAAACTCAAGGTATAAGAACAGGTTCGAATACATTCAATCAGGCACGCAGGGAATATAGAATACACGGCATTGTAATAAAAGGATAAAGGGTGACGGTGATAAAGGATAAAATATATATGGGTTGTCCTTCATATAGGAAGGAGATTTATTAATTCATAATCAATATTAGTTTTTCTGAGAAATATACGAAGTCAACAAGTAGTATTGCTTGCAGTATGGCCTTCGACAATGAACAGGAGAAATAACCAATCAACACACCTTATCTAATATAATCAGCACTAGCCAAAAGACATCAGAGGATATATCGGGTTTTGAGGAGGTTCACTCAAAGGGGAAAAAGGATATGTATGCTACTAGGGATTCGAATAGAAGACTTCAACTCTAGGAAATGAAGGCAACAATGCCTAGATACTACACACATTAATAACGGAAGTTGGTATTGATTGTCAGACAATCGTTTAAGACATAAAGGATATTGATAATATGCAAAAGGCACCAATTAATAATTGAGGAATTAACTACTGGAAGTTCATTGACAATCGGTAAACAGATGACAGGCATCTTTCCAAAGTAAAGATTGGTCAATCCTTGACTTTGATAAATATTACAGAAACTACAATTCAACCCAAATAAGTCGACTAATCAATGACTAGCTTTGACTATCAATAACCATTCACGGCAGTACTTGACTCATCCATTCATCACTCAAAAACAGTAAGTGAAGGGTTGATTAGATGGAGATCATTGCATAATGTTCTAAAGGAGATATCCAACAAAGAAGAGATTTATCAATGTCAAAGTAAAAGCTTCATCTTTAGACACATCGTTATAAGGAGATAAATCAGAAATAACAATTACACAAAAGTTATTAATATTTCAAATATAGGAGAGAATATACCCAAAATATGGAGGACAACATAGTGGGAGAAACAATCTGATCTTGAGAGAGACCGACATCACCTTCGTATGCACACACAAATCAAATCAGATTCTATATCAAAACTTAAGGAGGTTACAATCGTCTATGGTTATTCTATAAGCTATTATTCATTTCGAATGTTCACTTGCTAGATATATTGCAATTGAGTGGATATAATTCATAATCCCTAGCAAGGGTTATTACACAATGGATTCCCTCAAAGTTTACAGATCCAAGCCCTTAAGCCTTTCTTGGGTCAATGCCCGCAAGGCGCTCAGGGTCGCTGATCCTCACCCTATCTTGGGACAAAGATCCAATGTTTGGAATTTATACAAGCCCCTCCTTGGTAACATCACAACCCTCCCTTCTTAGCCAAATAGCAAGGCTGAGTATCAATACATATATTTATATAATTTTGTTTTAGTTATCAATACCATTTGTAATGTCCATTGATTGGGTTTAGTCCAAATTAACACATATTAAGGATCTTACTATCCATGATCATTACAATCATGCTAACCTTATTATTATTTTAGTTTAAGAAGGATGTTTTGGATGTAATCAGGTTGCTTGGACACCAATCCTCAATAGGCTCTCCCTCAAAGTTTACAGACCACGCCCTTAAGCCTTTCTTGGGATGATGCCCTCAAGGCGCTCGGGATCGTTGATCCCCACCCTATTTTGGTAATAACCTATTGGCTGGAATTTACTCTAGCCTCTCCCTGAAAACATCCTTGACTTCCCTCCTCAAATAAAATGATAATAAGTCTTAAGCATTTATATTCTACTGTATTCATTAATGAGTGTTAACCATTAAATAATAGTCTCCAGTCTGTGTACATGCCTGGAATAGAAGTATTATGGTTATAGATATGATTTTCCTGTGAGTGGTACTTATATCTGAATGATACTTGTTGAATATACATATTTATCAGTAGACTGATCGACTGCTCTGAGTCTCAATGTCTCATATATTGTGAGTGCCTTGACTGCTCTGAATCTCAAAAATTTCTTTTTTTCTTATTATTTTCTTGTTGTTCATTGTTGACTATGTAATCCGCCAACTCTGCTATTAAGTATCAAATGAAGTTTTTATTACTTTATTGTTCTAATCCCTTATTATCGTCTCTCTCCTTGTATCGTATTTGTCTACTTCTTTGTATATCAATCACTGTGCATCTATATCTACTGTTGATCCCTTCATTATAATATATGTCTGAGTATAATGTATTAGCATATTACAATGCCCGTCCTTGTTTATCCCTTATATTCTATCGTCTTCTACATATCAAATTAAGGATGATAATGTCGTAGTAAATCAGGCATATGTGTTTTCCCATGTTGATCGTTCGCTCTATATTTTCTTGTAATCGCCAGTTGTATCCTATATATATATATATATATATATATATATATATATATATATATATTGGTGTTGATATTCCTTGCTTTGATTGTCAATATTGGATATGTATTCAACAATTTATATATATGTTTCTACGTGTGTTTCCTTCCTTGTAATGAGTACAGTAATATCCTCTTATTTTTAATATCCCCTTCCCGCGTACTACAGATTTAGTAATAATAATGATGTATTCCCTTCATCTCTCATGAAATGTAATCTCGTATTTTCTAATCTTTTATGCGATGGTCTTTACCCACGCTGCTATTGGCTTTTAAAAGAAAGTCATTTGATGTCCTCTTCTCACTGGCAGCTTTGTAGTTAGCAGTCTATTCTTTTCCTATGCTGTCACAAACTGTATCTTGATTCCTGATTATTCTGCGATGATTCCCAATGATGCAATTAAATGCTTGAATCAGTGAGAGGGTGTCGCAGGAAAAACTGATTCATTCTGCTCAGTAACATTGGATTGTGGGTAATGATCTAGTATTCCGCTAGATGTTTCGGAGTACTGATGTTTCCAATATGGGATCCCTATTAGTATTTTCATTGTTCACTAATTTTAAAGATTCTAGAGCTGGTCTTTACCCAATTAATATCATTGTTATTTGGGTGTCATTTCACCGTATCCATCATTGATTGCTGATTATATTTGTTGCTTGGTTAGAGATAAGTTCTTAATCTTTCCACGCCCCGTGTTCATTTCTTTCTTATCGCTGGTCCAAGTCAAGTCTCGAGATACGCTAATGATCATTTTGATTGTTTTAAACTCAAATAAGATATTCATCTTTTCCATCTAATCCATATTCATTATATATTAAATAATCTGTATATTCTATTGACCTGAATCTGTCTTTACGTTCATAATAAATTCTACTTTAGCATTCCACAATCAAAGTTTCGAACAATTGATCTTTAGCGGATTAGTCAGGTCTCAAATATAATCATTTGTAATGTCCATTTTCATATTGTCTCTTTAAGAATCGATGTGATTCCTTATCGCTCCGCCATTCAATTCGTTGCCTTCCTCTCTTGTGATCGAACTCCTGGATTGCTTAATCATATGTATATTTTATCAATGTATTGGTTGTTTGTTCCTAGCTTAAATTGGTTTATGATATTATACTTTGAGAAGGAATGATAAAGATTAATCCATGTCCAGATCTTTGTTTTATCTTTTTCCTACAGGATGGCAGGATCATGCTCTGATACCACTTGTAATGTCCCCCTGTCGGGACCTTACTCATTTATCTTTCATTTCTCCATTAAGCTTTTGCAAACTAATTCCCTATATTCTCCGTATTTCTTTTCTTAATCAAAAGATGATACTTTTATATCACTATTCCAAACTGGTGTGTCATTTTGGAGGCAAGGGATTGTGACTTTTGGTTTATTAATTATATATATTCCTCATTTAAAAAATATTTATATTTTATTAATAATAGATTTATTTATTTATAATTAGTTTTCTTGTTAATTTATATCTTGATATATCATATTTAAATTATAATATATTATATTAACAATTTATTATAAAAATATAATTATTATTTATCTTTAATATTTTATATGGTATTAAACAACCAATTAATATATAACTTTTCTATATTTTATTTGTCATAATATCATTATTTATAATTATATTGGATCATTGTATCATTATAAAATATATATTATATTATATAATATTTATAAACTATATCTTTATATTTATTTGTCGTAATAAAATATTATATTATAATTGTATCATTATTTATATTGTAATTATATTATTCTTGTCGATTAATTGTTCATTTAATTATATAATTCGTATTTTTTATAGGGATATCACACTATGACTGAGGGGATAGGTGAGAAGACATCACTTGTTGAGCGATTAAAGATGAAGTGCAGTGTGCAGAAACTAATTGGCACAATTTGTAAACTTCCTTCATTTGTTGCTTCAGCTGATGAGCCACTAGGAGTTCTCTTCTCCATATTGTTTGATTATTTGAATTGCCTCCAGAAGTTGAGATTTAGCCTTCTCATTTACAAGCTTCAACTTAACAATTTCCTTATCCTTTCTAGAAGTTGAGGTTTATGGTTCCAAGCATGTTTTGAAGAATTTGTATGGTTGTTTGTCACATTTAAAGAAAATGCAAACTTATGCATACCCTTTAGCTCTGCCCTATTTTGGGTATCCTCAGTAAAAACCAAAATAACCTCCTTCGCCCCCTCCTTAAAATTCAACCCTTGTACCTACTGAAATATCCCAAACTCAGATACTGTCTCAAATCCAATTTGGGTATTCAAATCTTGACATGATTTGCTTCATCATAATATAATATTGCAACATGCAAATGTGTAGATTAAACATGCAAGATAAATGATATAGATTTTCAAGGAAACTAATTTGATGAAATATAGAGAATCAAAGTTAGCCAATGAGTATTCTTGTGATTTTGAAATGTATTGTTGTTTACAAACACCTGCTTCTATTACAAATCAAAAAATGCAAAATGCCATCATGTAACACATACCCAAAATGCCTCCATACATAAGATAACAAACCCTTTGAAGTTCTACAAGATAGATCAACGAATCTCCAGGAAAACTAATCAATGATGTGCAATTGTGAATCCTGAGATGAATTCACCAAGTGGGTTGATCTGGATTTTTGTCAAAAAAGCCAAAACCTCTAGGGTTACCATCCCAGGGTTTACTGAACTTGCAAGCTGAAGCTCTCAAGCTCTCAAGGAAAAGTTTACTTGAAAATAACAAGTCAAGAATGAATCCTCATTTCACCTTTTCCTCCTTTTATAATGCTTTTCCTTTTTGAAAGTAATACTTAATTTTATTTCTCTTTTAATTTGCTTTTTTTCCCCTCAAAAGTGACTTTACATTATAATTTGTCATTGACATTATTATAAAGTCACTTTATAAAATAAAACATGTCCAACTGCTAATTAATATTAAATTTAAATAATCTCATTGGGCTTAGGACTATTTAATATTTAATTGATTAATTTATTCCCTTGATAAATCGAATTAGCCTCTAACTAATAATCTCCTCTAGGTGATCACTTGGACAAAGGGGATATTACAGTCTTCCCACCCCAAGATTGCTTGTCCTCAAGCAATCAAAGGTCTCAAATTTGCATTAAGCTGAAATGTTCCAATCAATACCTGGATCACAAATTAATCTAGGACCTTGGTATGTCTTCCCATGTGTATCTGCTTCAAGCTTTCGTTGCTCCACTTTAATATAAACATCATTATGCCCAAAGTTGTGAAGCAACTCATCATGATCCCAATAAAGTAGTACACCAAACATGCCAATGCCAAGATCCCATATCATCACGCTCTCACACCAACAAAAAGTGGAGGAGTAAATGTCTTTTATCATGCCACCAATGTCATATCTCCATCTAAATCTGAAAGAGCTCCCATGGATGTGAAAATTGATCATTACAAGAACATAATAAATCATGTCAATCCACCATATGTTGCTGGAAATCCCACTCAAAATGATGCAGCAAGTACCTTCAATGACAAAGGATGATTAAATCTTAGCACTGCACCAACCTTCAACAAAAAAAGATTGTTACCAATCTTTCTGAATCCTCCAACCAGATGTTGTCCTAAAGGACCAAACTGAAGCCCGTGTGATCAATAGTGTGAAACAACTATCTATCACCATTTTGAGAAGTCTAATCCACTGAACTATGGCTGAAGATTCCATGCTAAAAAATGTAATGCATCCCTCTATCCTTATGATGTTCTTGAGGGTAGGGTGTCCTTTCATGAATGCTGACCTATCAAGTGCTTCGTGCTGCAAGTAACATGGATTTCTAGTTGCCATAGTTGTCACTAATCCAGTCCATACCTTTACCTCCATAAGTGACATGTTTTCCCTTACCAATTGTCTCCAAGGTGTAGCATGCAAAACAAACCAAACATTATCAAAATGCAAGATCTTCTTAGTAGACAAACTCTTAGACTCCATTATCAGCTCTTTATGATCCGAGGGATAATTTTCAGTGAAAATTTGAAGTGTCCCCAATGCTCCAAGAATCAACACCATCACAAAGTTCTTGAAATCCTGATTCTGACACAACTTGAACGGTCGAAAACGGAGTCCATACATTCGAAATATGGTCGGTCAAAATTTTGGTCACACTAGGTACATAGGCCAATCAAAAAAGGCAAAAAAATTCATCATCTCCAAATTGGTCAAAATCAATACCATATCGAAGAGCTCATCAAGAGCTTTCCAACGGCGTTCGTTTCATTGAAAACAAAGTCCGTATGTGAAAGTTATGGTAGTTTGAAGTTTGAGGTGAAAAGCGTGATTCTGATGACATCATCATGCTGATGTGGCAAAGAAAATGATGTGGCATCTTCAACCAATCAGCGTTTGACACGTGGCAAGTGTGATGACATGACATACTGGTCATTTTGTCCAATCACATTTGGACACGTGGCATTAAATGAACAAATAGGAAAATGCCACCTGGCACTCCTCTATATAGTGCCACAGGCACCTGGGAGATAGATTTCATTTTCCAAAAATTTGGTGGTGAGACTCAAACCCATGACATCCATATCCACAACCGACCACCTTTGTTGCTACACCAATCATTCATGTTTACTATTTATGGGAGCGCAAATTACTTTTAACTTCATAACAAACGCCCAAAGTTAGAATGGAGGCCGGCGGGGGTCGAACTCTTGACCACCGGCCTCCTAATATGTCTCATAACCATTGCGCTATTTATAGCGCTTGGGATAGTATTTGGCTAAATTATATTTAAACTATAACTAATCCCTCCTATCCTTGGTTAAATAAGGAAATGGGTTTAAAACAAACTCCTTAAATTACATGGTGGCAAATCAATTGAAATTTGTAAAAGGGGTATTGACGCGATAATGTGTTTCAAATAGGGATTTTATAGTTTTGGGGGTTTTAGCCTATTTATGGCTAAATTTGTGTATAAAAACAAAAGAAGTAGGCCTTTGTAAGACATTTACGTGATGAGAAGGAGATTATGATCTTGGAGGCTTTGTGATTATTCCAGTACAATGGAGAATTATGATATTGTTGTGCTAGAAGGGAAGGTCTTGTAAACACATGTAATTGATTTTGTTGGAGATAATCAGATCGGTCACCTTATTGGAGAGGGACCCGGAGACGTAGTCCACCTGGACGAACTCCGTTATCAATTGTGTTTTGTCTTCTATCTCTCTTATCTCCTTTCAATTCATTACCGTTATATGTTTTATTCAATTAAGCATTTAATTTATGTTAATTCACTAATTAATGCTTTGGATTAACTTATGTAACTGCGTTAAGCATTCCTCTGTAATCATCTTAGATCCTCATCAAATCAAGTTTGGTATCAAAGCACTTGTGTGACTAGTATTGCAGATTTGAATGCTAACAAGATCCAAGATTCAACGAGGCGAAGGAAATCTTGAAGAATATAATCCTAAGATCGAGAAACGGAGAACTAATCCACTGTTACAGATGGAAGAAAAAGGTGGTGGACAAAGTTTCGAAGACAAGTATTCAAAAGACTCTTCAGAATTTGGAAACCATTGTAGAAGTTTTAGTATAGGAGACGGAAGAAAGGATGCGAAGACATGCAACTCATAAGGATAAAGAAAAAAAAATCAAGAGGTGATCGTGAGCCTCCAAAAAACGCCCCCAACTCCGTCTTCTCCTTCTTCTCCATCTTCTCCTTCTACTCATTCTGAGTCTTCTAGTCCTTTTAAGTGTGGACATAAGCCTAGAATTAAATTGGATGTAAAATTTGATTTACCAAAGTATTGTGGGGAATTAAGTGCTGAGAAATTAGATGATTGGATTAAACAAGTTAAAGTTTATTGTAGAGTCCAAAATCTCTTAGATGATGCTAATAGGATCCAGTTAGCTACTCTTTAGTTAGGAGGTACAACTCTAACCTGGTGGGAGAGTAGAAATCGGGCTGAAAATTCTCAACATGGTAGAGTCAATTTAACTTGGTCAAAATTCATTAATGCTCTCAAAAAGCAATTCTATCCCCTAGGCTATATGCAACAGTTAATGATGAACTGACAAACTTTTAGGCAAGGGAAAAGTCAATCTGTCCAAGAGTACACCAATGAATTTAGGAAAAAGGCTATTGCATTAAATGTTCCATTGTACACCCAAGATACTTTGCTCAAGTACATAGGTGGTCTTCACTCTTACCTAAGACATTCCATTCTGGTTTTGAATCCTTCTAATTTGGATGAAGTATGTGTACAGGCTACACATTTAGAGTCAAGGGGTAAGGGTACTTTTATTGATAAGTTTGATAGGAAGCCATCTAAGTCTGAGGAAAAATCCAAAGGAAAAGGGAAGGGGAAAAAGACAGCTACAGTTAAGAAAGAGGGTGAAAACCCCACATGCTCACATTGTAAGAAAGAGGGGCATGATGATTCTAAGTGTTGGAAGCTGCACCAAGAAAAGAGGCCGAAGCGATACGGTGGAAACAAAGGCAAACAAAAAATTGCTTTTGTAGTTCAACAAGATCTTGGATCTGACTCCGGAGATGAGACAAAGATCGTTGCTATCGAGATCCAAAGTAAAGGAAAAGGTATATCTCTCTCATCAGCTACAAGTTCTTCTAACATAAGTGCAAGTACAAGTAAAGAATCTTCTCCTAAGAATGATAAGCAAAGGAACAAATTATTTCATATTCAGGTTGTTATCAAACATACTAAGGTTGATACATTATTTGATACGGGTTCTCAAGTTAATTTGATATTTGAAGAAGTTGTTAAAAAGCTTAATTTGACTACAACAACTCATCCAAAATCATATCCTAATGGATGGGTTTGCAATGATGCACAATTACAGGTAACTAAGCAATGTAAATTAAGATTTTCTATCACTACAAACTTTGTAGATGAGGTAGAAGTTGATGTAGTCCCTTTAGATATTTGTGGTCTTGTGCTTGGGAGTCCATATTTGTACGACCGACGGGCTATCTTTTATAGGGGGGAGAACAAGTATCATCTTTTCAAAAATAAGGTTGAATACATTATATGAGCACATAAGATAAAGACTAATCTTGCAATAGTTAATGCTCGTCAGATGAAAAGGCCAGTCAATTCTAGTAAGAACTTTGTGTTAATGCTTGTAAAAGCCAAAGAAGATGAAACATTTAAGGCATTCAAGGGGTGTGATCCAAAACATAAAGCTGAATTGGTCAAAGTTGTTTCCACATATGATGACTTGTTTCATGAAACGAAAGGATTGCCTCCTAAGAGAGAGATACAACATGTGATCCAGGTGCAGCAAGATGTGCCACTTTCGAATATCGGCATGTACCGTTTATCAGTCTTGCAGAATGAAGAAATTAAGAAGCAAGTTCAAGAGCTGGTTGAGAAAGGAGTTATCTATCCTAGTACTTCTCCTTGTGGTTCTCCTATTGTGTTGGTTCCAAAGAAAGATGGGACTTGGAGAATATGCATTGACTACAGGGCTCTGAACAAGATAACGGTAAAGAACAAGTATCCTCTTCCTAGAATAGATGATTTACTTGATCAGTTGAAACATGCAATTTATTTCACTAAGCTAGACTTACGTAGCGGATATCATTAGATAAGAATTGCAGAAAGTGACATTTGGAAAACTACTTTTAAGACTAAACAGGGACTTTACAAGTGGTTGGTTATGCCCTTTGGGCTTTGTATGCACCAGCTACCTTTATGAGAGTCATGAATGATGTCTTTCGTTCTTACATTGATGATTTTGTCAGTCTATCTAGATGATATCCTTGTATTTAGTAAGTCTTGGGATGATCATGTAATTCGTGTAAAGAAAGTTTTTGATGTACTCAGAAAAGAAAAACTTTTTGTAAAGATGTCTAAATGCGAATTCGCTAAGACATCCTTAGTGTACTTAAGCTATGTCGTAGGAGATGGTCAATTGAAAGTAGACCTTGCGAAGGTTAAATGTATTGTAAAATGGCCTAAGCCAAGTACAGTCACTGAAGTCAGAAGTTTCTTAGGTGTAGTCCAATACCGAAGGAAGTTCATTGCAAACTTCTCTTATATTGCATCATTGTTGCACGCACAAACCAGTACCAAGGCACCTTTTCAGTGGGGAGGTCCATAACAAAAGGCTTTTGACACTTTGAAGGAAAAGTTGAGCACCGCACCAATTCTGGCTTTACCAGATTTACAGCAGCCTTTCGAGATTGAGACAGATACAAGTGGGTTTGCCATGGGAGTTGTACTCATGGAAGGAGGTAAACCAGTCTGCTACCACTCTGAAACATTTTCAGGAGTAGTAAGTAACTATCCCACTTATGATAAAGAACTTTATGCTTTAGTTCAAAGTGTTAAGAAATGGAAACACTACTTAATGGGGAAAGAAACTGCAATCCACATTAATCACCAGCCACTTCAGTATTTGCACTCACAATCAAAGTAGCAACAAAGTAGGCACTTTAGGTGGATGGGTTTTCTACAACAGTTTCATCCGGTAATTAAGTATAAGAAAGGTACCCATAACAAAGTAGCAGATATGCTCTCTAGGCCTCCTATTAATGCTTTGATAATCCTTAATAATAGTTCTATGGCTCATGAAATTTTTCAGGAACAATATGCTAATGATGAGAACTTTAAGGATATCTATGCAACTTTAATCCAAGGTAAACATGTAGAAGAGAAAGATTATTATGTGCAGAATAAACTATTGTACCACTTGGGAAAACTATGCATTCCTAAAGATGAACAAGCATAGGTAATCCGAGAAGCACATACCTCTTTGATTGCAGGACATTTCGGGGTAAGTAAAACATTGGCTCAATTGAAAAAATATTGTTTCTGGCCTCCTATGCAAGAAACTATCACAAAGTATATAAAAGGATGTGTAATGTGTGCAACTAGCAAACCAAGTAACAGGAAATAGGGTTTGTACACACCTTTACCTATACCATCTCATCCATGGGAAAGTGTCTATGGACTTTGTGGGGGGTTTACCTATGTCTAGGAATTATTTGTATATAGTGGTTGATCGGTTCAGCAAAATGTGTATTTTAATGCCTTGTAAGAAACAAGTCGCTGCTGAACTGACAACTCATTGGTACTTTCAATTTGTATGGGTTCATTTTGGGTTACCTACTTCTATTGTATCAGATTGAGATTCACGATTCTTAGGGGAATTTTGGTCATCCTTATGAGGCCTCATGGACACCAAACTGAAGAAAAGTACAACCTTCCATCCATAGACCGACAGACAGACAGAGGCAGTCAACAGGACAGTTGTTCATCTACTCAAAGGTTACTGCAATAAGCATCCTAAGTTATGGGATGAAAGTCTTCATTATGTGCAGCATGCTTACAATCATGCGGCACACTCTTCTACAAAGAGGTCTCCTTTTGAGACTTGCTTCAAGTACTTGCCTAAGACACCAATGGATTTTTCTTTTGGGAAGGAAAATGTTGTAGATGGACGCCATGATGTAGAAATGGCTTTAAAGTTCATCAAGAAGGTCCAAGCAATCCACCACGCAGTAGAAGCACAGTTGGAACAGAGCCAAGCAAAATACAAGGCTCGCCATGACAAGCATCGCAATGATCACCATTTCCTAGTTGGTGATAGAGTTTGGTTACATATCAACAAGGAAAGAATGCAAGGTTAAGGAAGGAAGCTCAAGCCTATTAGGTATGGTCCTTTCGAGATCTTAGAGAAGATCGGTACCAATGCCTTCTGCCTTAATCTTCCTCCATACATGCAGATTTACTCAGTTGTCAATGTTTAGAATCTAAAGTTGTATGAACCTCCAATGATCTTGGATGAAGACACCGACATTCAGGTTCCATTCATTGATGATCTTTCACCAAAGTATATGTCAGAGTTGCCAAAAGATGTTATCCTTCACAGGAATGTCAGAACTTCACGAAGAGGACCAATTGAATACCTTCCAGTGGGATTGGAGGGGATGCATCCAAGCAAGGCAAAATGGATGGAGATTTGTAAAGTGAGAGAACTTTACACTCACTTTCTGAGTAATCAAACTTTTAGAGGTCCGAAAGCTCTCTAGTGGGGAGGCTTGATCCAAGGGATAATTTCAGTGAAAATTTTAAGTGTCCCCAATGCTTCAAGAATCAACACCATCGCGAAGTTCTTGAAATCTTGATTCCAACACAACTTGAACGAGAAAAAAAAGAATCCATACGTTTGAAATATGGTCGGTCAAAGTTTTGGTCAAACTGAGTACATAGGCCAATCAGAAAAGGCGAAAAAATTCATCATCTCCAAATTGGTCAAAATCAATACCAAAACGAAGAGCTCATTAAGAGCTTTCCAACAACATTCGTTTTGTCGAAAACAGAGTCTGTATGTGAAAGTTATGGCAGTTTGAAGTTTGAGGTGAAAAGCGTGATTCTGATGATGTCATCATGTTGAGTGGCAGAGAAAATGACATGGCATCTTCAACCAATCAGCATTTGACACATGGCAAGTGTGATGACATGGCACACTGGTCATTTTTTCCACTCACATTTGGACACATGGCATTAAATGAACAAATAGGAAAATGTGTGGCACCCCTCTGTATAGTGCCACGTGGCAACTGGGAGATAGATTTCATTTTCCAAAAATCTCGTGGTGAGACTCGAACCCGTGACATCCATATCCACAACCGACCACCTTTGCCGCTACACCAATCATTCATGTTTACTATTTATGGGGATGCAAATTACTTTTAACTTCGTAACAAATGCCCAAAGTTAATATGGAGGGCGGCGGGGGTTGATCTCTTGACCACCAGCCTCCTAATATGTCTTATAACCATTGCACTATTTATAGCGCTTGGGATAGTATTTGGCTAAATTATATTTAAACTATAACTAATCCCACCTATCCTTAGTTAAATAAAGATATGGGTTAAAACAAACTCCTTAAAGTACATGGTGGCAAATCAATTGAAATTTGTAAAAGGGGTATTGACGGGATAATGTGTTTTAAATAGGGATTTTATAGTTTTGGGGGTTTTAGCCTATTTATGGCTAATTTTGTGTTTAAAAACAAGAGAGGTAGGCCTTTGTAAGGCATTTAGGTGATGAGAAGGAGATTATGATCTTGGAGACTTTGTGATTATTCTAGTACAATGGAGAATTATGTTGTTGTTGTGCTTGAAGGGAAGGTCTTGTAAACACGTGTAATTGATTTTTTTGGAGTTAATTGGATCGGTCACCTTATTGGAGAGGGACCTAGAGATGTAGTCCACCCAGACGAACTCCGTTATCAATTGTGTTTTGTCTTTTATCTCTCTAATCTCCTTCTTTCAGTTCATTACCGTTATATGCTTTATTCAATTAAGCATTTAATTTATGTTAATTCACTAATTAATGCTTTGGATTAACTTATGTAATTACGTTAAGCATTCCACTATAATCGTCCTAGATCCTAATCAGATAAAATGCTTCATATGACCTCAACAATTGCTCTTTCACTGTAGGTGATACTTGATTAGCCAAATTGAAATGAAATATGTTTCATTCCACATAAATGGATATATCACTTGTAGCTGGTCCATCAAGTGTGTAACTATTATCATCATTGGTTCGAACCTTCAAAGGACTCTCTAAAAGAGGAAACTCGTGAACCTCATGATACAAACTTAATTCCCAAACTGAATTTTCAGAATCATACCTCTTCTCTTGTTCACACACATAAACATGTTCTTGTTTTCTTACCTCAAGAGGGTCTTACTTCGCATGCTCAACTTGTATACATTCCTCTCTTGCAAGAAATAATGATCTAATCTATGACTCTCTATCTTCTTACATTATCAAGCTGGTTGGATCTTTCCTTGACCTCTTGCAAATGTTGTCTTCCTTGGGCAGCAAGCAACTTCACTTGGGTAGCTCTGTACAACCAATCTTCATTCAGTCTTTGACAATGCTCTATATCTTCTACCCCAAAATACACGAATCTGATTTATAATGGGGTGTATTATTCAAATCATCTTGACCCATGCTTGCACCATGTGTACCCTCAAATGTAGGATGTGAATCACTGTCCTCTTCTTGATCAAAAACTATCATATCTTGAGAAAAAAAAAGTATGTTGCTACTGTTATGAATTTCAGAAGTATGGCCATACCTTGGTATCTTGTTTTTCACATCTCCAATGGGTTGATCCATGGTTGTAACTGCTTCAACTTTGTGATCAACATGATGACTCAATGGCATGCTATGAATCTACACTTGATCTGTAGATGTTTCTTCATTAGAACTCCCACCTGATGACTGATTTTTGCATTCATTGTGATCACTTATAGGCTACAAGCTACAAACAAGTGATTCTTCTTCCTTTTCTTGTTCTTGCACATAAATCTCTTCACTTTTCCCAATGGTTTCTTTACTTTTTCACTGCTGGCTTGGACTTGAAAACATCAAGTCATCTTCATCCTCATCCAATATACCCATGAATTGTGTGAAAGAAAGCATATCTTGTATCTCTTGAGAAAGAGAGTGATACTTGTCATAGCTGGTCATAATTGCTTTATTTGTTGGTTTGACATAAGTACTCTTACGTGTTCTAATAATGGAGATGATACCTTAGAATGCCTAGTTATCCTTGAATGTTCATCATCTGGACATTGTAATTTTTTATTATTCTGTTGTGTTTCTCTTAACTTTGTAGGATCATTTTCCTTCTTTGGTGGACCAGGAAGGAAGGTAGGTAACAATCGTCCATCCTTAATTCTAGCCATGGAACTAACTTGATGTAGATGTCTGAAATAAACACTAAATTTGATTCCTTTGTTCCTAGCAATACACCTTTGAGTTCATTCACTATTACACATGAGTCAAAATACTAACATGCAAAGTAAACCCACCTTCTAGAACTGATCAAAAATGCCATGCAATCAAATCCAAAAAAAAATGTACTACTTGGAAATGGCATGCAAAAGAAACCCACTTCATTGAACTGGTTTAAAAGTAACATGCAACCATCTGAGTATCCACCAAACTGACATGCAATGCAAATCCACAAAGACTGGCTGGAAATAACATGCAATGATAACCCTCGTCATGAACTGCTCCTAAATTGACATGCAATCATCTGGGTATTCACCAAGTTGCCATGAAATAACATCCAACACACATGCAACTGCAAAATCTGACATGCAACTGAAAGCTTTGTCATGGACTGATAAATTCCACAGGCTGGCAGGATTTGGCGCTCTGATACCATTGAAATATCCCAAACTCAGATACTGTCTCAAATCTGATTTGGGTATTCAAATCTTGACATGTTTTGCTTCATCATAATGTAATATTGCAACATGCAACCATGCAGATTAAACATGCAAGATAAACGATATAGATTTTCAAGGAAACTAATTTGATAAAATACAAAGAATTAGAGCTAGCCAATGAGTGTTCTTGTGATTTAGAAATGTATTGTTGTTTACAAAAACCTGCTTATGTTACAAATCAGAAAATGCAAAATGCAATCATGTAACACATACCTGAAATGCCTCCATACATAAGATAACAAACTCTCTGAAGTTCTACAAGATAGACCAACGAATCTCCATGAAAACTGATCAATGATGTGCAACTGTGAATCCTGAGATGAATTCACCAAGTGGACTGATCTAGGTTTTCGTTCAAAAAGCTAAAACCTCTAGGGTTTCCATCCCAGGGTTTACTGAACCTGCAAGCTGAAGCCCTCAAGCACTCAAGGAAAAGTTTCTTTGAAAATAACAAGTCAAGAATGAATCCTTATTTCACATTTTCCTCTTTTTATAATGTTTTTCCTTTTCGAAAGTAATACTTAATTTTATTTCTCTTTTAATTTGATTTTTTCCCCTCAAAAGTGACTTTACATTATAATTTGTCATTGACATTATTATAAAGTCACTTCATAAAATAAAACATGTCCAACTGCTAATTAATATTAAATTTAAATAATCCCATAGGGCTTAGGACTATTTAACATTTAATTGATTAATTAGGTGATCACTTGGACAAAAGGGGACATTACACCTACCTCTAATTTAACTATGCATTATTTCAGCAAGATGGCATCAAGGTGTATGCTAACAACATCTCTAGAGGTGGAATCCAAGATGCCACAGCAACACTTCCTTCCATCTTTGCCAATTTCCCCATTTTGACCTTTCTTGAGCACTAATAATTACAACAGTGGTCTAAACCACATTTCATGCAATACTTGATTTTTGAGGTGGATGGGGACATTTCAATTGATACAAACAAGTGTTGTTGGTGTTGATCCCACAACTTACATATTCTACATCGTAAATTTCAATTTTCTGCTGTACCAAGGAGCACACTCCCTATATGCTTACTAAATTGTTTAGTAGTATGACAACTCTCCTTACCATCTCATAGTGTCGGTGTTGGCATTCGATCTCTAGTGTCCCTCCATGCACAAAAGTTCTCAACTTAAGCAATGGCCTAAGCTCGTTTTTTCATTGGGCAACTCCTCCAATATTCTTACGATCACCTTAAACCACTTTTCAAATGATTTTATTGGTTCTCCCTCCTTTAGATTCTTAGAACCAATTCTCTCATCTTACTTATGCTCCATAACATATAATGGTAGTTGTTTTGTAATGCAATTTCTAACTTTGTCTTGGACAAATTCTTCATAACACTTACTTTCATGTACAATTTGTAATTTTTAAATTTTTAAAAAACTTTTGCTCTCTTTTATCATTGTTTTTTTAAGTTTTTATTACCACTGTCTTTTGACAATTCAATACAATCTAGTTTTTTACACAAATACATCTCCACTATGGCATCACCATACCCAAGACATCCTCAATAGGACCCAAATTAACTGAACCTAGTATATTTTCAAATGGTTCATAGATATCTCCTTATACCAAAACTATAATGGCGCAAGTACAAAGGCTACCAAAGAAATGCTCAATAACATAGCATGTCACTTAATGACCAATCTTGAAGTTAAACATGATCCAACTATGATGCTAAGATCAAGCAAATGGT
Source organism: Chamaecyparis obtusa (assembly GCA_027943335.1). Taxonomy (NCBI): domain Eukaryota; kingdom Viridiplantae; phylum Streptophyta; class Pinopsida; order Cupressales; family Cupressaceae; genus Chamaecyparis; species Chamaecyparis obtusa. Next base: position 2,996,182 of record BSBK01000519.1, on the reverse strand, counting down.
TCAAGCTTAATCACATAGTGACAAGAGACATCATGGGTGCGGAAGATGAGAGCTAGGAAGGGATGCCATTTTTAAGAACACCATATTGTGGTACTCAAAGACCAAAAAATAGAATGTGTGTATAAATTTATTATTAATGTTAAAATTTACCATACCATTTTTCGGCACAGCCACAGACTACTGCCATGGAAGACTCCCTTACATAATTCAATGAATTGATAAACAATTAAGGCATGTAGACATTTTTAACCTAGTACTCTCGTGTGCTTTTTAAAATTTGATAAGATTTGTTTTTGCTTAAAAATCCTCTAAAATTTCATTTAAAATCAGGAAATTGCAAGCTTATTAGTAATCTTCTTTGGATCCTTTTGCACATCCATTTACAAGCACTTGAATAACAAACCAATGTACTTTATATGATATCTCTAATGAGCTTCTCTAATAAGTTTCTTAATTTTCAGGGTACGTTTCTGATACAGATGCCATGAAACATTATTTGAAATCACCTCAAATATAGAGATACTCTCGTATGTGTCTCTGAAATGGGGACACATTTTATATATAGAAGAGACTAGTAGTTAGGATAATTAAGGTGACTATGGATTCAAGAAAGGTGCATGATGATAGGCTCAACCGTGATTGCTTCTTATAGTACTCTAGAATTTCTAAAACAATTATTATATTATAATTATTTAATATAGATTTGAATTGAATTGTACAATTTTGATGTTATTAGTTGCTAATATTCTGAGGTATTTTTATGCAGTTTTTACTGAAGGTAAAATTGTTATTGTTAAACCTGATTTTATTTGAGATGCTTAATCAGATTTAGTCATAAAATGTCTTATCGAGTTTAACAAGATCCTGCAGATCAGTTGCTGGAAAAATCTGAATCACTGAGTGATTTGATTCTTCATATTACACAAAATTGATTTTGGATAAAAATGTTTGATTTTGGTTCATATCAATAATACTAACTCCTTTCCCTGTCAACATTTGTATAGGAATACAGTGAACAAGAAAAAAAAACATTACGCTGGAGGACACAGTTCAGCAGAGGACAGAGGTAAGGCTACCGATAGTTACTCAGACCATCCACATGCCACAGATTATATTTCACAATACACATGTTTCTGCATTTTGTCCAAATGGTGGCTGGTTTTCTTGAAAATGGTGTGGCTTGGACTTCATAGATGCCTTTTTTGTTGTCTTTTGTCAGTGTCAAATCTGAGCATTGAACATCCTCTCCATGCCTCGTCAAGAGGCTTGGAAAATCGTGCCTTCAACTTTTATATTTGTTTTGAAGCTAAGTAGGGCATGGTATTGTTTATAGACCTCACTTAGGGAATAGTTTTTTGACCTTAGTCTCAATCTATAAGTTCCCTTTTATTCAGATCACTGAGTACCATTGTACCATTTAATATAGCTTTCCCACATACTGGTGTTCAATGGAAGGTTTTAATAAGGTTCAATTTTTTAGACCCATGATAAGACTGACCAGACTATCAACTATGAATTTGTCCAGGCATGGTTCTAAGATAATTTAATAATAAATATCAACCATAATTTCCATAACCTTTTTCAGTCCTGGGTGCTATAATGTGAGAATTAGAAAGTTTATGCTACAATTGAAATAGCTGAAAACAGAAGCTGCATGAATGCAGCAAGTGTTTTATGGTAGTGGAGAATTTGTCCACATTGAGTTCATTTGAAGAATTTCAGTCCCAATTCAGTCAACCCAACATATGGGACACTATTACTTGAGTACTGCTGAGATAAAACTCATTTCTTAAAGAATCAAACCATTCTGGTTAGCTTCAGCGCCACTTCCAACATTATTTAATCTTGGCATACTATTTTTGTGAAGCTACCAGGAACTAATGATTGGCAGTGTGGATTGTTTGGAGGCATTAGAATCTGGGAAAAGTAGTTGATGATCTTCTACTGTGGCCTGTGCACTCCCCTTGTGGCTATACAACAAGTTGGTTCCTTCTTAAATTTGATCTTGATTAGAATAACAACTGTTTCTAAATTTTCTCTTCTTCGTTGCATGGATACCATGACAAACCAGGGCATAACCACCCTCATGTGTTGATCTCGTCTCTCCCACTTCACTAGGGTTAGTTGAATGTATAAACACCCATTACTCTTACCATGCATGCTTATCTTCTTAAAGTGTTCTTAAATAGTATAATGACAGTGTCAATAAATATGTTAATCTAAGAGTAGGTAAACCTTCAACGTTATGGCATGTTTGGAAGTTACTAGAAAATAAATATTTGAAACTAGTTAGAAGTGTTGGACATTAGTATAATGGAGTTCACTTTGCCTACCTCTCGAAATTGATTATCTAACTGTGCATTTGGTTAAAGGATCCTTCTTTTTATTTATTTGGCACTAACATGCAGTTTTTTCATCATTCGTCTAACATTCAGACATGTTGGAAATCAACTTTATAAAGACATGTGGGACCATTGTAATCCCCTTGTGTTTGCTACTAAATTCTACACCAATAGATTGCAGCAATGTGAATAACAACTGAAGTAACAATGACCACAATGAATATAAGATAAGCAGATCTTGTCATATAGGACAAGAAGATTATGCGGTACAGTAAGGCCCAGTGAACAGCACCCTTCCCTAGCATAAGACTTGCTTTTTAATGGCATCACTTAGGTTAAGTAGTTACACATATGATTCAGGGCATAATGAGGCTGTAATAGATGTGAGAACACCCCTTAAAAAAATAGTTTTGTAAATTAGAACAATATAAATGCAAGATGGAAATACATTGCTTAAATGAAGCCTGTTAATAATTCCTAGAGTTCTCACTATTAAAGAAATATTTTCATAATTATTAGTTAATGATCATTTATGCACTTTCAATTAGTTTAGTTTCTTTCTATTTCTGCTTTCAGTTTATGATTGCTTCTTTTAGAAACATCGTCTTTGTATTTCCTTATTTATGGAGCCTTTCCTCTACATCGTAAATACATCAATTTACCATCTCATGGTGTTAGAGCTCAAAGGTTAGATTTTTGGGGCGAAAATTTAAAATTTGTGATTTTATCCCTGGAATTCAATTCCAGAACTTTTTAACGATTTTTTATGAAAAATCGTTAAGATATACTAGAATTCCTTTTTGAAATTTTTAGAAGAATTTTTTCAATTGTCGATAGATGTGAGAACACCCCTTAAAAAAATAGTTTTGTAAATTAGAACAATATAAATGCAAGATGGAAATAAATTGCTTAAATGAAGCCTGTTAATAATTCCCAGAGTTCTCACTATTAAAGAAATATTCTCATAATTATTAGTTAATGATCATTTATGCACTTTCAATTAGTTTAGTTTCTTTCTATTTTTCATTTCAGTTTATGATTGCTTCTTTTAGAAACATCGTCTTTGTATTTCCTTATTTATGGATCCTTTCCTCTCCATTGTAAATACATCAATTTACCATCTCATGGTATTAGAGCTCAAAGGTTAGTTTTTTTGGGCGAAATTTTCAAATTTGTGTTTTTATACCTGGAATTCAATTCCAGAACTTTTTAACATTTTTTTATGAAAAAACGTGAAGATATACTAGAATTCCTTTTTGAAATTTTTAGAAGAATTTTTCAATTGTTGATTCAAGGGTTTTCTACAGAAGCCCTTTTTTTCAAAGTTGCAAAAAGGGTTTTCTACAAGAGGTGACATTTTTTTCAGCAGAAATCACATTTTTTTTAGCCGGAGCTTCTGCACTTCTCGCGTCCATTTGATGGAAATTTTTTCCAGTTTTTTGTGTAGAAGTTTTATCACACATCTTGGCTCATTTTCTATTTTTTTCTTGTGCAATGTCTCTCTATATTTATGCAACTGTTTTCTTTGCCCGCGAAGCTTCTATTTGATTGCCCGACTGCAAGGATTGTGTGTTTCTCAAACCCATGCAGACAAAGATTGTTTATTAGACAAGTTTTTTGGCAACGACTAGGCGCCATTTTTTCAAAAAGGTTTTTTTATTTTCTTTTCTCAAAAACGTGGCCACTTTACCCATGGCTAAGTTCAGGATTTGAAAAAGTGAAGGCTTTTGGAGCTGGGTTTTGCAAAAATTTGGTTCACATAGTACACGGCTTTCTCTAATTCAATGATCTTCAGTGGAGGTGAAGAGTATACAGTTGTCAGCAAAGGCAACATTCAGATTACATCTAGTGGGAGAAATCTCATATTTCTCAATGCATACTATGTTCTGGGCATGAAGCTCAATTTGCACTCTGTGAGTCAGATTACGTGAAACTGTCCAAAGTTGGATTTAGTCTTTAGTGCACACAAGTGTCACATTGTTGATAAGAGTCCAAGTTGGCCTCAAAGATCATAAATTATTTTACCTTGTTAATAGTGGAGATCTCAAGAGCTTGCAATGGCTACAAAGAGTTCATCCATCAATTCTCTTTCGCATTAGCAGTATGGACACCTCAACTTATCATATAGCTCTCAGTTGGCTCATAAGAATCTCGTAAGTGGCTTATCTGGGATCTAGTCACAAACACATGGAGTATGTGGAGCTTGCCACGTAGGGAAGCAGCGTCGAATTCCCTCCTCAAACGGAAACTCTTGGAGAGCATTTAAAGTCTTGCAACTGGTTCATGCAGATGTTCAGGGACCAATGAATACTGCATTGATCACTAATGCCTGATATTTTCTTCTGTTTGTAAATGATTTCAATAGGAAAACGTGAGTTTTTTTTTCCTAAAACCAAAATTAGATGTGTTTAATGAAGTTTAAGGAATTAGTGAAAACAGGTCAGCATGTCAAATCTTTACTCTTAGGTCAGATAATGGGGCGCAATTATGTTCCAATGAATTCTCTGACTTTTATGCCAAACACAATACTAAGCATCAACTTACCACACCCTACACCCCTCAGCAAACTAGTGTTGCTGAGAGGAGGAATCGTACAATTATGCAAATGGCCTGATCTATGTAGGAGCATAGAAATGTTCCTAAGAAATTTCTGGCAAACACAATGTATACTACAGTGTACCTTCTAAATCAGTCTCCCACACCGACCATCAAGAAGAAGACTCTAGAGGAAGCATGGTCTGGGAAGAAACCAAATACCAGCCACCTGAAGATTTTTGGTTCAACGGGGTATGCTTGGATTCCAAATGCAAAGAGGCCCAAACTAGATTCCAAGAGTCAGACGTTGATGCTTACTGGCTACAGTGACCATCATAAAGCCTATCAACTAATTGATGTGGACACTAATCGTCTCACATTTAGTAGAGATGCAGTTTTTGATGAAGGTGGGCCCTTTATGCTCTCTTCTCCTATCCAACACCCTAAAGATCAGCCTCTGCAGACAAAAGAATTAGGTGTTAGGATTCCATTAGCTTCACCTAAAGAGAGGGATTATGATGATTCTGAACCTAAATTGATGGAATCTCCCAAGCATGACATTGTACCACCAAATTTCCCTCAGGACAACCTGAATCAGCATCCAGATGACTTCATTCCATGCAGCCCAAGTCATGATGATCATCCTAATTCGGAAGAAAATGGTTCTACTATGTGGCCTATGTGGTGAAAAAAACTTTATTGGTCATGTTCAAGCTTGTTGAGGGTAGATCATCCAATGGTAACAGAAAGAAGAATATAGTGAGTTTTGCTCTTATGGCCAACCACCAACATTCTATGTGTTTATGAGCCCTAGAATTATTCAGAGGCAAAAGGGGTATCTGAATGGGAAAAGGCTATGGAAGTTGAGTATCATAGTCATATGAAGAAAAACACTTGGGTTCTCTCAAATCTTCCACCAAGGAAGAAACCCATTGGCTGCAAATGGGTCTATAAAGTGAAGTACAAAGCTGATGGAACTCTTGATAAATACAAAGCTCGGTGGCTGAGAGCTTCTCATAGAGAGAAGTTGTTCACTATGAGGAAAGCTTTGCTCCTACAGTAAAGATGAGCATGCTTCTGATTGGTTCTGGACATTGCACCACAATGTGGTTTGAAAGTCCATCAAATACACTTGAAGTGCCTTCCCCAATGGTGATTTAGAGAAAGAAGTCTAAATGTCACAGCCTCCAAGTTTCAAAGTTGCAGACAAAGAGCACCAGTTATGCATACTAGCAAAGGCTCTTTATGAACTAAAGCGGGCCCCCAAGGCATGGTACATCAAAATTGATACCTATTTGGTTGTACAGGGTTTTCACAGAAGTCCTTCATATTCCAACTTGTATGTCAAAAGCACTAGTAATGAAATCATTTTTCTTGTCATCCATCTGGATGATATCATCGTAATTAGTAATGAGTCACAGTTGCTTGAGTAGATCAAATTGAATTTGTGTCACACATTTGATATTTACTAATTTGGGACTTATGCATTATTGTCTCATTGTAGAGGTTTGACAAACAGGTGGCAACATTATCATTTCTCAATCAAAGTATGCCAGGAATTTGTTAGATAAGTTCAGGATGGCAGATTGAAGCCTTGAATTACACCCATGGAAAAAGGGCTGAAACTATCAGGCAAATCAGATTCATCTATGGTGAATGAGCCAGCTTTTAGGCAACTAGTGAGCAGCCTCGTCTATCCTACAGCCACTACACCTGATCTTAGTTATGTTGTGAGCTACATTTCTCATTTCATGACAACCCCTAAGTTAGAAAATTGGGTTGCAACGAAGCAAATACTGAGATATGTGAAAGGGACACTTGACTTTGGCGATTTGTACGATAGAGGCAAAGTGACACAGTCATGGTCGGAGAATCCCCATAGGAGATGTCCAAACATGCAGCGGACAAAGTCACACAGCAGAAAACTCGAACACACAACAATCCCTGATAGAAAATTCAACTTCTATTCATCAATAACCGAGCTTACAAGCAACATGTTGAGCTGTAAGGCCTTCCCGGTTACCGCCAATTATATCAGAAAATACAACAAGATCAACAATGATCCAACTTCCCTAGTTGGTCCAGATCTGTACCAAAAACAGCAACTAGTTGGACTACAAAGGCAGATCTAAACTTGAGATTGCAAGCCTCCAAGCAATCTCCTTGTTCCAAAACAATACTAGCTCTTCTACACTTAGAATAATTGACTAAATTATGCTCTCAGATCAGAATATCCTCTGCTACCACCTTTCCTCCCTCCTCCTAAACACTACCCATACCTTCCTTATATACTACTCAGCCACAAGTCGGCTTTACAGAAATAATTAATTACAAAACATCAATCGGCTCTCAACATAGCCTTTATAAAAAATATTTCTTCATGTCGGCCTTCAACGATCATCAGATACACATAGAAGAATGCAACACACCAGATTTAGGTCCCCAAACATCCAACAGTCAATCCATAACTTGAGGAGCGTGACCCAAATTAAATGCACCAGTCAACCAAGCCGATTCATCCAAACAAGCAAGTCAATCAGCAAGAGCACCGAGCGCCAATACCAGTCGGTAACATAACGAGACCCAGTCAATAACCGAGCACAAAACTCTTCCACCGAGCAACAAATACACCGAGTCACCAAGTGTGTCGGTGAAGCCAAGCAGACTCCCAACCGAGAACCACCACCAAAGTGACCACCAGCCACCAAACTCCATCGGTGAAGCCAAACAAGCTTACAACCAAGACTAACACAAAGAGACCGAGAATCTCAGGTCTCCAACCAAGATACAACAGAAATCCAAAATCAAACACAAACATATTTTTGGTTGATACAGGATTGCCAACTATCCCAGGATGCTCCTCCATCACAAAGATCCTTGGCTGATTGGTTTTACAAACTCAAATTGGCCAGGTTTTGTTGATGAAAGGAAATCTACTTCTAGGAATTTCCTCTTGGTATAGGTGTCGTCACATAGACCAATAAGAAGCAAAGGGTGGTAGCTCTTTCCTCGACAAAAGTTGAATATTGAGGAATTTTTAAAGCAGCAAATGAGGCAATATTGCTACAAAGGATGCTTTTTCACATGAAAATGTATCCTAGGGGGCCTTGACCCTTGTTTTGTGACAATCAAGGGGTGCTAAAACTTGCCAAGAATCTAGTCTTCCATGAGCGCACCAAACATATAGAGCTTTATTGTCAATTCATCAAAAATTTTGTTGTGAATGGAACTATGATGTTGCAGTATGTTCCAACTAAGGACCAAACTCCAAATATACTAACCAAGTCTCTAAGCTCAGACAAGTTTGAAAAATTTAGGGGGCAACTTGGTGTAGTTAGTAGACTGACCATTAAGGGAGGGTATTAGACAAATATTGTCATAATTATTACTTAATGGTCATTTATGTACTTTAAGTTAGTTTAGTCTCTTTCTATTTCTGCTTTCAATTTACGATTGTTTCTTTTAGAAACACCATCTTTTTATTTCCTTATTTATGGAGTCTTTCGTCTCCATTGTAAATACATCAATAATCATTTCACTTATAACTGTTATTTTCAAAATTATTGATTGTTGAGCATTCACAACTATCACTACATGAAACATAGAATATCAACAAGTTGTCAATGATTAGTACCTTACGAGTTGGAGTGAGGAAGTATTAGGACAAATCAGCATACAATGATATCAGTCCTAACTAGGTTTGATACATCAGTAGGAACAGCACTGCAGATCTGTGATACTGGAAACTTTGGTATGCTGGCTTTGCAAAGTCTTCAAATCCACAGTCAATCAAGCATTAGGCACCTCCTCTAAGCACCAACCAGTAATTAAACCACCCAACAACTCTGAGCAGCCAGGATACAACCTGCTGTAACAGTTATTTAATGTAGACAGCCATCACCACTTTCAAATCTGATATTTCATTTTCTTGGACAAGTTCCCAAGCTGAAGCGATAGGCTTGTTTTAATGGTCCCAACTCCACCAACACTCAGTTATGGTGATATGACAGGGAGTTGCAGGTCTGATAACTTGGAATAGAAGGTTGGAGCAATGAGATTACTCCTGTAGCAGGTCACAGCGGCATGAAACACCCCTCTACTTCACCCAGATCACCCCAAAGGCCCTCATAACAGTCATGAACACCCAGCACTACTGCACTATTAAATGTCTGGAAAAGTGCACATTCCATGTCTGCAATATAGATCTGAGCAAGTATCTATTAGAATATTATTATTTATTACTTTAATGGTCATCTTTTGTATATTATATAAATTAGATAGATAAGTTCAATTACTCGATCTTCTCCAATTTCTTTTAGAAACTTTCGAATTGTATATCCTTGTATATTCTTTATAATGATCTCTTCGATCATTGATTCATTTGTCAATACAGCAACAATTATTTTACCAATTACTTGTGTAATATGGTATCAGAGCGTCTAGGTTTTTGGGCAAATTTTTCTTGGACGAGAAATTTGAAATTATTTTCTTTGAATATTTGCAGTCTGATTTAAACCCATCAAGGGTTTACTGCAAATTCGTGGACGTCTTCACAGGTCTTAACCCCGCGCTTTTACTCCTCTCCCGTCAAAAAAAATCGCAAGCCAGACCCATGTCTAAATTTCCGTGGCCTAACTTCCTGGTTTTTGCAGACATTCAGACGCAATTTGCAACTCGTTTTGGCTCCAAAGGCGGGTTTTTTCTTGCACGCGATTTGAGAAACAACTGTCACGACCTATTTTATGGTCATTTTCTTCTATAAACGCAATCATACTTGTCGTTTCTTCCTCTGCTCAACGGCCCTCTTTTTTCTTCTTTCGTTGGATTCCTCTTATAGTTTATTGCTCTCCGCATAAAAACAACACCTAGAGTTTCTTAAAAACGCAATCTGCAATTTTGTTCTTCAAGAAATCATCAATTTTTTCAAAAGTTCCTTGTCTCTTGTAACTGCCTAGGGTTTCTTTCGAAACCTTTATTTTTTTTCCTGTTCAAATTCTGCCTCCAGATTCTTGGTGGGTTTTTTGAGACCTCAACTTGGTCGTCATCAAAATTTTGTGGGTGTCTCAATTTTCGTACCTCAAATTCTGTACCAGCTGAAATTTTATTTTGATTCCAAATTCCTTCTAGGTTTTTTGACATCTTTTCTGGGTCTTCGTCAAATTTTTTTTTGGTTAGCCAAAAAGTTTTCTTGAAATCTGTGCCAGTCGTACTTCATTACATTTTGAAGTATGTACTTGCATCTGCCTCTTTTTTTGCAATGGGATTCTTGTTTCAAATTATGTGCTATCGCCTCTTCTTTATTTCTCATTTTTTGTGCTTTGGGAAATGTGCAAAATGGCATCATTGACCAACTTAATGTTGGAAGGCAATCAGAGATTCAACGACAAAAATTATAACACCTGGAAGTAGCGCATGCTGACGATCTTCGAATATCGCCACCTTGATGATCTTGTTTTGGACAAAGAGACTCATTCTACCAAAGTCCAAGTAGATTAGGACAAGTTTGATGACCGGAATCAAGAAGTTGTCATGCTTCTCAAGCTCTCTATCACAGATGATCAATTGCCTCAAATTCCTTCTAGCAAGTCAGCGTCAGAAATCTGGATGCATCTCAAGGAGTTGCATGAGACATCCGACAAGAGTAGAGCGTTCTTCCTAAAGAACCAGTTGTTCTCCATCATGATGGATGAACGTATGTCCTTACAAGAGCATCTCACGAAGATCATGGACATTCAAGATCATCTCGATGCTATTGGTTGGAAAATAGAGGAAGAAGATATGGTAGTCATCACCTTGAAGAGTTTACCTAAATCTTATGAGAACTTTATAGAGACTCTCAACATTCCACTAATGTTGATCTGAAATTTTCAGAGTTGTGCACCAAACTTTTCCAGCAAGATCGTTGGAAACAACAATTTGGTAGTAGTGCCACCTCCTCCTCCGAGCATGCCTTTGCAACCAAATCCTTTCAAAAAGATGAAGGCAAATCTCAGTCATCACAGTCATCTCAGTCAATTTTTTAGAAGGGCTCCCAGTCAAACTCAAGATGGCTCGAAGAAGAAGGTTCAGTGTAACTATTGTCATAAATTTGGCCATTTGCTTAAGGATTGTCGCAATCATTTAGCTTCCAAGTAGCAGAAGCAGGGAGGGTCTCAACCTAAGGCCAATGTTGTTGAGCACACAGAGTAGAAAGAGTCTACCTTTTACGCCTTCATGGCTAAAAGACCATGTGAAATCTTCTACCTAGTATATATAGATTCTGATGCTTCTCGGCATTTCACTCACAGGCGTGATTGGTTTATAGAATTTTCTCCCTTAACTGATTCAGTCATATTTGGAGGAGGTGAAGAGTATACTATTGTTGGCAAGGGCAACATTCAGATACAGTCTAGTGGGAGGAATCTCATTTTCCTCAATGTATACTACGTTCCTAGCATGGAACAAAACCTACTCTCAGTGAGTCAGATCATGCGGCATTCCCTTCAACTTGATGTGGTATTTAGTGCACACAAGTGTTCAATTGTTGATCGTGCGACACGCACTATTGTAGCCGTTGGCATTGAGGATCATGGTCTATACAAACTTGTGGATACTGGTCATTCTCTTGAGCATGCCTTTGCAGCTAAATCATCTTCTATCAGTAGTCTCTGGCATCAGCAATATGGTCACCTAAACATTCATTATCTTGCTCAACTTGTTTGGGAAGATCCAGTCTGTGGCCTACCTCAAATTCAAACTCAGAATCAACGACTTTGAGGAGCTTGTTAGGCTGGGAAGCAGCACAGGACACTGTTCAAGGATGGTGACTCGTGGTGAGCCTCCAAGGTACTACAATTGGTCCACGCTGATGTATGTGGTCCAATGAATACTCCTATTACTGGGTGCAAGTGAATACTCCTTATGAATACTCCTTCAAATGTGTTTATTGTATTTCAAAAATTTAAGGCCTGAGTAGAAAAAGAGTCTGAGTGTTCATTATTTTATTACTTTAATGGTCATCTTTTGTATATTATGTAAATTAGATAGATAAGTTCAATTACTCGATCTTCTTCAGTTTCTTTTAGAAACTTTCTAATTGTATATCCTTGTATATTCTTTATAATGATCTCTTCGATCATTTATTAATACCACAACAATTATTTTACCAATTACTTGCGTAATAGTATCAAGACACTGATAGCTTCCTTTCATCCAACCCAGAAATGTATGACCATATAATGGCCTCCAAATCACCCAAACTCAGAGCCTAAAGGCCAACCCAAGTCATTTAAACTTCAATCGCCCTCACCTAGCAGTATATTAATTACTTGCGTAATAGAATCAAGACACTGATAGCTTCCTTTCATCCAACCCAGAAATGTACGACCATATAATGGCCTCCAAATCACCCAAACTCGGAGCCTAAAGGCCAACCCAAGTCATTTAAACTTCAATCGCCCTCACCTAGCAGTATATCAATCCATAAAGAATAGCAACTAGGATAAGAAGCTCACACTCAGTGTGACTGTCTCAAGTGACAAGTATAAACGGCTCAAATAATCATAAAATCCAACACCCACAAACTTAGTTCCAACATCCAACAAAAATACCAAATATAATTCATTCTAAACACTTCAAGTTTCAGCACCCAGCACTAAGGATCATTTCCAGTCATAGCATCCATACTCTGTTGGTATATTTGTTTGAGTTCACATACTGATTGTTAGTATTATGTGGACGAATATAATATAATAGTTGTACATTTGTTGAGTTGTTAGAAAACATATTTAGAAGATTTGTTACTCTAAAATAGGATTCGTTAATCCTATAAATATGTAAACTCATTTGATCGAATGTTATCAGATATCATATTTTTATTTGCTCTCAAAATCTATATGGTATCAGAGCAATGTGATTTCTGTGCACCTGTATCTTTACACATTGCAGCATTGAATTCATAAGGAGAGATATTGCTGCTGATAGTCTTGAGATATAATCTATTATTGTCATTTGGAGTTGACTCTACATTTTGATCAGGGAAAATAAAGATCTTTGCTGCTCTTCATGGCATCAAATCAGCAATATGCTAGATCTACATGAGAGCAATATGGTGTCAGAATTATTTCCAAGCTGAAGTTAGGCTGCATCTTTTGTGTATACGAGTGTCGCATCCAGTTTTGTTGTTTTTCTCCAGCAGAAGATGACTGAGACCCTCCACATCTTCAAACTCCACATTCAGGCCGTTGTGCACATCAAGAACCCCACAGTTCTCTGCGCTGAAGCCAGATGGTGCTCATGCAACATTTCATCTCCTTAACAGGTTCTTCTTCAGCAGGTTCTTCTTCAGCGACTACCGTATTCCTTCTCAATCGACCTCAATACCCATTCTTGTGCTCAGACTGCTTCTCAAGTATGTTTGAAGTCACTTTCTATGCTATTTGAGCTCTCACAAGCTCCAGGTCTCAGCATTTGATATTCATGTCATGGATTGGATGTAAGATCAATGCAAACATTGATTTGAATACATGCTGCATGGATGGAACGATGCTGACATAAGTTCCACCAAGTGTGTTTGCCATCGAGATTCTGCTCAAATGATTCAACTTTAGAGGGAGAGAGGAGTTTTCATAAGAATTAGAAAGAAGCTTGGCTTGTTGCTTTGAAAGTGAGGGAAGTACTGACAAAAGCATGGTACTTTATTTGAATTTCCCATGGTTATGCTTTTCATAGGTTTGATGGTTTTCTATAATAGTTAACTTTGTAGGAAAACCTCATTGCAACTATTGGAATTGTGAAACTCACAATGGCGGGGAACATCTCTATTACTACTGAAGTCACAAAAATGGACTCAAACAAACTATAGTGTTTGGAGTGTCATAAGTTTCTAACGATTTGTGAGTATATGAATCTTGCCAACATTCTGCTAAAAAAGGAGAAAAAGCCTGATACCAAAGCTGATGATCATGGCAAGAAAACTAATGATTATGACAAGCATCATAATGAAGCCTTGTTGATATTAAAGCTATCAGTTGGAGATGAATTGAGTCTTGAAGTTTGTAATAAGGAATCTGCTACAGACTTGTGGTCAAAGTTACATGACAAGTATCATACTCGGAGGCAAGTAGATCTTTGTTATTGAAGAATCAATTGTAATCAGCTCAATTGCAGACTACCTCATGCGACTCAAGGATTTCCATGACCAGTTGATTGCTATCAAAAAGAATATAGACAATGAAGACATGGTCAATATAGTGCTATGGGGTTTACCACACTCATATCAAAGATTTGTGGAATCCTTGTACCTGATTGTTGAATGCAGTTGGCGTACAAGTCCTATTGTTATGTTTGATAATATTGGTTATCCTTCAATGTATTAATTGTAGTCAACGTATTAATTGTCTGTTGATTGTCGCTCTCGGGTAGTTGTAAGTGTCAATTGATTGATGGTTGTGTCTCTCTTGGCAACTGTCGGATCCTTTAAATATGTCTTGTACCGCCAATGGACTGGTGGATAGTGAGGTGAGTTGTAATCCTTGACTGGCCATCTCTAGTCCTCTTCTCTCTAATGAATTCATGAGCTAATAAAGATATATTTTACTTCTATATCTGGTATGCATTGCCATCTGTATTATTATTTCATGCATGTAAATTACCAAGTATAGCAGTAAACATTTGGCACCATTGCCTTCAAAGAAATCAGGTCCAAATCGCGTAATTCATGTCCATGAATCCCAATAAAGGTGAGAAGAGGCCATAGGGTGGTCAAGACCAAGTGATCAAGCGATCTTTAAGAATTGCAAAACAAATAGAATGGAGAAGAAGATTACAAGAAATTCTCAAAGACTTACCGTTCCCTAACAAAACGTACGTTGTTAACCAAGCAAGATAGTTGTCCATGCAAACTTTAGACGAGGAGTACGAAGAAGGAAATCTTGAACTGTCGGACATACTCCACCATGTTGGGTGGATATTTTGCAACCGACAATTTTAAGGATCAATTGCAAAACAGTGGTTCCAGTCACAGTGTGTGAGACACAATCTCTCCTAATTATAAGAGAAGGTTCTCACTTCTTATTGCTACTAGAATCAATAAAACACTTAATTACTTCTATTTACACTAGGCTAAATCGGGGCGAGACATTCATCCTATTCTCTTGTTTTAGAATAGATGTTACCATTACAACACGATCTTTAATCAATGGTATATTTCACTTACAAAGTATTTGTTGGAGCAATAATCTTGATCAACAGAAGATTAGATGTAAGAATAACCTTCAATGTACCAACAACTTTTAGTAACTTAGGAGTTCACAAAAGCTCAAAGTCTTTCAATGACCCCTTATGAGATTATGAGAACAAGAATAAAACACATGTGCAGCTCAAAATCTCCAACACATATTTCACCTTGTATGCACAAATGAAGAAAACAAAGAAGCACAAAGTCTGCAAGCCATATCCTTGCTTGAGCGTTCTATGCTAATCTGAGACTTGATAAGCAGCTCAAAGTCTACAAGACCAAATCTGAAACCAAATTATAACTTTGAACACAATATGCAGCTCAAAGTCTGCAAGATTGAGTTCAAAGCCCTCTTGAACAAAAGCAAAAAACTCACAATCAACTCAAGAAAATGTCGTCACATGACAGTTTGGATTGACACAATCTCAAAACAACCTGCCTCCTTTATTGAAAGCAATCTAGTTTACATCTAAGCTCAAAGTCTTAGAGTGCATATACAAACCATCAGAGTTTTATTGTCTTGCCAAAAAAAATCATTATTTACAATGAGCCATCTTGTATTTATAGAAGAGAGACTAAGAGAAAAAGGTGGAAAACTAACAACCTAGTATTGACTTATTCAACATTACAACATTACAATTATGTAATGTGATTATATGTAGTGAGACAGTGTAATTGCAATTTTTTTGCTTTACATGTGACATTACATATGCAATTGCAATTTTTTGGTTTACATGTGATATTACATATGTAATTGCAATTTTTTGCTTTACATGTGACATTACATATGCAATTGCAATTTTATGCTTTACATGCAACTTGTCAAAACAAAAATACAAAATGCATGATGAAAACTAAACTAAGTGTCTGACAAGACACGACTTCTATTACATCAAACTTTATCTAAGAGGTCTTCTTGTCACTAGATTGCCAAGTGCTTGAAATCTTCAAATCTATACGTGGGTGAGAACATCTGTAGAAAATAACACTTTGACCTCTGTATATGGTGGCATCAACAAATCACTAATTTTTGTTCTAACTCATGACTAAGAAATGTTCATGATCCCTCTTATTGGTCTGCTACCACTTGCTTGGAATCAGCCTTGAAAGCATTCTAATATTTATGAAACTTGAATTTCATGTTTTTCCTCATGTGTGATGATTAGCCCTTTTGACTTTGGATGAGCACCTATAGCACTGAAATGAAAGACCAAAACATCATAATATCATAATGTGTTGATGTTAGTTCCATATCATTCTCCATGAAGATCATACTTTGATTTGAATCTTGGTAGATCGTGTGCGCAAACTATGCTTCAAACAAGGCTGAAATGAAAAAGTTTCTTTTTGTGGGACATAGTTGTAAATCGGGGATTTTGGAGTGCACTAAAAGTGAAGGTAAAAGTGTAGTTCAACTTGCAAAAGTTTATTCAGTTGGACCAAAAAGTTCCTACTACAAGGGAAAAACATAAGTTTTAAGTGAAATCGGAATTTTTGGACCCATCTGCACTTAAGATTGCATGTGTAACTACATGTGTAGTTAAATTTGCAATCGGTGAAAAAGTTCCTACTACAAGGGAAAAACATAAATTTTAAGTGAAATTGGGGTTTTTGGACCCAACTGCACTTAAGATTGCATGTGTAACTGCATGTGTAGTTCAACTTGCAATCGGGTCACAAAGTTCCTACTATAAGGGAAAAACATAAGTTTTAAGTGAAATCAGGGTTTTGGGACCCAAGCGCACTTAACATTGCATGTGTAACTGCATGTGTAGTTCAACTTGCAATTGGGTCAAAAATCTTTGATTACACTTGTATTTGGAATTTTCAAAAGGGTAAACTCGAGTATTGTTGGGGATTTTCTAGGTGCACTATCTTGACAGAATTCATAATTCCATCAGATAAAAATATCTGACAACCCTTGGCTCTCAGCCCTTCACCATTTCACCAAAATCAAAAACCAATGCAACAAGAATGAATCCATTTCTCTTCTTTCATGATATTTATATTTCCACAAGTCCATTCGATAAGAGGCTTCAAGCTCACGCCTCACATAGCTTAAAGCTTGACTTAGCTTTTGATGAAATAGCTTTGGTAATTTGAAAATAATAAACAATTATTTCCCCTCCACAACTTAGGCATATTAAATGCACTTTTAAAATAAGCATTAATTCACTTGGTATTTTATAATAGCTCATATAGTCATTAATTAAATAAATTCAATTAATAACATCATTTGAATTAATAGCTAAATAATCCTTCCAAAAGTACCACACCAAATGCAATAATGTTACTAACAGAGATTATCACCCAAGTGCCCTACTAAAAGTAGTAACTGACCAATACCAACTTACTATAAATAGTAAGTCCCTTAACTGAGCGAACTGACAAATGAGTCAATCACTGTGCATAGCATGAGTCTGCGTGCCCTACCAAATATAGCACTAACCCTAAATTGACTTACTATATATAGTAAGTCCCAAACTGGAAGCTTTGTCGATGTCCCCGCAACTCCATGCTACTTCCAACTGTTCAGGTGCCCTGCTTTGAATAGTAACCCTAACTTTCCTAAAATAGACACTTACTATAAATATTAAGTGTGTCAATCGACTCAAACGAAGAGCAATCTTGAACATCCCTAACCTCTAGAGTGGAAATTGGCCTCCAACTCTGCCAACTGGACCCTCTGAAAAACTCCATTAGCCTATGAGGGTCGGGAAATAGACTAATCCTCTACAAGATGACACTCACGAAAAAGGAGACATTACAGTTAATTCTTTCAAATATTTTCATAGCAATTCCTTGAATTTTTCAATGTAGCTGCAAATGAATTCATGCTCCACTTGTTAGGTGTTTTGGATTTAAGTGCAACATCACCATCATCTCAAAGCATTTGCAATTGTTTCTTGAAAAAAATCGAAGATTTTCTTATAATCCACCAATCTTGGAGTTTGCCCGTAAACCAATCTATTGTACCCTCCATGTGGATAAATGACAACAAGTAATTTGTCCATTGGCCTGTCTACTAGCAGCCCAAATTCTCATGCACATTATAATATGTTACATAGGGACTTTTGCCCCATCACACCAAAGCTTTAACAATATATGTCTTTCCAAGCTACACCTCAATAGATTAGCCATCATTTTTAGCTTCTCCATTTTATATGTGGGTTTCTAGATGTTCCTTTTGCATAATCGCCCTCCTTTGGGAGGTTAGTCTTGCGCGTTATAATAATCTTTCAATGTTCATGAACACCTCTTGATCATCAACCCTTCCACAACAAAAATAATCCATTCAACACTTTGCTCAGGGTCTTTTGATCCTCTATCATTAATTACTCCACTTTCTCCATTTTGTTGGACAGTAGTTCTGAGCTCCTTTTCGTCACTAGTTAGCAAATCATTAATATGCCTTATGTCCTCAATACTAGCCTCTCTCTCACTTTGTCTATGAAAAAGTCATTGGGCTGGATCTCAGGACAGGCACCTCCCTCTTGCCAAGGGGACTTACTCTCCATCATTGACTTCTTTGCAAAACCTTGGAACTAAACTTGATCATTTAAGTTTGCATCTCCATTATCACAAAGGGGTGGTTATTTGAAAATCTTGACCCCTCTCCTACTCCAGCTTTAATTTTGGAATTATTATTGATTCTTTTATTGAAAGATTGTTGACTCCTTGCAATCTTAGCAAACCAACTGAATCAATCTTCATAGTTCTCTTATTTTGTCAGAAGCATCTCCTTCAACATGTATTCATACCCAAGGGCATTAATTCCTTCAACCAGAGTGGTACACAAACAGTCATCTTTCCGAACAATGCCTCTCCTACATTTGCAAAAAAAGCTGCTGTTCAACTTTGTCTCCTCTCTCACAGCATGGATGTCTTTAAGAATAATATAGAACTTTCCCAAAGGTCTTCACAGATAGTACACCAACTAGTCAGGTGGGTTTGCTATTTACTAGATTGTCACAGATAGTGTACATACATCATGGGTTTCCTCTAACTTTTCTCCTCAGTTCTCTCATAAAGACATCCAAAAAAGAGTTGGAAGTCATCAATTTATTTCTCTTCTTTTTTCCAGCTAGCTGCATTTCGCTCTTTTATCCAGCTAGGGCACTGATTCTCAACCTATGCTTTCGTCTTGGTAAATCGTTGCCAATGCTTACCATCAATTGAAAGTTCTAGCCAACCCCAGCTGATACAAGCACGGTGCTAGAAATTATACCATATAAGAACACAATATGAATTTACATAAAGAAAAGATCATAACTAAGGATTGCACACAAATTTGACATAACTGCAGATTTGTTGATATAATATGGCATATGTTAATCTAGGTAAGTTCATGCAATCTTATATCAAACTAGGCATAGTTCATGCTTACAGCTTGGTCAACCGAGGGATGTTTAGGTTGAACTAATAACAACAAATGCACCAACCATAGTTTGCAGAATCGGACTCTGAGAGCACACAAGCCCAAAATTTCCGACTCGGCAAATACTTGACAAAAGCTCGGCAACTTAGAAAGTACTAAAAATTACAATTTCTTTTAAAAACTTCTTTTTAAAAAAAAATTCAACTACCAAATGTATTAAAATAAAAAAATTGACATCCCAAATGAGAAAATGCATGATTTTATAGCAAATAAGTGCATAAAATGTGTTTTAAGTTTTAACCAGCATTTACCCACACTGGAATTTTACCCATGTTCTTCCTATGTCTGTAAAAAATCACCCAGCCAAAAAAAGAGAGTACTCAGCAACTCAAAGAGCGCCCACAGAGTTTGCAAACTATGGCACCAACCATACTAACCAAATTTAGTTAAGCATACACTACATATGTTGAGACATGAAATATACTTTATTTTCATAAAACACAAACTATTGATCTGAAAAGAGTTTCCCATCAATTTCAGGTGTTTCTTTGAACTGTTTTTACCTGACAGAACCCTAATTCTAACAAACAATAGTTGGAGTTTGCAGATCATTTGTAAACCACACACTGAATTGGTACAAACGATGCACAAATATTATCTGGAAAGAACATATAAAGTTCAAATTTCACCTAAAATTAAAGTTATCCAGAAATGAGCAGCATAACTTGGATTGCAAAACAAGTAATCAGTAAGAATCCTCAGGAAGGAAGTATCAACATAATACATATTGATAGAGGAAGAATTGAAGTTAAGAAAACATATCAACACAAACTTGAATTTAAATAGAAACAGTAACATCATTGAACACAACCCGAAAAATAAAGACCAAACCTGAAAGCATGACTTGGTCTTGAAAAAGTTAGTAGGCATATACAGCTTTCTATTTATAACTATAATAATGAAACCTAAAAACGTACAAGATAAGTAAAGCTAACTAACTTGCTTGCAGCCTTAGCTGCAGCTGCCCCACCATGTCCATCAAATATACAAAATACTCCAAACTGCATAGGTTACAAATGGCTTTAGGTATGGAAATGGAAAATAGAATTTCATGAAAAATGATCGGCCCTAAATGGAGGTAAAACAACTTTGTTGGAAAATTAAATCAAACCTGTGAAATCCCACGAAGAGGCCATTCATAGTAGCATACATCTTCCATAGGAAGCTCTCTTCCTCCTCTGCGCATGGTCATTGGATTTGAAGCAACACCAACTCCAAAAGGAACAGAATGGACTGAAATGTTTGAATCATTGTGATCCACTATTTTTACCTGCAATGCATGCAAACTCCTTAAAAATGAAAAATAGGATATCAACTTGAAGGCATTGAAATACAAATCTTATAATGCAAATATCAATTTTAGTTGATAGCACTAGCAAAAACAAATCAACGTAATAACTTGAATTTCATGCAACCTCCAATGGGAGATGGTGTTGAAAAGCAAGCAGTGTAGGGCTTATATTTAAGTAGCAACACACACATTTGCAGCATGAAATGTTTAAAGGACCTAGAGAATGGCAACCAAGCACACATTAATTTATAGTTTCCAATCCCCTAGGGATGGATAAGCCTTGTACAATTCATGAACTAGAAAGACTATGAAAGAAAGATTGAGAAGTGGCTTATGTGAATAGGTGTACGTTATATCCAAAATAAAAAGTTAACAGTGATATAAATTTTAGAGTTTTCCAACACAAAATTGCCATCTAGATTACATATGTATAAGATTGTCACATATATAAATGTGTCCAAAAGGGCAACATGAGCACAAAAGGTTGTCCAATGAACCAAAAGTTAAGCATGAGACTACAGCCATTAACACTATGTTATAAGATATGAATTAAGGAAACAGGTGATTCCTAGTTCCAAAAGACAATTCAAGCCCAAAATGAAATTAAAAGACACAAAGTCCTCAACAAGATTCACTACTGAAATGAAAAGCTTAAGTCGTAATGGGTGTACATTCC
Organism: Chamaecyparis obtusa; assembly: GCA_027943335.1. Lineage (NCBI taxonomy): Eukaryota > Viridiplantae > Streptophyta > Pinopsida > Cupressales > Cupressaceae > Chamaecyparis > Chamaecyparis obtusa. The sequence goes on along the minus strand of BSBK01000519.1, from coordinate 2,974,684 downwards.
ATTCTTATTGCAGCCATCCATGTAAAAATTAAGATTAGCTTTATAATCTGTTTCCCAGTCACATAAAAATTTGAATTAAAATTAAATGTCAGTTGACCTATATTACACTTTATTTTTTGGAACTTAATCCTTGCTACATAAATTACTCAAACTTTGACCATGGCCACTTGAAATTTTATTTCAAAGCACCAATGAATACTTACTAAGACTTTTGAAGTTAAACCAAGAGTTACGATATCTCCACTAGCCAGCTGTACTGGACTACTCCTTTGTCTCAAATTGGAATCTTGGGTCGAAACTGGTTGGGAATTCAAAAGTGTGCCATTCAAACTACCCAGATCAACTAATTCCCATTTTGAATTCTGCCAGCAGAGGGTAAGTACAATTGATATATATACCAAGAAGGAAGAACAGGAACACTAATCTGATAAAATCAGAATTTAGAAGGAAACGTCAAAAAAAATTATCGTACAGCTGAACTTACCTTTGAGTTCCAATTTACAAGAGCATGCTTCCCTGAAACCTCAGGATCATTCACCACTAAATCATTTTGAGGTACTCTCCCAATTCGCAAAGAAAGGTTGCAAATTCCTTCTGACTCTTGTGAAATATGAACTCCCAAAGAAGGTCCAGATATAACTTCCATAGTTAATGTGCTGCCTGCAACTCCAACATAACTAGAACTCAGAATTGAAAATTCAAATAGAATGACTAATTATAAATGGTAAGATCTTTGATCCTACTGTACACTATTTACTAGCTCACATCTTATAGTATCCAATCACAGCAGCAGTTAAATGGATAAAATACAGCTCACAAAAATAAAAGGACAAACATTGAGAGGAAATATCCTCAGCTCGAGAGACTGCTATGCTGTCTTCCTCAGTAAAAACAATAGAAGAATTCAAATGATCTTCATTTGAAATATCAATGTCTCCATCAGCATTCCACCTAGCTACTGTTGCCGATCTTCGACTTTGTCCAGCAGACAAGTCCTCTGGAATTAGGAATTCAGTGACTTCGTCAACCTGCCAAGGCAGAAAATTTCCATTTTAATTCAAAATGAAATGCAGCAAACGGAAATAATATGATATCCAAAAAATCAAATAACAAGACATCCATTCACTCATATAGAAGGCAGCAAAATCTCCTCAGACAATTTCATAATGAAAAGCAGAAAACAAATATATTAATATATTTATGTACTGGTATAACAGAAGGCAACTTTTCACAGAAGACACAACTTTCTCGGATCAAAGAACTAAAAATAATTAAATCAATTACCCACATAAACAATTTTATAGTCATTACAGTAAATGGAGAGGCAGACATTAAGAATGTTCCAAACAAAATAACTTGTACTAATTATCTAAAAAATCAAAACCACCTTATTATCACTAGAATGGATGTTTCAGGTAGAAAACTTGATAATACTAGGTGACAATTGTAGTATGACACAACATATCCACTATCAGACAATTGGAACAATAAGCTACACATATTTCTTCAATCGAAAATTTCATATAAACATCACCAAATTGTAAAATACCTGTTTTTTTTAAATAAGTTCTTGGGAAAGAGAAAATTATCAACAGAATTCTCCAAATTTTGCATGACCTAAAAGCAACCACGCAGCTTTTCTTAAAAGCATATTCTATTGCAAGTGAAAGATATTTAGAACTTTATGATGATAGACACACGAGTGATGAGGCATGACATATGATAGAAGGAAAAGATAAGAGTGATGTAGACAAAATGAATAGAAGCAAACCAACATAATGTTAAGATGTTTGTTTACTTTTGCCATGGCAATTTATTTGGTCACAGTGCTCCCTGGGGATGCTTCCCCTATGTTTTTGCCTCATCCCCTACAAGCCGCATTTTGAGGACTCTAGGACACCTTGGAAACCTCCCCCCACCCCACCACCCTGTCAGCCCCAAAAGTCTGGGAGGTCCCAGAAACATGTGTCAAAAGGTAGGGAACAGCAGAGGTTGGATAGCATCCCCTATGGCCCAACATGTGTCTTGCATCCAAACATATCTACAGGTCATAAGACATGGCAAAAATTGCGTCCAATATACAACATATTAGCCTAAATATGTGATTTATGTGCAGGCTCTAAATTTAATTGTAGCATAATATTCATCCCAAGTCAGCACTAGTGAATCTAATAGTAAATGTATGTGCAGCTAAGCCAAAAAACTGCTGATTTTATTACATAGGAACAAATATCAGGGCCAAGACTGGCTAGAGGAATTTCCTTGTAGTGACTTTATAAATCTTGTCATCGTCTGCTTATGTTTTTTTCTTGTCAACAACTAGCTTAGGGTTGCCTAAAAAAAACCCACCTAGGGAATCTATTCTCCCCAACCCATCCAGTAAAATATTCATGACAGAAAATATAAGATGGAAAAGGAAACAGAAATAAACTGACTTTACTAGAATGCCTAATTTAGATTAGGGGCAGACATATATTTTATATGTTTTTGACATTTTATAGTTTAAACTTGCAGCCTTAGAGCATGTTGTTATAATTTTTATATAAAATGTATGCCTTATTAACAATGGAAGCATTTAGGAGATGGAAAGGGGAGAGAATGGAACTGTTGGAGGAGCCTGCTGCGACTGGCGTGCTAGGGTTTCAGGCCAAGAACGGCGGTGCTGCTAAGGCTCCTTTGCTCGCTGGCTCCAAGGATCCGAACGGGCGACTGGTGCAAGGGGCGGCTTCTGTGTCCAAGCTGCGATTTGGAGGGAAGGCAGGCGGATGCGTGACTGGGTGCCCGAGCTCTGTGAAGGATGCTCGGTTGGGGGTTTCTCCTGTTATTGCTGAGCAGTTTGCTCAAGAGACTTCGATGGCCCCTTCACATAAGATGGAGAGCATGCGTGGGGAGAAGCGACTGCATGCTGGAGGTAACATGGAGGTTGGTGGCACCTCAAATGATGCTTTCCGGTTTGAGAAGGTGCGGTTGGGGGCTTTAGGGAAGATTAGCAATGTCCGTGGAGGTACTCTGGATGCACAAAAGGGTTTTCTCAGCCTTTCGTCCAAGAAAGATTTAACAAGGAAGCGGATGGCTCCAGTGGGCAAAGTCCAAAATGGCGAACGGGTCTTGAAGGCAATGAACAAGCCCATGGATGTGCCTCTGTCTGTGGAGCTTGAGAAGGATATAGAAGTGGAAATTATCCATAATGCAGTAGTTTTCTCAAATCTTGGGCTGATAGGGCGTTTCAGGGGTTTTTGGCCGAGTTTGAAAGACGTCAACACATGGATTTCAGAGCATTGGGAACCGTTGATGGCAAGTTATGTCCAAATCTACCCACTAGCAAGAGGCTTCTTCACTGTTGTGTTTGAAAAAGAACAGGATAGAAATAAGATTTTATGTGATTCATTCTGGAACTGGGATGACAAGTTTCCACTTATGCTAAAACCTTGGCATCCAGCTCTCTGTCCCACCTCTGAAGCTTTTGACAAGGTCCCTATTTGGGTACGACTTCCGAATTTTCCTCTTCATTTCTGGTTTGATTCCTGATTGGAGGCTTTAGGGGATTCTTTAGGTAGCTTCTTAATGGTGGATGAGGGGTCTTCTAATCTCCTGCACTCTACTTATGCTAGAATCCTAGTAGAAATGGACATTTCAGGGGATCTTCCTCAAGAAATTATGATAAAAACTTCAATAGGCTGTTTGGTTCAGCCTGTAGATTATGAAGGTGTGCCCTTCTGTTGCAGGAAATGTTTTAAAACAGGCCACTTGGCTGCCCAATGTGCTAAGTCTAGGATGGTTAAGGAGGCTTCTTGGTGGAGGGAAGTCTCTTCTTCTCTTTACACGGTGGAGAAGAAGGTTGAAAGTCTGAAGAGTTATGCACAGGTTGTACACAATGAGGGTGTGCAGGGTGTTCCTGAGGTTCCAAAACTGGCTACATAGTCTCCCCTGGACAATGGCATTGTTCAAGTGGGGGATCCAATTTTTAAAAGTGGTTTTGGCACTCCGGATGGCCGGGAGAAGCTGAAACCTGTGGGCTCTCGAGAGAAGGAGAAGATGGCAGCCTTAGAGGAAATCCCTGGACAACCAAGGAAGGATAGGGTGGCTGATCCTTTTCAAGATTTTGAAGGTGACCCGGGGGATTGGCAATAGGTGGCTTCGAGGTTGGAAGAGGGTTGGGAAGTGGTGAAGAAGAGAAAGGAAAAAAAAATGAAGAATTCCTTTGAAATGATTCTTCGTTCCCACAATAAAAGAGGTGTAAGGAGATAGCTTTATGTTTTTCTCTTCTCCCGGTTTTTTACCATGCTTTCTGGTGTTTACTACTCTTTGTTTTGTTTTTCTGTTGGGGAAGATGGTTTCCCTATTTGTAACCATCCCTGGAACGGGCCAGGTGCTTTCCCGATTTATGAATAAATTTTATCACTGTTATAGATCAAAAAAAAAAACAATGGAAGCATTTAAATTTTATTAATTTATTTGCCAATTCTCGTCTGAAATATCAACTCCAGTCTAATGTTATGTATTAAGCATCTATAATCTCTATGATGAATGTTTTATCAACGTTATGATATGAATATTTGAAATTTCTCTATTTTTAAAAAATCTTCCCTATTTTTTAACACTTCTCCCCTATCATCCCTTAAAAATGGCCCAAAAGTACCCCGTATCGAAAACACGTCCCATCGTCCCCTACTAATCTATCAAATTATGGAAAAACATTCAAACATTAAGGACATGAAAAAACAATAAGCAAAATGAATTTAATGTGATACTCTTCCATGGACTTCAAGCCTCGAATTTAATTTTTATCACCAATGTCATGCAAGTTCTACTTTCCAAAAATCTTTCCACACCTAGCAAAATGTATTAAGCAATTTTAAATGGCCCTTTTTTCACAATTTCGACCTCAAGATCATTGGAATTTGAGACAATGAACAAAATAAATTTTTAAACACGCAGACACATCACTCTGAGCTTAGAGACTTGGCCAAATAGATAGCCCAACTGACAGCTTCACAAAAATTTAAACTGACTGAAAATATAATAGAGGAGAATTCAAGATTTAGGTGCAAGTTAATAAAGTTGAACTTGAAGTAGCACACCTACAAGTGCTACTTGATCATTGGGGTAAATGCCCCTTGTGTGTTGCTAGGGTTCCACCAACTCCAATCCCTACCATGGGTCATTCTCCCTCTTGTGGAAATCACTATAGAGTGTAGACACAAGCAAATTGCCTATGGAGAAAATGATGCGAAATTGCACACTTCTCAGCCCCCTACATGAAAAACTAGGAATAGGTCTATTGACATGCGGCCTTAGCCTCCCCCCCAATTCTACCTCTCCCTGGGCCCGTAACTATTGGCTTGTTGAATGGCCAAATTTTGGGCAAGTTTCCTCAACTTGTGCTGATTGTTTCACCTACTCGTGATGCTCAATCCCAAAAGGAAGAAAAAGAAAAGGGTGTGATTTCTAGCTAGGACCTATAAGAACGCCCCCTAAATTTTTTTGAAAGTTTGCCAATAAAATAAAACACATTCAAACAATGAACATGTAGAGAGTTTCTCACTGTCATCAACTCATGACATTAAATTTCATGATCAATCAATGAACAAGTTGATAGTCCACAACACATGATAGAAATATTAGAATATTTAATTGTATTTAGTCCATTAATTTTTGTTGTTCTATTAATGGTCATTTAGTGTATTTCTTTAGGCTTCTTTTATTAGAAGATGTAATTGCTATTTCTTGCTTCAGTTTGAGGCTTCACTTAAACGGTTTGTTCTTTTTAGAACACCATCATGTAAATTGCTATATATACCTTGTATATTCATGAATAGGATAATGCAATTACCTAAACATGGTATCAAAGCGGGTCAATGGGGTTTTTCAAAATTTGGCAATTTGTTTAAGAAAAATTCGAGCTGCCTCCTTGGAACATTTTTCCAAAAAATCGTTTTTTAATGAAAACATCAGGTATCAAAGCAGGTCGATGGGGTTTTTCAAAATTTGGCAATTTGTTTAAGATAAATTCGAGCTGTCTCCTTGGAAGATTTTTCCAGAAATTTTTTAATCGTTTTTTATGAAAACAAAAAGCCTCTAATTTTTTAGGACTTTTGTTTGTGGATTTCATTGAAGATTGCAATGTCTCTCTATGTCATGCATTTGTAGATTCGAAGGGTTACGCGTTTGTGCATAATTCCGTGCGCATCGGCCTCTTTTCCAGCCCATGGTGCCATTTTTGGAGGGTTTTTTGCTAGTCTTTATTCTGCAATCTTTTCGTGGAGGGTTTCTAGTTGTGTCTAATAAAGGCGTTATTTTCTTTGGAGCAATCATTAGGAGCCCACGATTCTATCTTCAAGCGTCATTTTTTTATGCACATTTTTGGTTTGTTCTTCCAACAGGAGAGTTTCAATTTGTTTTTTTGTTCAGCATCTAGGGTCTCGCAATTTTCTATAAAGATTTAATGGGCATTTTCTTCTTCTAGCATCGTTTTGTGATATGGCATCAAGGGTTTTCTAATTTTTTGCAACAAAAAAATCATGGGAGGGCTTTTCACATTTTTCCAAAAAAAAATGAGGTGTTTTGTGTTCTAAGTTTTTATAATTTTTCCTCAAAATTATATATGGGTTTTGTGCAATTTTTTCCCAAAAATTGTGATCTTGTATTTTCTCTATCGGAGGGTTCTTTTATTTTTTCCATAAAAAAATCATGATTGATGTTTCACTGTCTGGGTTTTCACAATTTTACCTATAAAAATTGTCCGTGGGTTTTGATCGATTTTTCACCTCAAAAATCATGTGTTTATTTTATTCTCCTTAAAAATCATTTTTGGGTTTTTAATTTTTTTCCATAAAAAACTACAGTGAGGTTTATAATTTTTCACTCAAAAAAAGTATTGTTGGATTTTCTGATTTTTCTCCTAAAGAAATCAGGCAATTTTCATGGGTGATATCAGCATCCCATCAAGGGTTTAGCAATTTTTTTCCACAAAAAACGTGGTATCTTGCAATATGTTTTGGGTCATAGTGCTATTTTGTAAGCTATTTTTAGGACACATTGAAAGGTTTGACGGTTTTCTCCTCAAAATCATGGTTTCAATTTCAGAAGTTGAGCTTGGTGTCTTTGGCTACAAGGAGGGACAATTTTTGTTTTCCCAACATCAAGTTGGAAGGATTTTGGTCATCTTGGTCATTTCCAAAAGTTTTGCAGAATCAAGGAGGGTCTCAGTACTAGGCTCATATTACAGAGCATTCTATGCATTCATGACAAGGGGACAGCCTTCTATGCATCTATGACCAAAAAATTGCAGATATCCTCACCAAGTCTCTCAATCCGAACAAGTTTGTCAAATTTAGGAGGCAACTTGGAGTTGATAGAATTATCATTAAGAGAGGGTATTAGAATATTTAATTATATTTAGTCCATTATTTTTAGTTGTTCTATTAATGGTCATTTAGTGTATTTCTCTAGGCTTCTTTATTAGAAGACAGTTGCTAATTTTAGCTTTAGTTAAACGGTTTGTTCTTTTTAGAACACCATCATGTAAATTTCTATATATACCTTGTATATTCATGAATAATATAATGCAATTACTTGAACAAGGCAATCTAATGAATCAAAGAAGGCAAAAAACACTACAGAGAGCATCAACGCAACCCAAAAATTCAATTGAGCTCCAAACCATCACCGAATGCCAATAAAACCTAAAATTGAGCTCTTCGATAATACTAGAACCCTCCTAGCTCACCTAGAAATTTACGAAAGGCCCAAAAATTGGTTAGCGCTCACAAAACAATGTGGCATAAAAGTGTGGACATTGCAATCCTCACTCCCCAAAGATTGCTTGTCCTTGAGAAATGTCAGCTCATCAACTGATTAATCTCATATAAAACTCAATGCGTTTCTAGGATCCAAATAAGTCTAGAAGGTCTATAGCTCCATCTACTTAGAACACAGTACTGCAAGGCTCTTGCACAAGGAACCTCTTGAAATCCTTCTATAAGAAGAGCCACCAAACACTACAAGGTCCTCATCATCTCCTCAGAAAAATGCTCTCCATAATCCCAAACCATGGCACCATAAGATAGCAAATTTTAACTCCCTCATTTTCAACACCCTTCTCTCCAACATAATGGTTGCAACTGTAAAGTAATATATTGTCCAAGCCACAAGTGCTAGCTGGAAACAAGAAATGCCAGTTGTTTGGTGCCCAAATACTCATCCAACACTGAATCCAATAGCTACATTAGTAGTTTCCTTCATTCGAAACCATAAACTAACCTTGTCAAGAGGCTGAATGATCTGAAATTGTGTAACTTTGCAAATTGTTTAAGTCTGAAATTAACAGCTTATGTCTGATATCTGAAAATCAGCACCCAAAATAAAGGATAATTCAATGCAACATTGATAATCATCACCAAATTGAAAAAACTAATCATTACCTTAGCTTAAATCGCCTTCCTAAAAGTCACCAACTTAGTAGAGTACAAAATTTTGCTCAAAATCTCTCACCAATCCACTTGTATGAACACATATGGACTCATAAAATGAGTGTAAAGAGAGACAGCAGCATTCTTTTCACCTTTTGATCCATAACCTCCCATAGTATGCCTCTCCCATCACCATAAATTCCCAACAACCCAAGCAGTTGATCCTGGGCATAAATACTCAACCCCAAGTGACTCCATCAAGCTGAGTCCCACCAACCTCTAAGTCATAATAGTACTCCTATCCTTGTGGTGAATCAACAAGGTCATCCATTATGCCATATTGATTCCATCGACCGGGATCCATGAAGCAAACCATCATAAGGAACATGTTCTTCCCCTAAACTGTCAAAAAGCATCTCAAAAAGAGGATCATGGAATGCTAACTCTACATCCATGTCAAAAAGGGGATCAACCAAAATCTTAAAAACATTTATACATCCTTGTTGTGACTTCATTTTCAGCACATGATCGGATACGCACTGCATCATTTTACATGAAGCAATACAAAATCCCTCCTTTGTCATTCCTCTCAGCAGCACCATTCAACCCTAATTCTGGAATTTCAGCTTCATAGATTTTAAGTTCAGCATGACCTCAACTAGAGAACGAAGCCTCTGCATACCAAGAATATTTGTGTCTTTTGTATTCACAACATAAAAATCATCACTAACTTCGTAGCGGTTCAATAGGAGTCCCAATTGTGGAATCTTCCTTATCCAAGACATAGTGTGCCCATTTGCAACCATAACTTTGGAACCTCCAAATATCTTAGTCTTGAGCCCATTTGAGTCACAATGTCTTCATCAATGAAATTATGAGTAGCTCCTATATCAATAGAAGCAACAATTTGCTGCCCTTTCAAGATACCTTTAACCCTGAATGAAACATTTCATTGAAGACTACAGAGTCCAACAAGCAAGCCTCCACTTCCCTTTTTGTCCCCGGACTCTTCTATTGATGTCATATCCCCACCAAAGATAGCAGGTCTATATCATTGAGATTTAAACATACATGACAAAGCGGTAACAGAAAGAAGTGGCAGCCAATTACTTTGAAGCCTTCAAAGACTATTGACTCAATTAGTGTTTGATATATCTAATGCCAATGGATTCTAAGATGTATCCTTTTTAATGGTCAAGAGGCATGATTACAGATCTGATAATCGTTTGTGATCTTATTGCCTCAGCCAGCACATTTGGAGAGATTTAAACAAATCTAAAACAGCGCCCAAAACAGAATTATTAATATTGCACAAAACTGAAATCAAAAAAAGATCAAATTGTTACGAATGGTCAATCAGCATTTGTAAGGCCGTGTCCCTTGAGCAAGACAAGGGTATAAAAGGAAGAAGACTGCATTTGGAAGGGGGTACGATGAAAGAAGAGTGAGCATTCGATCTGATTGAAGATTACCAAAACTCAGAAATTAATATAGCAAAAAGCAGTTATTTATTGGTCTACTACTGTGGTTTTGAATATGATGCACTACATGATGAATTGGTTACTTTGTTATATGTCTTCATTTGATAAATGCATATATTCCATTGCCTCTAATATATGCATAATTAGTGATGTAATAGGCATGTATAATGATGATAAAGATTCCTTTAAGACCTACAACCATTAAGCTGTCCCATTATGGAGGGGGGATATGGTACATGCAAAGAATGCAAGTAGCATAAGATCCATTCGAGTAGTGGTGACCCAAAAGGGACTGGGAGGCTGAATGGCGAATGTCATTCTGTGCTCCTGGGCTTGGTGGACAGGCTCAAGGCGCCTGTGTGAAACCCAATGGTACTTCATGATGCAGATGGGTTACTGGTTTAGATCTTAAGAGAATCCAACTTGTATATTTATAAATTATAGTGATGTTTAGGATTTGTTTCATAATTTCATTAACATTGTGGAATTGCATATATATGTTCATCTTTTATAATAATGACTAACCTGGTTGCAGGCTCTAATTCCAGATATAAATTGACAATCTGCATTCTTGAACATAATCTATACCTTATTTGGAAATTCTAGGGCAAATTAAAGTAAAGTCCTAATTGGGAACATTACAATTGATTCCTTTTCTTCACTTTCCTCTATTTTAGCTTGCTGCTCTGAATTTAGTGATTTGGATTTATTAGCTGAATATGTCTCCAATCGTCGATTTTTCCATTTTCCAAACACTTATGTCGTGGGGGCCCAAGGTTCCTTGCATTCAAACAAATATATCTCTTTCTTCACTCCTTTTTTGAAACCATCTACCACCTTTTTCAAGGACAGCCATTTGGGCTGAAGGTTTTCTTTGTTATCACACTTCCTACCATTTTTATCTTGGAAGGTCATGAATGAGATTTATTTTTTGGGCAGTGAGCTCCATACGCCTAACCTTTCTCATAGCCTCTTGCAAACTCGGTGGATCAATGGCCTTATCACATCCTCTAATGGGCTCCATTGGTCTGGCAATGAAAAGGATTACCAAGCTACTCTCTGTGATGTTAGGAATCATAACAGATAACCTCTGAAACTGTGAAATGTAAGCATCCATATTACTGTGTTGCTTCAACTATGCTATCTCTCTGAAATGTAACTATATATCCTTCTTGTCAAATCTCTTGATGAATTTGTTGGTGAGCTCATCATATTTAATAATTAGATTGTGTCAAATACCGACCAAACCATGGTACCACCACTTGTGTAATGTCCTGTTCTGAATATACAATGAGACCACTTAGACTATTTTATTCCTGTAGGCCAAAGTCTAATAATGGGGGAATCATTTAAATTAATTATTTAATATTATCCAATAAAGTACATCTTGCGGGTATTGTTATTTAATTAATTTTAAAAAACTACATAAAGTGACTTCAATGAAATATAGGAAGGGAAATATTAAAGTCACTTTTTTATCTAGACTTCATGAATTAATTAAAGTGAGAATTTTAGAAGGGTTTTTGAGAATGTTCCTTGGGTTGTTTAAGAGAACATTGTGGAGCTCATTTCCACTATGATTGGTTAATTTCTTATTTTTGGATTTTGGAGAGCTTCTTGAGGAGCAAAAGCCCTAGAATGGAAACCTTAAGGGATACTAGTTTCAGTAATGCAAATTCTACCTTGGTTCTGGATGAGATCACTTAGATTTCTCGCTTGGGATTCAACTATTGAGATATATGAAAATTTGTGAAGTCTTTGTTGAAGACAAATTTCTATCATACTGAATAAATTAGACACCGAGAAGAAAGGTATTGAATAAGTTTCATATTTGTTAATGTATGGATTTTGTTGGGAGACTGCAGATATATTTGTACTTGGGCATGAGACTTTGCTAAGTCAAGGGTTTATAGTATACACCAATTTTGAAGTCATAACTCTAATGTGCTACGTGTGAATACTTCCCAAACACTAGGCGCAGGGCTGGAAATTGATGGTGTTAGGTTTTATGATGGTAATGTGGCTAGGTGACTGTATATGAGCAGATATTAAGGTGTAAAGGATAGTCAGGAGATGTAACAGATATCCTCAATTGTCCCCTCTGAAAATCGTTGTTGTCCCCGTGTTTCCAACGTGTTTTCTTCCGTTTTCCAAATTTTGGGATGTTCCACCATTGAAGATCAATGGGGCCGATAGAAAACAAAAGATGAGCACGATGCATTAAGATGCACAAAAGAAGATGCCTTTGCATCATGAAATTTCAAGAGGCGTATTGTGAACCAATAGTAGAAACCTAGAAAAAATTTCCTACGTATAATTGATCTACAAGTGCACAAGGATACAACAAGACATTAGTACTGCCTAGCAAAGACGACGATTATGACCACATTGGTCCACATTTTGCATAGTATAATGGTGTGATGGTGATCAGCACCAAAACCAAACCTCTCAACTTGGTTGAAGATCAAGGAAGCCTTTGGTTCACACTCCCAATGGCAAGCCTAAGAGAAAAGTTGCACAAGTACGATGGAGATGGCATGCTTAACATGCATGTCAAGATGTGCAAGTGATCTAGTGATAAATATTGGCTCTGCTAGAAATGTTATGGTAAGTCATCTTCTACATATTTTTTGGATCTTGGGCTTGTGAATTGTATATCTACTAGGAAACAAAGCAAAAGATGATTAGGAGGAAAATGTGACTTTTGCACAATGTTTTGATTCCTTTCTAAGGATCCCAACTCAAGTGAGGCCCTCCGTATTATAAGAGAAGCCATCTTTTCCAACAATGCAAAAGTGGAATACCCTATTCATGAGACATATGGTAAGGAGGATTATGGAACCTTGGGTCTCTTCCAAGATGAAGAATCCTATTGTGCAAATCTGGATTTTAGAAATATGCACAGAACAAGTGATTGGCATCACTCAAAGAAATTAGCAAAGTAGCAAGTCGATGGCAAGGATGACAGTGTAAGACAACTCAAAATTAAGACAACAAAAGGTGAGTAATCAATCAAATTGTGCACAATAAGGAACAACAATATTACAAGAAGCCTTAAACATAAAGGAAGTTAACATTACAACGAAGGACAAGTCCACGAAGGCAAAGATTGAGGAATAATGAATTGATCCATAGTTTCTGCACATCGTGGAGTTCAAGATCATGTTACCCAAAAGTTACCATGATGAAAAGAAATCCTAACTCCCTTGGAAAGATGAAAATCAAGTTGCACAGAGGCTTGAGAGCAGAATAGAGAAGGCCTTATAGATGAACCCAAATCTCTACACAAAAGTAAGGGAATAGATCAACAAGATGTTGATTGTAAGAGTCATCTTCTCCATAGAAGAGTCTAACTTGGTAAGGCCCGTGATTATAAGCATCGAGAAAGATGATCAAATTCATATTTGCATTAAAACTTAAGACCAAATTCAAATTCCACGGTTAGATAAGGAAAAAATAACAATTGTGAATGAGTGGGACTTCTTCATTTACAATGTGATGTCTATTGAAATCGAGAATGTATTGGTCATGTTCTTATACATCATTGCAAAGTCATTCAAAAAAATTATTCACAAGTTCCTTCAGGTCTAACTCAGCAATTGGAACATTTATGGTCTCGTAAAGGAGCATCATCAAAATGTGCACTTAAAGTTCAAGATTTGCAAGCAACTACATGTCTCACTTAACTTGAAGATGTGTATATTTGCAATCCCCTTTAGGCGGTTGCTGTAATATGTAATCTATAAGTAAAGCATGTTCATCAAATTGATAAAGATCATTGTTATACTACAATTGGAGGTCACATGCACCCAACAGTATGTGCATACATTTTTAGGCAATGTTGGTTACCACTGCAATCTCATCAAAATCAATGCATAGATTGTAGGGTTGATAGAGGAGCTACTCGAGGAGAAGATGGTGAGTGCATCAATTTGTGTTTCCCCTATCGAAAGACCATCCTCCATGCCCATACAAATGCATTTGGATTAACAATTGGTGTGAAATTCATGCAACTATGATAAGGTACAATGGACCATCCTAAAAAATTTGGCAAGCTGGAATTTCTCACAGGCTGAAAAGAGATATGAAATGTGAGACTTTGGCTTTGGTTTATGCAAGTTTCCACCAGTACCTATAGGCTACATTATTCATGTACTATCCAGACTATGGTTCATCTTCTTCCAAGAATATGAGCTCAGGGTGATGGTGAAGCCCAAAAATCCAAATCATGACCAATATCATCTCTCATGCATTAATACTAGGGAGGCTATGTGACCCATTGAAGTCTATTCTCACTGAGAATACATAACCATCTTCTCAGCAGTTCTATTCTGCAAAGCTGTTTACATCATGGTAATGTACAACTCTCAAATAAGTCTTCTGTCATCTTTTTTTGTTTTTTCGTCTTTATTAACTCAAATTAAGACAATTCATTTTCTAACTTCCACCACTCTGCCATAGCAGATTCTCATTTGCTGTGTTGTTGCCCACATATCCCTTGGATCCAGATCAAACTACATTAGCAATTACTTATGGTCCCTGCTAGCCCATTGAAGGTTCATAACTTCACTTGTCATATCTTAATTCAATTTTCTCTTTTTTCCCCTAATTATTGCATCAACTTGGAACGAAAAAACAAGTTGCTATAACAGATCAGTCAAAAGGGAAACTAGTAAACCATTCTCAATCTGAGTATGAGTGCAATGATCTGTTAAAAGTGAAACAATTGATGAGTTACATGGCCCAAAATACAGGTACCAAAATTATACATATACAATTTGTGTAGCTTTCAGTCAATGTACCCAATCAAAATTGATTGAATTGTCGTCGACTCTCAAATCTTATGGCAAATAAAATTTGCTACTTAAAAAAACTTGCAGAACGCTGTATAACCTCAACCCTCCATTCGATTGTAAGCATACAGCTAGTAGCAAAAGACAAAATAATTACAAACATTACTAGCCCTAAAGTCGTCATTTAGCTCGGTAAATAATAAGAAATCATTAACCAGTAAATCCAATGCTCTTCTTGACTACAGTAAGAGAGTTGATCTCTAAAAAACTTGCAGAGTGATTGAAAAATCATAACTTAAGTAGTGCGGATTTTTAATGATCTAAAAGAAACAACGAAATTTAAGAATGCTAAATTTAATTATACCAACAAACTCTCTCTCGTCAGCCCAGTTAAAGATGGAATATTTCAACAATCCTCTTCAATACGCAGAAGCGAAACGCGAGGGAAATGCCCCCTTCCAACCATTGAATCTTCTGAAACACATCGAAAAAATAAATTACAAAAGAGAGGAAAAAAGGTACCTTGTGATGCGTTCTGGTAAAGTGCCAAATTTTACAGAGGAGGAGGTAAAGAAGCAGCACCAATACTAGCACTCCCACTCCTACTAAACTCTTGTCCACCATCCTCCCCCTCTTCCTCTTCCTCTTCCTCTTCCTCTTCCTCTGCTACACCAACTGATTTATTCTTTTTTCCTTGTGAATAATTTCTCTATACAATATCCCTGCTTGCGGGCCAATATTACAACTATATCAGAAGGACTCTTAAAATTTAACATCAATTGCCGGCTAGATTTTTATCTTTTAACTTGCCTTCCTCGTATGAACCTTCTCGTTTTTTTTAATATATTTTTTGATAATCGTTACATGGTGCAACATTGAAACGTGGATAATATACTAGGGGAGGGACACCAATATGTGCACCGGGTCTACTACATGTAGGTTTGGTGCTTATAAGTGGGAACTTAATCTCCTTATATGTGGCACTCAAAACTACCGAACAATAATCAGTTGAAATATTAATACTTAATGGGGAAATGATGATTTTTTCATATATAATTATAAAGTATTGAGTGTAAAATGAGGCGATTAGACAAGTCGGCCCAAATTAGACATGTCTTGTTGATTTACATGGTCTATTGTGCATAGAATGGGGTTGTATTTACAAAACAAGTGTTCTAAAGTAAAACAAAAAAACACCACAACATTAGATGCGTATGAGGCTCGCCAACCCAATTCCACTATAACTATAAATTATTGCAATGTTGTGTGGTTCTCCATGGACCCAAAATATGCACACAATTGGCCAAGGAAGAAATGCAATTCAAAATTTTATGTACACTGGGATAGATCTGAAATGACATGTACTATCACACCCCATCCCATTTTCCCACCTCACTCACACACCTCATCCCATCTCCCCACCTCACTCACACACCTATTAGTCATTTCATGTTAAAATCATTGCATCCACCACAAAAATCACGCAAGGCCACCATTTTATATTGAAGGGAAATCAAATCATAAGCAAAAGGCAAAATAAAAGCAGTTGTGCATATTCAATGGAGATTCAAGATTCAAACTGGAAATAGTACACGGATTAATGAGGCCATAAAGACACAGAACATGTTTCAAAAATACAAAAAGAATTGAAATCATCTCATGCAAGACATTGTTGTCATGAAGAAGACATGACAGCCATCGAAGAGGAGGAAGAAGATGATGCTAGAGCATCATGGGTTCTTGGCAATCTTGCATCACCCAAAAATATTTCCTTTCAGTTTCTTGTTCTTGTTATTCAATTTATGTTTTGTGTTGTGATCCTTCTAGTTGGCTCTATATCTCATGCGATCGTAATGGTGTGTTCTAAACATCATAGTAAATATGTGTCTAGATTTGCATCTTGATCCATTCTTTCCAGATGGAGATTTCTTTAGTTGTGTCTAGTCTTAAATGTTCTTCATTTTCTAACAGTCAAATTAGTTTTTCTGATCTTGCAAAGCTATTTCACAATTAGCGAAGCTATGTGGTGCATTGTTCAATGTTCCTTCATTCTTGGTCAAGCTCCTTGTGCGACCACATGGCATTTCATTCATATCTAGACGAGTTCTTATGGATTTAGGTCTTGAACTATATGTTGTAACATGTTTCCTTCATCTTTGGGGAATGTGATCTCTTTGGCCGGCTTGTGACTTGTGATCTTGTATATATTGTTATACTTGTTCCTAGTTTAGGTAGCAAGGAAGAGAGCATTCAATAGAACAAATGATTATGATATCTCTCTGGCCAAAGGTTGAAGCATTTGATTGTAATCAAGCATGTATGGCTGGCATGTAAGACTGCATGTTGCAAATTTATTTTACTGGATAATCTAATAATAAGAAGGTTGATCTTGCATATCTCTCTTTGTTCTCTCAATTTCTTTGTATTGTTTATGTTGTGTGACTCATGTTGCAAGGATCAGACTGACTTCTTTGAGGTCCCTCCTATCCTTGGTTGCAACATTTGGTATCAAAGCATGTTCGAGTTCCTTGTGGTGGTGAGATCTTGATTCTGAGCTCATGAAGTCCCGGATCAATTTGTTGTGGGGTGGTAGTGTGAGGATCTGACCCACAATTATAGAGGATGTGTCTGAGGACATGCTAGAGGTGGAGGTAGGAGAGATGCAGATCCAACAATATTAAATATGCTAAGACAAATTTTAGCTAGGTTAGAAGTTGTGGAGATAGCCCAAAGAAGAGGATGACACATAGAAGATGTAATTGATGAAGAAGAAGAAAGAGTTGAGGAAGCAACCCAAGAAGGTGAAGAACAACCAAAACTTGATCAAAGAGATGATAGATTCCTAAGATCCCTAACTCAAGTTAATGCTAAACCACATTTCAATCCACCTAATTATGATGGAAAATTAGATTTGGATAAATTGCTTGATTGGGTCACAGAGATGGAGAAATACTTTGATTATGAAAGCACAGATGAAGCTAATAAGGTGAAATATGCTTGCACAAAGATGAAAGGACATGCATCTTTATGGTGGGAACATTTACAAACTGATAGAAAAAGAAGAGGCAAGGATAAAATCAAATCATGGGATCGGATGGTGAACAAGTTGAAGGCTAAATTCTTACTTGTTGATCAAGTAAGTTTATTTAGGAAATTGCAAAATCTAAAGAAAAAGGATCTTAGTGTGAATGAATATATCAAGGAATTTTATAGGTTGGACATTAGATCTAGTCATACAAATGATGAAATTGAAAGAGTTGCTAGATATTTAAATGGTTTAAGGATTTCAATTCAAGATGAAATTATTTTGTTCAAATTGCAAAATATGGAAGAAGCCTACCAGTACGCCATAAAGGAAGAAGAAAAGTTGAACAAGAGGCAAGAGCAGAAACAAAGAGGAAAAGGTGGAAGATTTCAAAGAGGAAGAACATTTGCAAGAGGTGGAAGATCTTATTCAGATCCGGACAAAGGAAAAAGAGAATTCAAGGCAGAAGAAAGTTCAAACAAAAGAGATGACAAAAGTTTTCAGTGAGGTGAAGGATCAAATAGCTATGGAAGAGATGATAAAAGAGTGTTTAGAGGTACCTACTTCAAGTGTGGAGGAGAAGGACACTAATCTTTTGAATGTAACCAAGGAAATTCAAGCAAGAGGATTGAGAACAAAGGCAAATCCACATATGCAAAGGAGGAGACGATTGAATCTTTGAATCAACCAAAAAATGGAGAAGCCCTAATGATAAGGAGAGCCCTGTGTCATGAGGAAATAGATCAAGAGAAGCTAATGAGGAAGACCTTGGTCAAGACAAGGTGTAAAGCTGCAGGAAAATATTGCAAGATGATCATTAACAGTAGAAATTTAGATAACTTAGCTTCGAAAGAGTTGGTGAATAAGTTGTAGTTGCAGAGGATAAAACACCTTGAACCTTATCAGATTACATGGGTTCAAGAAGATCATAAGATACTGGTAAGTGAACAATGTCTAGTAAAATTGAAAATTAGTTCTCATCATGATGAAGTTCTTTATGATATTATACCAATGGATGCATGTCATATACTATTAGGGAGACTATGGCAATATGATAGAAAAACTTTGCATGATGGTAGAAGGAATAGGTGATGCAAGAGTAGACATGGAGAGGCACCAAAGACACACCCTAACCAGATCCACCTTGCAAAGATCACACGCAGAAGCAACAAACACATAAGTGAGAGAGAGAATGCATATATCTTTCATATAATTATCTCAATTGATTCATACATGTCGG
Organism: Chamaecyparis obtusa; assembly: GCA_027943335.1. Lineage (NCBI taxonomy): Eukaryota > Viridiplantae > Streptophyta > Pinopsida > Cupressales > Cupressaceae > Chamaecyparis > Chamaecyparis obtusa. The sequence goes on along the minus strand of BSBK01000519.1, from coordinate 2,955,734 downwards.
GTTGTAAGGCCTTCCCGGTTTAGGCCAGATATTACAATCAAGTACAGAAGTCCTCCAACATGTGAGGATTTGACACAATCTTCTATCTCCTAGCGTCTATCTATGATGTCCTAATTGATGTCCTAAAACTATAAATAAAGATTACACTATATACAAGAGAATACCAAACAAGTCAGCCTTCAGATCCACCATCAACAGAAGGAACGATCAGATCTAGGTCCACACGTTTCCCAATGATAGACACCAGCATTAAATTTGTGACCATAATTAATTGCAAGAGTCAGCCTCAACAGGAAACTAAAACAAACAACTTGGTAAGAAAGGATAATTGAGCGCCAGACAAGCATCATCGAGCGCTAGGGAAATTCACCAAGCGCCAGAGAAATTCACCGAGTGCCAGAGAAATTCACTGAGCGCCAGAGAGATAACTAACCAACCCTGGTAAACAAGGGAAATCGAGCAACACCAATCCAACTCGGTCAAAGAAGGAATCGAGCAACACAGGAAAACAAAAACATGTTTCTGGTGACACGGGATTGCCAAGGACCCAAGATGCTCCTGCATCAGACACCTAGGGTTATTTGAAAATGATTCTCTGAATCATGAAATAGGTATGATCTGAGCTGAATCCAACTTAGATGGTGGAATCCATGAACTGTCTTCAATCGGTCTATTCTTCCACTTTACCAAATATTCCATATACTATTTTCCTCTTGTACTTCTACCAATTCTTT